>OZ010794.1:275871050-276339598 GCA_963932465.1 Maratus speciosus | reverse complement strand
CGAAAACCTCTATTAAATTTTAGTGGTAGCGAAAAAGCGTAAAAGTTGGCAGCTATGTTGAACCAAAAGTTTCATGATAAAATAAATGGAATCTCAATCACAGGGAAATAAATTAGAGTTGGGTAGCTAAAAAATAAAAATTCTGAGTTTAAATATTTTAAACTTGAGTAAAAATCCCGGTATGTGTAGTGTTAAATCAACATGTTTACCGCCTTCTTTAATTAAGAATTTTTAAATAAAGGGAAATTTTCAATTAAACTTTGTGGTAAATTGTATATACCTTTCATATTAACACAACTGCATCCGAAGCAAGCATTTGAAGAATTTCATTTTCATTCAGAAATTCCGAGTTTATACCGGAAATTCTGAATAATACATTTCTTTCTGGATTTAATGACAGACGTTTTGCGATTGCTAAAACATTAAAGTATAAAAATTCTTCTTACAGAATCTCCTATCTGGATTCGGAATTGCTGAATAAAAAATAAATTGTTGAATAGGACACATACATCATGCTTGCCATTCTTCAACATAACGAACGTAAAATGTCGATTAACTTGATCCAAATTAACCCATTATCTTCTGCAATTTTTTTTCATGTAATTTTTTTTTCAGTTACTACAATGAAAATTAAAGGATTAACATAAAGAAAATACTGACCCATGAGAAATTTAATTAATTAGAGGTAATTTAATAAAGTGGTACTTTAAAGTACCGTCAGTATACTATTACTAAAATATCGTAACAGAAAACCCACAAGGTATTTCAAATGGCACCAGAATTGTGGTAAAATATTTTCGATTTGATAAGCATGTGAAATATAGCCTTTTTTTTCACATTTATAAATAATTTTTTTGTCAAATTCCGGTGCCAATCACTTATTTCAACACTTTAGCACTGAAAATTCTTTGCAACTGAAAGGGTTAAAAAAACTATTTTTTTTTTTTTAGGTTTCGATCTCGTTAGGAGTCCTTTAGCTATGCGACGTCTATATTCCAGTGACAACATGTTTCCTTGCATCTCCACGTATTCAACATATGAATTTACATATGCCATTTCTAGCATAGCAAAAAAGAGCCGGAGCCACAACTTTTTCAGTTTCAGTTAAAAAATAATGATGAAACAGAAAAGAAATACTAGGAAAATTATTACTACCCTACATTTTAGTTATTACATTTTAAAGCAGATGAAAACGATGGATAACTACACAGACGAAAAGTAAACAAGAAGTTTTTCTCCAACACCCAGTCTACTGACGATACTTATAAGTACCAAACGAGAAATTCAACTGCCAAGTCAGATACATACACCTTTCACCTGACATAGCTAGTCAAATTGTATTCTAAGAACCTAATGAACAGATAAAAAAAAAAAAATCCAACACTTATCTTAAATCCTTTACTGTGTTTGCAGCATTAAAAAGATGGGCGTGACAATCTGTACAAAATGCCGGCACAAAACAAATCGACTGTTTCAAAGATAGCCTCCTTCCTCGCTAAAATAACAAACCTAGAACTACTCTTGCCATGTATCCGGATAAAGTGGAGTTAAAAGAGTGTTTTGGGGAAATCCAATTAGAATATTAGCAATATTTACTATGGGATGAAAGTTTAAAATGTACTTATAAGCACCGTCAGTAGATAAAGGATTAAAGACGTTATGAACCAGAATTTTTTAAAAAATGAAATCAAATAGATCGTCGACTGAACAAGTGCTGAAAAGGTGAGCAGCATTGAGGGGTTTCCTAGCTGATATCAGTTTAACACCCAGTATATAAATGAATAGTCGTGTGTGTAGTGAGCCTTTGGGATAAGTATAACTGTAGTTTAAAACTATCTAAAGGGGAAATTAAGTGAGTTAAAGAAAAAAAAAAATTACAAAATAATGAAATAAAGTTAAAAATTAAGTTAAAACTTAAGTCAAGTAAGTTAAATGATAAAAATTTAAATAAATGGTATAGCTGTAGTTGAAAAACTGCTATATAAAAAGAAAAAGATTAAAATGAGATAAAAGTTCGCACTGTTTAGAGTTACAGTCACCAAGCTTGGGCAGGAAAAGCTGTTAACCCCTTCGGGACGGGAGCCTTTTACGAAATTTTTAATCTTTTGTTTACCGTTTTTAAAAACAGAAATTTGTGTCTTGTTGAATCGAGAAAATGCACTGATTAAATAAGGCAAATTTTACAGTAAAATTTTACTGGTGAGGAAAAACAAGGATTCTGAGCGCTTTATGCGGCACGTATACGTGTCGCTCGTCCCCAAGGGGTTAAAGGAGGCAGCAAAAGCCACATTAACAACAACAAAAAAAAAAACATAAAACTAAATATATAATGCTACATCAAGTAAATTTTCTGGTTAGAAACGTACTTTACCTGGATCAAATTAACCGACATTTTACAGAAGTTAAGTTGAAAGTTGGCAAGAATGGTTTATGTGCTAAAGATGCAAATTGGTTAACCCTTTCCGGCACAGAAAAATTCTGTTGTAATATGATGAAATGGTTGGCTGACACCGGAATTGACAATCGACTTTTTAGAAATTAAAAACTTGTTACTTTGATCCCATTCTCTTTGAAAGCAAACATTTTTTTAAATACTCTTGCTGCGTTTGTAAATTAAAATTAGGTAGTCCCGCCGTGGGATCACTGCGTCGGAAAGGGTTAAATAGTTTTTTGTTTGTCCGTTAAAATTACAAAATAAATAAAAACCAAGGTTCGCACACTCCTTGGATTTTCCAAGGACTCTGGCACCACTATTAATGATAAGGAAATTTACATTTAATTTTTAAAACACAGCATTCGCAATCACCGCCTTTATTCACAGATTTTGCAATATTTTTCTGTAGTGAAACACTTTGAAAATACTGTAAAAATTTAGTGGTACAACTGTGCGAACCCTGAAAACGTTCCATTTATTTCAGATGATCAAGTTTAACTTCTTTTTTTTCTTTTCTTTCTATTTTCTTTCTTTTTCTTTCTTTTTTTAACGGAGGAAAGTAGAAATTACGGATAAATTAAAACTCGATATTACACGTTATCGCGTGGAACATTCAGTTGTTACGTGTTTGAATATCTAATAACAAGAACTTTCGAAGGGCAAAACTTTGATTTATTTTCGAATTTACTGCTATTTCTTTCTAATCTAAATAAAAGTGGTGAAACTTTATTTGCATATCATATCGGAAAAAATACACAAAATACCATAACAATAATGTAAAGAAAAAAATGGGGAATTTTAAAAACTAATTTAAAATTTCTCACTTTAAGGAAACTTTTATAAATTGCTTGAAGGATTTAAATGAGATATGGAGCAAGTATGTTTCTCAATAATAACAAAATTCAACATAAATTGTTAAATATACATAAAACTCAAGGATATTTATCTCTCAAAATAGTCAGATAATTTATGATTGATAACATAAACAAAATTATTTATATGTCTGCCGTAAAGCTATTAAAGTGTATAAACTGTTGCAGGGCTATTTGGAATACGGTGCATGACAAAATTAATTAATAATTGTTACAGGAAAGTAACCACAAACAGTGAAAAGTTAATTATTTTATGTCTTATGAGAGCATGTAAGTTTTAGAATAAAATCACTGCAAGCGGTATTTGTATTTTAAATAGCATTTTCGCGTTTTTGAATTTAAAACTATACAGACAGCAAAAGTTACTAAATATGGCGATTTTTAAGTCAGAAGTTTCAATTTCACACCAGAAAAATTTAATACTAATTTTGCTTAATTTTATCACGAAATATTTTCATGCATATTATAAAAAACAAACATTTCTGTGCGTAACGCTGACATCAATTTGACCGTTGCAACGTCAGACAATTGACCTCTTTACCCCTTGGGGACGAGCGACCGGTGTTCGTGCCGCGTAAAATGGTCAGAATCGGGGTTATTCTCACCGGTAAATTTTTATTGTAAATATTGCCTTATTTATTATTGCCGCATTTTCCCAATTCAATTAGGTAAAAATTTCTGTTTAAAAAAACCGGTGATTAAAGACTAAAAATTCTGTAAAAGACGCTCGACCCCAAGGGGTTAAGGGACAATTAAATAAGCGATTTTTAAACCGGAAAAAAACGTGTAGTAAATAAATTTATATAAGAAACACAATGCAGCAAGACGCATTTTACTAATATTTCGAACGTGTAGTAATAGTTCTAAACGTGTTTATTTTCTATAGGAAATATCGGTACAGTTTTAAGTAAATTATCGGTAAGTTGGCAAGTATGCTACTTCACTCAAGAGAAAACACACGTTCTCTAATGTTAATCCTATGGATATTTTTAGATAGCTCGTTTGCATTTCAATACTTTCAAGTGATTTTTTTTTTGCATTAAGTAGCTGAGGTCGATCTGTACAAATGCCTTTTTTTACTTTTTCTTTTTTTGTCAAAAAGTTTTTGTGAGGATACTTTTACTTTCGAAACCGGATCCAACAGTGAGAGTATCCTTATAAAAAAACGTGTGAACAAAATTGAAAAAATAAAAGGCCTTTATACAGATCGATCTCAGATAGCCAGTGAAAAAAAATCGTTTAAAAATATTGAAATCAAACGCGATATCTTAAAAAAATTAATTCCATAGGATTAACATTAGCGAATACGTGTTTTCGCGTGAATGAAGCAGCCTCGTAAGCATCGCGCCCGCTAAGTATTGGCAACATTTTTAAAATTCAGATTGTTTGATTGCCAACACATTTTTGACATTTTGCCAACCCCCCTTTATACTTAACCAATGAAATCCCAAAACTAATCAGGAAGCGCCTTAGGAGAATGAACCTAGAAAAAAATATTGAAGCAAATCGGATATTTCTATCACGAGTTATCGCGTTACGTACGTACATACTTACGTACGTACATACAGAACCTGTGGGAACATAAGCTCTCAGGCTTTGTTAGCCTGTGAGCTAAAAAGGAGCCCAACACTGCCCATGAAACTCACGGGCGCGAGAACTAAGGAGTTAAATTTAGCTTTTACTGCAATTTTTTAAACGCACATAATTATTTTTTACACCGTCCAATAGGGGCAAAATATTCTTTCAAATGCAATTTCTCAGGAACAGTTTCGTAATTTTTTTTTTTTTTTAAAACTGTATCCTAATTTACTCATTTTTTGTGGTTTCAAAATAATTTTCAATGGCGAACTTTTTTAAAAATCTATCTCTATCGCGTGCAGAGGATAAATAAAAAAAAATCCGTTTGCTTTTGAATTAATATAAATATATCAGTATTTGTATCCATTTTATATTGCATAATGAAATTAAAACTTCATCAATAAATATATAAAATAATAAAATATAAATAAAATGCCAATTTAAGACATGTAATCGAAGTACGCACTAAAATAATCAGAATAAAAAATACTGATGTTAACGTTGATGTCTTTAGCATAATCGTCATTAATTGGTTAACTCCTTTGGTTAAGTCCTGGAACGAGGTCAATACGAGAGTATAGCTTTTAATAATTTTTAAAACTTTATTTGAATGCATAAATGGTATTTTTCATATAAAAATGATTTTTGCCCTTGCCACAGGGCATTCTATAAAAAAAAAAAAAAAAAAAAAAAAAAAAAAAAAAAAAAAATGTATATATATATATTAAATGTAAAGAAATCGGTTAGAGATTTCAATGTATAAACTGGTTTTCACCTATATACTGTAACTCCAGAATTGACAGTTTGGCCTCTTTCTTTATTCTAAAATTTTACATTCATACAAGAAATTCCCTACAATATTCTTTTCATTATCTAACGACAAACATTTCGTAATTACATATAGTAAAAATTATTGTAGAATTTCCGGTATGAAGTCGAATTTTTTGAATAAAAAAAGACCAAATTAGCAACCCTGCGTAACTAGGGAAGCACCGAATTAAACCACTATTCCTCATAACAATGAAACTATTCAAACTTTCTGGGAAGAATTTAGAATTTCTCAACGATACTTTCATAAATGACACACAAATGTGACAGCGGCTTGTATGGTGTAAATAGATCTTAATTTAAAAAATAACGAGATAGAATAAAAAGTTACACAAGTTACAAAACGTTCATCCGACATCAAATGGCCATCTTTTAAAAAATTGGAAATTACTGACTTGGATAAATCGAGAAAATCTATAATCTAGTTTTTAGAAGATATTTTGAAAATTTAACCCTTCCAAAGGCAAAAATGTTGATAGGATTGATTGCCACCAGAATTTACCAACAAATTTATTTGAAGATAAATAAATTCTGTTCTTCGTGTACGTTACAAAATAAAAAGTTTCTGTAAGCTTTCTGTGTAGTGTTGTTATCTGTCCCGCGTAAATCGGGGCAGCAAATGCTCTGGCCACCAATAATTTCTTACAGTTTATTTCTGCCTTTTAAATCGTTGATAATTCTACCATTAGATAAGGCGGAGAAAATTATTTTAAAATACTGGTGTCCAGAGCGTTTGGAGCCACGTGTTAACCACCTGGGAACACTACTCTGCGTGCCACTTGACAGTTTGAAATTAAAATATAATGGCATATAGGGTGTATCTGAAAAAGTTGGCAAAACATTACGGGGTGATAGAACAGAGCTGTACGAGCAATTTTCATCATAGAATGTATGGTCGGAACGCAAGCGGTGAGAAGTAATAAAAGTGTTTTTCCTTTGTCCCGCCGCGATGGATTGGTCAAGGTAAATTGATAGCTTGACCACCATGATAGCCGGATCTCTCGTGTTTTGACTTTTTCCTGTAGGGCCATATGAAAATCCTAATCTACGAGTGTCTCGCAGGGGTCCCACTCGGTCCGTTTTTTGAATACCACTTTTATTTAAAGGAAAATCTTCTTTATAAATTTTGTAGAAACATACCGGGAAGAGCGTTTTTCTTGCAATTGTTGCCGAAACCTACCACGAATTTCTTTCTAAAAAATTACTGGTTTTCAAAAAACGGACCAGTGGGAGCCCTGGTGTCCCGTTGTAACCGACATGGATCTAGTCACCAGGATTGCCGCTGTTACCGGCGATATTCCGGAGAGGCCTGGTGTCTTCGCAAATGGTCGTCAGTCCCTATCCCGCATGTGTGAAGTGTGCATTACAGCAGGCGGAAGATCTTTAGAGCAATTTCTTTGAGCATGTACATTAATTACATTCCTTTTAATAAAATGTTATCTGAAGTATCTCTTCTCATTCCTGTGTTAATTATTTAACTGCGACAGTGGAAAACTACCTTTTAATTTCTCACCGCTTGTGTTCCTACCATACATTCTATAACGAAAATTGCTCGTATAGCTGCGTTCTATCACCCCGTAAAGTTTTGTCCCCTTTTTCAGATACGCCCTGTATATGAGGACGTGAGTTTCAAAACTCGACTTATTCCTAAACTCAAATTTCGGATAAGGCAAGTATTGAAACTCACGTATGATATATACCCTTCCAAGGATTAACCCACTAATGATTATGGTATAGCATTTAAGCTACCATCAACGTTCCCAATTTAGTGAATAATTTTATTCAGATATTCTGAATTTATACCAGACATTTAAAATAGTAATATTTGCTTTATTTAGTACAGACATTCCATCATTAAATAAAGCGAAATTTATTATTTGTATTTTCTGGTATGAATTCGGATTCCCTGAAAGATGGAATTTCTAGAACACATTCTACTGTGGGCATAAGTTTGTTAAGGTGACAAGAAGGGATTAATAGGACGAAAATATATATTTTATTACTACTGTTATCTATATAAATAAAAATGTAAATGTTCGTTTGTTCAAAATTGCTAATCTCAAAAAGTTCTTCACCGATTGCTTTAAAATTCACGGACTGAGTTGCATTCGAATACGGAAGTGTTATTATATACTTATTATGAACCTCGCTCAACCCCACCCCCAATTTGTCACCCCCCACCAGGGGCTTTTTTTAACTATTTTTCCGACAGCCATCATGTTATATATCATTAGAAAATCCTTGGACTACTCTTTCATATTATGCAGCTCCCACCTCCTTGCCACCACTTTTCTCCCGTGGGGCTCATTTCTATATGAATAAAATTGTAAATGTTCGTTTGTACAAAATATTAAGCCTCCGAAAGCTCTTCACCGATTGCTTTGAAATTCACGGATTGCTTTGAATTCGAATATGCGTGTGTTTTTATATACCTATTACGAACATTGCTCCCCCTCCTCCAATTTCCTCACCACCATCAGGTGGCGCTTTTAAATTTTTTCTAACACACATCATGTGATATATCATTAGAAAGCTTTTTGACTACTCTTTCATATTATGCACCTCCCTCCCCCTCCCCCACTTTTGCTCCCGGGAAGACACATTTCTATACAAATAAAAATGTAAATGTCCATTTGTATAAAATTTTAAATATCTGAATGTTCTTCACAGATTACTTTGAAATTCACCTTTGCGTTCCATCGA
This sequence comes from Maratus speciosus, assembly GCA_963932465.1. NCBI lineage: Eukaryota > Metazoa > Arthropoda > Arachnida > Araneae > Salticidae > Maratus > Maratus speciosus. The sequence goes on along the minus strand of OZ010794.1, from coordinate 276,331,183 downwards.
ATACGAGCGTATTTTTATATACTATTATGAACGTCTCTTCTCCCTGCCACAATTCGAACCCCCAGGGGGAGCTACTTTTTAAATTTTTTCAGACACCCATTATGTAGTATATCATTAGAAAGCACTTTGACCATTCTTTCAAATTATGCACCTTCCATTCCCCTCCCCTCACATTGCCCCCTGGGGGGAACATTAGTGAAATATATTTTTATGTTTTTCATTTTTCTTTGTTTTAAAATTCGTGCTTTTTCCTTTTTTAATTTTTTGCAATTATATATGCTTTTGTTATAACATTCTTTCTTCTTTTTCAGTGCAATCGTTCTGCTTTAGTTCATCCAAATAATGACTCGCAGAAGATAAATCTAAGGTCTTCGTATTCTCGGAGTGGAAGCAGTGCGACGAGTAATTGCAAATAAAACTGAGGAAGAAGGGGCAAAAGCGAACGAGCGAAACCGACAAAGAATGGCTCAAATATGTGCCGAGAACACATTAGAGCAACGTGCCGACAGATTTGAGGACGCACGGTTGCAAGACAGCGAGCGCGTTCTGCAGCTGCAGATCTGCTTCGTTCCCAACAGAATGAACGCAACAGGCTGATAGTGGCTGAAAGACGTGAACGAGAAATAGCAGATCAGCACCAAACACGACTCCGTGCTCAGCTGTCACGCGATTACAATCACCATGCATTCCGGTACAATGTAGCTGATGATTATAGCGTTAGCCGGCATGTTCTCATCGGCACTATGACTGAAGTGTGTCCTTATTGTAAGTTCTGAAATTTAATGGAGAAACGATAGGGATGCGTTGCGCCGCCGGAAAAATTAAACTGCCTCAACTTGGAGAACCGCCTGAGCCATTAAAATCTTTGCTTGTGGGATATAGCGCCGGATCAAAGACTTTCCAGTCTAACATTAGGAAATACAACTTATGCTTCCAAATGATGTCGCTCATTGCAGAAATCATCACACCTCAAATCATCCAAATATTCAATGTGAAAGAACAAATTTATCACAAAGCCGGCTCCTTGCTTCCGTTCCCAGATGGTCATCATAAATTCCTACAAACATTTTTCATCTGTGAAGGTATTGGTGAATTCACTGCACGCTGGAAACGATGGATATACGTTATACAGAAGAAGATTTGCAGACGATGGCGGTGAATTAGCAACCATACAAATGCAAAACGATGACATCGAAGTAGATGACCAGTGGGTTGGTCCATATTCGCCTTTGTTCTCAAAAGCATACAAAGCGCACACACTCTCAGAAAAAACTGTAAATTTATGAGCGTTTGCCCTTCAATTTCACGGGCAATAGCCTTATTTCATGAAAAACGGTCTGATCCATTAAATAAGCGGCCTTATACCTCAGATACTTAGAAAATTAAGGGCAATCCACACATTTTTACAGTTCAAGCCTATCTGTTAGCAAAAATACGGATTGGTAATGGTATATTGACTTTTTTTTATGGGGTACGGCTGGAATCTCCGCTGTTGGCCTCTGCCCGTACTTTTACGGGAATATTTTTGTGTGTGCATAAACGTGGAATACTGTAACTCCGTCAGATCGATTAAGTACATCTGTATGAACGTGAATAAAGACAGCGACATGGCAGTTTTTGGCGTACAACCAGTAAGAAGTGATAATAATGCCGTCATACATATGAATGAAATCGCCCAGTATTTAGCTGGAAAATACATAAGCAACAATGAAGCTGTATTGCGAATTCTTTCGTTTCCCATGCATCAACGAAGTCCAGTTGTTGTTAACTTAGCAGTACATCTAGAAAATCGATAACGCGTTTATTTCGCGGCTGCAAATGTGCAACAAATAGCCTTGAATCCACCTGCTACAACTTTAACTGCTTTCTTCACGTTATATAAGAACGACGCGTTCGAGAAAATATTATTGTATTCGGTAGTGTCTACGTATTACACGTGCAATGCGAGTAGAAAATCATTTGAACGACGCAAACGAGGAGAGGACAACCTGGCATATTAAAAAAACCTACTGTAGGCAGACTGTAAACCATGTATCACAATCAAGATTAATGCTTCTTTCTTCGCATGCTGTCGTAAATTGTCCGGTCAAACATCTTTCCAGCATTTGAGAATTGTCAACAGCGTTACACATGCCACTTTCTCAGTGCATGTCACGCTCTGCATTTATTGGATACCAATCGACACGTGGATGTATGCATTAATAACGCGTGCAGCACGTCACATCTAAATCAAATTCGTGCATTGTTTGCAATGATATTGACCGCCTGCTTTCCTTCATCTCCAACAAAATTATGGGAGAAATATAAATCGTACATGGCTGAAGATATTTTCTGTTGAAATTCAAATTAAAACATTAATTTTACAGCAGAAATCTAGAACGAAGCTTTGATAATGTTTGGAGATTTTTGCTTTGAAATCACGAATAAAGTTCTCAATCAATTGAGAATGCCATCACCGAATACTCCAGGTACTTCGTTCAACGCAGAACGAATACGAATGATCTTTTGTCGTATGTGCAATCAAATATTCCTACGATAACGCTTGAGCAAAAAGGAATTTACGATGAAATAATACAATCAATCATGGGGTCAATAACGGGGTAGGAGAAATCTTCTTAGATGCATCGGGAGTAACTGGTAAAACGTTCCTCATTAGATTGATTCTGGCAGCAATTCCATCCCAAAAGGACATAGTCTTAGCTTTTGCGTCGTACGGAATAGCTGCGAAAGTGCTACCAAATGGAAGAACTGCTCATTCGGCTTTGAAATTGCCATTGGAACATGCAATTCATTGAAACTCTCACATGCAAAACTTCCAAATCATTCGGCATGTTAAAAGTATTGCAGAAATGCAACCTTATTGTTTGGGATGAATGCATAATGGCGCACAAAACATTGTTGGAGGCTCTTGATCTGACACCAGGACGAATTTCATTGCTTCATGGCATTCATTACTTCTGCAATTTAGTCACGTCAAAAGAAGAACTGCTTGAAAAAGTATTTCCCAGTATTCAAACCAATTATAAGAATGACAATTGGCAGAGGAAACAAGGTATTCTTGTGGCCAAGAATAATGACGTCTACTAACTTAATAACATTACTCAGTCGAACACTCAAAGCGAGGCAGTCATTTACAAGCCCGTCGACACTTTTGTGGAAGCAGATGAAACGGTTAATTATCCAACAGAATTTTTTAATTCACTCGATCTGCCAGGGATTCTACTGCAGGTACTGCAGTTGACAATCGGCGTGCCAATTATATGTTGCGAAATATCCACCAGCAAAGCTTTAAAACGGCACGCGGCTTACATAAAAAAATAATGATCAATTGCATAGAAGCAACAATCTTGATAGGACCTTTGAAAGGTGAAGATGTCCTCATTCCTCGCATTCTTTTGATTCCAATGGATATGCCATTTCAATTCAAGAGATTGCAATTACCAATTAGATTGGCGTTAGCTATCTCCATCAACAAAGCTTAGGGCCTAGCTTTATAATTCTGCGTTTAGATCTAGACACGGATTACCGCTCACACGGAAAATCAAATATTTCGTGTTCTGGAATCGGCAAATCAGACAATATCTAAATCTGCAATCAGACAATGTAACAACAACAATATGTTGTATACCCACTAGCACTATGAAATTAAACACGTTAGAAACGTGCGATTTCTCTTTTCTTTCTTTTCCATTTAATCAGACTGAGCCACAGCAACGCGTGGCCGGGTACATCTAGTTATTTTATAATATTTGAAACTTTAAGGATGTCGCACAGTTTGGCCGCTAGGGGAATTCCTAAATATGCAGCTGTACGAGCCGCACAGATCTGTTAAGCGTAAAACTTTACACTCAATTATCTCTAAACGTTGTTTTTCAGCGTTTGTACCTTGATAATGTATGATTGAATTAATGGATTAACGTGTATCTTTGATTAACTGAAGAGCAATAAAATGTCTACACAGTATACCCGAAAAACAAGCAAACAAAAGCTTTTTGTGTCATATTATAAGAAAAAACATGATAATTTTTTATGATTGTAGTACAACTTTTAAAAATTTTTAGAAACCGGAGTTCAAAATTGTTTTGCAAAATTAAATTTGTCGCACAATGTTAAAACTTTTGTTATTATTTTCTAGAATTTAAGAAATATTTGTTTCTTTCTCTAAAACTTTGTTTATTTTTCCAATAAATAAATGCAAAAATATATTATTTTCTAGAATTTAAGAAGTATTTGTTTATTTTTTGAAAATTTATTTTTCTAATAAATAAATGGAAAAAGAAGCAATCATCTAAACTAATTAAAGGCTTCTACCCGTGTTAAAATTTCAGCCAATATTTCTTTTTCTAATTTTTCTGGGCCGATTAATTTTTGGCTGTATTTTTTATTTCCATTTTATTCTACAACGGGGCTCGGCCCCGTACGAGCTACGCTCGCCAACCCCCGTTCAGACACCGCAGTCTCTAAAAGCACGCTAATTTGATCGGCTTTAAAAAGATTTTGAAAGATTGAATTATAATTTAAAAAACATTGGCGATCTCCCTATAAAGGGGTTTGTATTCATTTCTCTTCGATTGGGGAATTTTAACCCTAGAACTACCGAAAATTTTACTCAAGTTTTATAAAAACATTTTACACCAGAATTTTTACTTAAAACTATTTAATTTGTTTATTTAACTTATTATTGTCTGATTTATAAATTTAGTTTGTTTTGAAGAAATTTCTGGTTTGAATAAATATTTTGAATGTACATGTCGGGTCCATTGGACCCTTCTGGTAGACAGAGGGTTAAGGAAAAATCAGCCGTTGTTAAAAGATACAATGGCTGTTTTCGTCTTTGATTTAAATAAAATCAGTTAAACATTTCAAAATAAGCTAATATAAAAAGCTAATCTGCATCAAAATGCAAATATATTCTACAAATACCAATGCCTTCTTTTGACGGAAACGACACAGAAGGTTAACGAATCTTAACTAAACCATTTAAGTAATTTCTTTATTTTCTGCTTCACAGATTTTTATCTTTCAAATCATATTGTTTCTTGATGAGACTTCATTTTCAGCTGGTAATCTTTTTTATTTTTATTAAATTACTAGATAGTCGCTCGAAAGCAGTCTAAACGTGTTCAATAAAATTAATATTAATCTTATTAATATAATCCCAAAATATCAAATTAATGTCTCGCGGAAATTTTTAATTTAAACTGTTTTGTAATATTACTTTTTGTTTATTTTACGTAATAAGTGTAATGTGATGTAATTTCTCCTATTTAAGACTTCTAACGCATGTTAATGATTTTATTATTTTACAATATCCTTTCTCTTTTAAAATTCACGTGTAAATATAATTTTTATGAAGTAATGTTCAACGAGTTCCTTCTTTTCATACGTTATTATTTAATTCTAATTTGAAAGGGTTTTTTTTCTGTTAATAATACTCACGTATAAATAAATTTTTAATTTTAAGCAAACATTATTATTTGCGCTGCTTATACAGTTGTCAACAGTTTAAATTAATACCACTTTCTAAAATAAATAAAAAAATATCTCTCGAAATGCTGAAAATTTGAATTTAAAATAGAAATAAAACCTCAAAAAATGAGTCAAATTAAAAAAGTGAATGCAGTCTGCACCCCGGGAAATTCTAACGTATAAAATGATCTAAAAATGAATTAATTCCCATATTTAGTAATTTGCTCCTATAAAATTTTTTTAATGGAACGATTTTGTCCAACTTTAGCATTAAATATCTCTTAAAATAACTATTCGATTTGAAAACTGTCTGCATCAGCGTGTTTATCAAACATTTCTCTATAATACCGCCGATTTTCATATTTTTGTATGCAGTATTTTTCTTAATATTAACAGAGAAAGACCTCCGGTCACAAAAAAATCAAAACCGGTGGTGACAGCGTAAGTTACTTTTTTTTAGAATAGAGAGAAACTTTAAAAAATGGCAATACATTTTTTAATCTATTTCATTGGACAAATCACAATAAAAATAATACTTAGAAATACGAATTCCATAAAAATAATAATGTATCGAAAGAAAAAAAAACAAAAATAATTTAATGTGTTTTTATTTTATATAAGCTTAAATACATTGCTTGATAATAACACAGCTGAGGAAGCGTGTGTTCTTCAGAATACTTAAATTCCATATATAATGTTAAATATGCATAAAATACCTGTATGTTTATCGCCTAAAACAATCACATAAACTGTGATTAACTATATCAATAGATAAAAGTAACGCACATTATTTATTTGTCTGCCGGAAATATATTATGGTCAATAAACCGTAGCAGGGAAATTTCGTGTATTAGACATGACAAGATTAATTAATATTTGGTGTAGAAAGCCGGAAACATGTCATAGATAGGAGAATGCTAATTATTATGTTACGACAGAATGTGAGATCAGGACATATTTCTAACAAAATCTTTTTCACAATTTAACGCTATCAGGATGAGCGTCATTTAACCAAATTCAAATTTTAAATACCAGTAATTGTGTATTGATTTTTTCTTTTATTTTCGAAGATTATTTTATAAGATTTATAACATTATTCTTTTGAGTTTATTTAGTCTTCATCGAGGTAATGATTATTCTAGATCGTTTGACAAAATTCAAGTTATATTATATATATAAACGTATAATACAGGGTGTCTGAAAAAATGTCCCATATTCAATGGTATATTATAATAATTTACTTTAGACTGTTTCGAACAAATCATACATCAAATTGAAGGTAAACAAATGCAGTTTTTCTTACAAATGTTTAATATGTGCACCTTTAGTTTTACGGCACACATCCAGCATAATGTCCAAATCTTTTCACACTTCGGTTAAAACCCCTTGAGGGGCACCGGTATATATTATATACCACCTACGATTAATGAAGTTTTACACCAGAAAATTTTTTATTAAATTTTACTTTTCTAACTTTGGTGGAAAAAAGCTGTAACATTGCTTTTACTTATTTTGAAATAGAATTTTTCAAAGATTCCGGTGGGAATTCAGCATTTCACATACGTAATTGCTTGCCCCTCAAGGGGTTAACAAGTTCGGAGTAATAGAAGCAATAGCCTCTTCTATTCTGTGTCTCAACTCTGGCAAATCATTACATAGCGGCAACGCTTAGACACGATCTTTTATAATGTCCAAAATCGCATGACTCTAACGGCTTTTAACCCTTTACTGCTCAGCTTTGCATATATGCAAACAACATTGCTTTGAATTTAATAGATTTTTTTATTCATATATACCTAATTCACACCAGAAAATTAAAATAGCAATATTTGCTTTAATTAATAACAGACATTCCGTTTCTAAGTAAAGCATAATTAACCGTTGAAACTTTCTGGTGTGAAGTCAGATTCTCTGAAATACGTTATTTCTAGAACGTATTTTATCATTTGTATTAAAGGGTTAAAGGTTAAGCTTTTTAAAAATAAATAATTACATAAAATAAGGTATTTAAAGACAATCTTCTTAAAATACTTACTAATTTGCAATATTTTAGCGTAAAACAGCCACACGACAGTAATTTTTACTTGTGTTGCGGATGTGCAACAAAATAAAAGATTGACGTATTATATGAAAAATGTATGTCTCATTTTTTTTCCTGTGAAATAAATATTTCAGATAATCTAGATATATATTTCTATTACGTAGCGCAAAAAAGGGGCTGTATTTGTAGGTTGCTATTTGGCAACAGCCAAAGCGACGATTCTAAGTAGTTAAGTTACGGTCACACGTCCCAACCCAATCACCAAATCAAAATCCAGACAGGATCTCTCTTTTAACGCAAACCGTTTGAGCAATACATGAATGACAATTGCTATTGTTCCGTTTTACGGTGACTTGAGGAATTCAGCGAATCAGCTTTTTGATCCAAGGTTGTATTTAGGCATAGACGAAAACGATTTGTTTACAGTTCGATAGCGTGACCCGTAGCGTCTTTTATAGAGTCTTATTATAGTTTTAAATTAATTTAAGCCGTGATTCTCAATACTATAGGTAAAATGAAAGGAGAAGGATCCCATCTGACATGGAATTTAAATTTAAACGGCGTCAATTTCCTGTTCTCTTAGCTTTCTAAATGATGATCAGCGCCGATGATAATCAGCAGCAATCAGCGCCAAACTTTTTATAAATGCATTTTTACGTATATTTTCAACAAAATTTTCAATTACTTTTTTATGAATTAGAATGTTTGTAAATTTCATATGTTGCTAGCTCGGATCGCATAGCGGCCCAACTAAAAATATTTTTTATTGTGTTTTCACTAAGGTTTTAAATTAGTTCTGTTCCCAAGGTACATTTTTATTTACATTTTCAACAAAGTTTTCCATTACTTTTTTACACATTAAAAATATTTGTAAATTTAATATGGTAATGATTTATGATAGCAGGGACGTTCCAATTCAAATCAGGCAGTAAAATATCAATATGTAACCCACCATCACAGATTTTAATGAAACTGCGTGTGTTTGTTCTTACTATTAAGATATGATCACCAGTAATTTTTTTTCTCCTTGGTGAAATAGTTTCTGAGAAAAAAAATTGTCAAAATTTTGAAAAACTGCCGTCAGTTGGCATTCTTGACTGCTCGGTTTTCAAATGTATCATGTCATATATATAATCATATTTCAATATCTACTCTGCAAATCATCTTCAAATAATTTATACATAATATTAAGGGTACGCAGTTTCTGAAAAAAAAATACTGTTACGCTTATAACATTTTAAGTGTGTCTAAAAATATGTTTAAACTTTGCAGTCGTGAATTTTTTATGAAAAATAAAGCATTAACAAAAAAAAGCATTATCAACAAAAGGCGGGATTTTATTAAATTTATTTTTTGTGGGAGATATACTTAAAGGTGTCCCTTACCTGATTCTGAAATAAAAATAGTGGGACTTTGGGTGTTTTTAGTAGTATTTTCTATTTAAAAATATTTTGAGGCGCATTTCAAATCAAATCAAGCAGAGTCATTCCATGTCAGTTCCCCTAAGCCATTTAATCACTGTCACAAATTTAAATGAAACTGGGTATAAATAGCTCATTTTAAGACATAATCACCTTTAATTTTTTGATCCCAAGTAAAATATTTTTTAAGATAAAAAAATATCAAAATTTAAAAAAATTGTTTTAAATTTTTTTAATGACAGTTCTATATTCAAAGACTGCATTAAAAAAAAGTCATTTCAATATAAAATCACTAAATATATTTCAAATAATGTATATGTGACAAATAATATAGGCAGGTTATTATTTTTTGTTTTTTGTCATGTTTAAATACTAAGGGTGTCTTTTATCTTGTAAATTTTTAAAATCAAGAATTTTGTGAAAAATAATGTGTTAATCAAAAATTTATTATTAACCGAAGGCAGGATGTTATTACCTTTTTTAATTGTACGTAAAAATATCTTTTAAATGGTTATAAAATATAGTGAAATTATGAGAAAAAATTATCAAAGTTTTGGAAAATTGCCGCGAGTTGCCATTAATGATTGTTCAATTTTCAAAGGCCTCATTTTATATATAAAATCATATTTCAATAACTAGTAAAGAAGTCTTCTTCAAATAATTTAGGCAAGGTAAATAAAGTATGTAGATTATGAAAAAAATATTGCTGTAATGTTAAAAAATATTTAAATGTGTCTAAAAAGTTGTATAATCTTTGAAATCAAAAAATATTTTACAAAATATAATGAAGTTACTAAAAAAAATTTATCAATCAAAGGCGGAGTTTCTATGACTAATTTTTTAATTTTAAGTTGTACATAATACTACATTATAACTGTATCTGAAATAAAAATAGTGGAATTTTGGTTGGTTTTAGTAGTATTTAAATCATATTTAAAATTATCAACATTTTCAGATGTAAAATTTATCCAATGTATCATCCCTGGAAATATTTTTATTTATTCATTTATTTTATTTTTCATATTGTCTTTTATGTTCGTTTCTTAAGGAAAAAAAATAATCAAAATGTTTTTTAGTAAAACTTCTAGGACGAAGAGCAGTTATCCCTTTCCAAAAAAAGAGAAAAATCACTTGCTCCTCACCGCCCAATAGAAATTTTCAAAATGATACTCCTAATCTTTAATCTCATATTTGGATTACATTGAGCTGCTAATATTGAAAAAATACCAAATTTCACTTTTTTGAAGAAAATTTTGACATATTGTGTGCTTTAAAAATACGCAAAAAATGCATAATCCATTATATTTATACCTTTCAAATAACTATATCTAAAAAATTATTTAAAACTTAATGAGATGCATTTTTGTAACTTTATTCAGTTTCTAATGATATGTAATTTGATTTATTTCATTACAATATTGCTAAAAGATTGATTTTCAACATATATATATATATGTATATATATCCCTGTTCTCAAACAAATTATTTAAAAATTATTCATTTCTGTTTAATAAAGCATATATATTGTTTATACACTTATAGAGAATCATATGGTAAATTTTATGATATTATTTCAATAAGATCTAAAAGTAAAGAACTTATCTAACAGTATGTAAAAAAAAAAAAAAAAAAAAAAAAAAAAAAAAAAAAAAAAAAAAAAAAAAAAAATTAACATCAGGTGTAATGACAACAAAATTTTATAATTGTTGTAGTTAATTTGAATGAATGAAAAAAGCGTATATGTTTAAATATTATTGAAGTACAGGTGAAAATTTCACAAAGACATTCCAATCTCTACAACATCTGAGTATGTCACATTCACACTACAGCTGATTTTTTCTTTTTGATCTTTCGAGTTTGATTTCTGATGGTCATGAATTAATTAATTTTGTTAGAAGTGTCATTGCAGTCAGCATATTAGATTCACTAATTTTTTTTATAATTTATTTTGATTGACTCGATGAACAACAACATTTAAAGCGACCATTTAATGTATTTTCAATTAAAAGCTGATTTATAAATTCATGTCATCATTATGTTGTTTAGTTATTATTATCATCTTAAGATAATAAGTCGATATTAAGATTTTTAAATGTAGTTTATTTATTATTTGAACAACTAAAACTATTTTTCAATAAGAGTGGGCTGTTGATTTTAAGTCGGCTGTTGAGTTGTGTAGTGCTGGAAAAGGGACTGGGACTATTTAATTTAATTTTTATTGCTGTAAATAATATTTGTTACTTTATTATTGTATATATTATACTTAAGCAAGAGTAGCATTACACAATATCGTAGTCGTTATAGTACATCTTAGCATGAAAAGCTTCAATATTTATGATTAAAAATTCACATTATGAAAATTTTGTTAAAATTGCTCATATTGTCACTATTTTTATTTTATACCGATTTAAAAAATATTTTTACGTACAATTAAAAAAAGTAACAACACCCTGCCTTCGGTTAATAATAAATTTTTGATTAACACATTATTTTTCACAAAATTCTTGATTTTAAAAATGCACAAGATTAAAGACACTCTTAGTGTTTTGACATGACAAAAAATAATAATCTGCCTACATTATTTGAAACTCATCTACTGATTTTATATTGAAATGACTTTTTTTATGTAATCTTTGAATATAGAACTGCCATTTAAAAAAATTTAAACAATTTTTTAAAGCTTAGATATTTTTTTATTATTTTACTTAGGATCAAGAAAATTAAAGGTGATTACGTCTTAAAATAAGCTATAAACATACCCAGTTTCATTGAAATTTGTGACAGTGAATTAAGTGACTTAGGTGAATTGACATGGAATGACTCTGCTTGATTTGATATACGCCTCAAAATATTTCTAAATTGGAAATACTACTAAAAACACCCAAAATCCCACTATTTTTATTTCCGAATAAGGTAAAGGACACCTTTAAGTATATCCCCCACAAAAAATAAATTTAATAAAAATACCGCCTTTTGTTGATAATGCTTCTTCAGTTAATGCATTATTTTTCATAAAAATTTCACGACTTCAGAGTTTAAACCTTTTTTTAGACACTAGGGGGCTCGGCCCTCTACGAGCTACGCTCGCCAACCCCCTTCCAGACACCGTAGACTCTAAATGCACGCTAATTTAATCGGCTTTAAAAAGATTTCGAAAGATTGAATTATAATTTAAAAAACAGTGGCGATCTCTCTATAAACGGATTTCTATTCATTTCTCTTTGATTGGGGAATTTTAACGCCAAATCCGTTGCGGTACTACTAGATTATCCCGTCGACCAATTTCGCCAAATTATATAAATCGCCAAACCACTCGCCAAATTATACAAATTGACATAATTTTTATTTTAAATAACGAAAAAACAAATAATTAGTACAACATTAATAAAAATACAAATAAAACGTCGAAATAAAAATAACTTGACGTAGACACATGTAACAACATTTCAAAATAAGCTAATATAAAAGGAATTAAGTAAACAGAGTCTTTGTCTCCTGGTATTTTTTAACAAAGTGAAAAGAAAGTTCTTTTTAAATGAGACATTTTAAATTAATCGATTTTAATCTGACGTAATTTTGACAAAACTATTCTTTATCTTTTTAATATTCACGTGAAAATACTTGTGTTAGAAATGAAATATTATTTGCGCTTTCCTAACAAAAACAGTTGAAAAGTATCCTCTTAAAATATCAAATAAATGTCTAGCGCAATTTCTAAATTTAAACCGTTTTGCAATATTATTTTGTGTTCATTTTATGTAATAATTGTAATGTGACGTAAATATGACGTAATTTCTCCTATTTAAGGCTTCTAACGCATGTTAATAAATTTATTGTTTTACAAATTCCTTTCTCTCTTAAGATTCACGTGTAATTATAGTTTTTATGACGTAATTTTTAATAAGTTTCTGCTTTTTGTACATAATTATTGAATTCTAATTCCAAATGTTTTTTTCTGTTTATAATAGTCACGTGTAAATAAATTTTTAATTTATTTACACGTATAAATATTTTTTTTTTTGAAGCTAACATTATTGTTTCCGCTGTTTATACAGTTGGCAACAGTTTAAATTAATATCACTTTCTAAAATCTGTTAAAAATATCTCTAGAAATGCTGAAAATCTGAATTTAAAATAGAAATAAAACCTCAAAAAATTAGTCAAAATAAAAAAAATTAATGCAATCTGCACTCCGGCAAATTCTAACGCATAAAATGATCTAAAAGTGATTAAATTCCTATGAACAGTTTTTGCTCCTATAAAACTTTTTTAGTGGAACGATTTTGTCCAACTTTAGCATTAAATATCTCTTAAAATAATTCTTCGATCTGAAAACTGTCTGCATCAGCGTGTTTATCAAACATTTCTGTATAATACTACCGATTTTCATATTTTTGTATGCATTGTTTTTCTTAATATTAACGAAGAAAGACCTCCGGTCACAAAAAATTCAAAACCGGCGGCGGCGGCGGTGACAGCGGTAGTTACTTTTTTTTAGAATAGAGAGACACTTAAAATGTTATAAGCGTAATAGTATATTTTTTTCATAAACTGCGTACTTTATATATTATGCATAAATTATTTGAAGATGATTTGTATAGTAGATATTGAAATATAGTTATATTTATGGCATGCTACATTTGAAAACCGAGCAGTCAAGAATGCCAACTGACGGAAGTTTTTCAAAATTTTGACAATTTTTTTCTCAGAAACTATTTCACCAAGGAGTAAAATAAAATACTGGTGATCATATCTTAATAATAGGAACAAACACATGCAGTTTTATCAAAATCTGTGATGGTGGGTTACATGCCTGCCTGAACTGACCCAGCACTCATTCTGGCTAGAGTTGACATAAATAGTGGCGAGCGAGCGAAACGAACTAGGACCGCTTAGCGATCTGAATATGAATTGCGTAGCAATTCATGGGGGTTGGCGAGCGTTAGCGAGCACGGGGCTGAGCCCCTTAGTCATATATAATTTTTTCGAATCAAAATAAAAAATCACGCATTTAAGGGTTAAATCTTTAGCCCAGTAATAAGACATTACGCTCAGGAGTCGTCATTTTGCGTATGCCGTACTGCAAGCGATTTAATAACAAAGCAGTATTCGTGCCTGCGCTTATTTAAAACTGTTCGAGTTACTCTTTATCTGCGACCTTGAACCAACACACTATAACCCTTACAGCTGATACTATAAAAATTTATAACTGGGACATTCTTAGCGATACTTATATTGTGTTTTGAACAAAAATGATCTTGCTTCCATATTATCACTTTATTGTCTTGTAGCATTTTCAGTGTTTTTGAACGCGTAGCGCGCAAATCCGCCACCCTCTGAGTACTAGGCCTACGTGCTGACACAAAAATGGCGGCTGTCGTAGGCGGATTTTGTTCAGTTGACGGTTTCTAGAATTTAAATACAAATAATTTCTATACGTTTTCTCCGCTTTGTTTCTCTGAGATTAAACAACTGAAAGGAAACATAGAAAATACGGGTGTCTAACTTCAAGGGACCGCACAAGCCCTTAAAAAAGCGCTTACGGCAGACGCCATTTTTGTGTCAGTGAATAGGTCGAGTATTCAGGGGGCGGTGGCAAATTCAATTGCCGCATATCTGAATCAACTTAATAATCAGCTTATGAATCATCGCTATGCTACGAGGCGTTTTGTCATTGGAAGATTTTTTGTATCATCTGAGTAATTACTGCGAATATCTGACAGTTCACCGCCACCACTACAAGAACAATTTGATAACATCAAACTTAATTATGCTTATGAGTAAAAATGGTTTGCGGTGTATTTTAATGATGTTACACTCTTTTAAACATATCGAAATTTATATCCATCACTGAGGTGCTGTACAAGGTGCTTGCTTTAGAATATGGCTTGCACAGAATTTATTATAATATATCAAACATAATTTTTGTAATTGTAATTACAGTACTATTAATTCCTGTGTACAATTATATGTATATATACAATCCTGTAATAATTGTAATGCATCAAACTTAAATAAGGCAAACAACTGGCTAATTCCATGCGTATTTGTAGCGTAAGTCATACGCTACGATTTTTAGAACGAAAAAAATGTGACTTATTTTATCGGAGTTTTCTCATTAATTGAATAAGGCCAAGCAAACTTTTCGAAAATAACGGTGGCAAACAAGCATATCAATTATATGCTATGTGACTTACACTACAAAACCCCATGAAACTAGCCTACTATAAATGGGTGTGAATTGAAATTTCTGAATTTAAAAAAGATCCCTGCCGCCTCGGCCTACAGGCGGAGGTAGATTTCGAAGTTAAGTACTAAATTCACCAACGAAACATAAATCAAGATTAGAGATAAACCCAGTTTCTTCAGTAAGAATGAGCTCTAGGGAACTAAACGTTTTGTGAAAATTCTAATATACTCGAATACACACACGCATGTATATGGAATTGTTTTAAAAATGGCTAAAGCAAATTCAGAGAGCCTCAAAGTGTTAAACTTTGCTAATATTTCCATAGTCGGTTTTTATCATGTTTGAATACGTTTCTTCAAACTCGCACGACGATACATATTCACCTGCTGAGGACCATTATATTTCCAATATGACACAATATATATATATGTGTGTGTATTAATTCTTCAAACTATTTATTTTATTTTGAGTTTTCATGCGGAAATCTTGCTCTAGAAAACTTATGACGTAATATTCAATTTGTTTTCAATTCGTCAAACTATTTGTTTAATTTAATTTTTCACGTGAAAATCTTGCAATAGAAAAGTAAATGTTGTAGTGAGAATTTTATTGGTTTTTGTTTAATTGTTGGCAACTGTTGTAACGAAAAATGTTCATTTTTTCCTGTCATTGTTGTGTAAGAGCTGGTTTTATCAGCATCATGTTAACCCTAGATCTACCGGGAATTTTATTCAAGTTTTAATAAAACGTTCTACACCAGAATTTTTATTTAAAACTATTTAACTTATTTATTTACCTTATTTTTGTCTGGTTTATATACTTAGTTTATTTTAAAGAAATTTCTGGTTTGAATGAATATTTTGTATGTACCTGTCGGGTCCAATGGACCCGTCTGGTAGACGGAGGGTTAAGACAGCATTCAAAATTTTGAACCCTCCCCAATTCCAGACCCTTGGGCCGATTTTGCCCATTTTCAATCCCTGCCGAGATATTTGCCATCTCAATGTTGTTGGTGAGTTTGAAGACGATCCGTGCATAATTACGACCTTTATCGTGCGGACAAAATTTTGTACATACATACACACACACACACACACCCACATATATACTTTTTAGGTGGCGGTGGTTAGGGTTCCTGGGGTCCTATAATGAAAAGTTATGAAGGAATTTTTCAAAAGTCGCACCATGTAACGACTGCAATAGGTAGTATTTCTTACGAAATCTACCTAATAGTCCAAGAGCCGACAGCACAAAAACCTATGTTATCAAGCACAAGAAAAAAAACTATATTTTATGGAAGAGTAGAGTTGTGGGAATCTTATGATACATGTCTGCCGGAAGTGAAGTGGTGCATAAGCCAAAAATTAATACCACCAGTGGTTCGCTCGTAGGTTTATCATTGTATTTGTCCTACAAACAAAGGTATGAAAACATGGAGGACTGGGAGCAGGAAAAAATAATGATAAACCTACGAGTGAACCACTAGTGGTATTAATTTTTAGCTTATGCACCACTTCATTTCCGACAGGCATGGATCATAGATTCCCCTACTTTACTCTCCCACAAAATAAAGATTTTTTTCTTGTGCTTGATAACATAGGTTTTTGTGCTGTCGGCTCTTGGACTATAAAAGGACAACCTGGCAAAGCTCTCTTACAGTCTCCCATTTTTAATATTTGTTTTATTTAGGACAAATTATTGAGTTCACGTGATTTTTGTTTACCTGTTTTAAATTAAAATATTTTTTGTGAAAATATTTGTAGGATATTTATTATTGAGAATATTGCCGTCGGAGCAATGAAATATGTCTAATATGAACAGATAAAGATAAATTTTGCCTTGTTAAAAGTATTTTATCACTTTAAGTAAATAATAATTTAGTTTGATGTACTCATGTGATTTTCATGTAGCTTTATAATTCGATGACATATCAGCAGTATTGCAGAATCAGGCATGTTTGTTATTCATAAACGCGAAACTTTCACCGAAAAGCTTAAATAGTTGTTTTTGATTTATATAATGATAGACAGTTCGTGAACAAAATAAAAACTATTTGCTATGCAAAATTTATTTGATGTAAAAGCGGAATAGTAATGATGCAAATGAGATTACAGTTAGGGTTTCTAGATTGCCTTTTTTAAAATCACAAATTGCAAAACAAAACCGCAAAGTAAGAGTGAAGACCAATTAGTTTATGTAATCACGATTTGTAATCATTAACACTACAGGCCTCCCACTGGTCCGTTTTTTGAACACCAGGATAATTAAAGAAAAAAATTTCATGGTAGGTTTTGGCAACAATTGGAAGAAAAACGCCTTTCCTGGTAAGTTTCTACGAAATTTATAAAGGGGATTTTTCTTATAAAAATAGTGGTGTTCAAAAAACGGACCGAGTGGGAGCCCTGACACTAGAAAAACCGAGAATTTTACTCAAATTTTCGAAAAATATTTCACACCAGAATTTTTATTTTAATTTATTAACTTATCCATTTAGCTGATTTCTTTCTTTGTATCTTTTAAACTAGTTTTATATAAAAAAATATTTTGGTTCGAACCGAGTTATATTCATTTGGCAGCAGTTAAAATGATTGCTTTGGTCTTTCTAGTGTTAACCCTAGATCTACCGGGAATTTTATTCAAGTTTTAATAAAACGTTCTACACCAGAATTTTTATTTAAAACTATTTAACTTATTTATTTACCTTATTTTTGTCTGGTTTATATACTTAGTTTATTTTAAAGAAATTTCTGGTTTGAATGAATATTTTGTATGTACCTGTCGGGTCCAATGGACCCGTCTGGTAGACGGAGGGTTAATTAAAACAAAATTCACTACTATAAATTTTGTGTGTATTCAAATTTCTGAATTTAAAAAAAGGCGAACCTGGCGAAGCTCTCTTACAGTCTCCCATTTTTAACATTTGTTCTATTTAGGACTGTTTTAACAGTCCTCCCACCTGCGAAATGTTAAATAAGTTTTTATTGTATCTATAAAAATTACAAAGTTAATGAAAATATATTTCATATTTCAAAACGCGATATATTTTTAAAAAGACAATATATGGATCCTCGATAAAATTAAAACTCAGCATCTAAATATAAACTTTTATTTACGAAAGTTACATATTACCACACTTAAAATCTAGTTACTACATATTAAACACCCGACGTTGCCAGGAATTTTAAGAACGGTTGTTTTGAAAACTTAATTCCAAAATTAAACATACAGTATAAAATAAACAATAAGAGAAAGCAATAAAGCCAACTTTTTTTCAGTTCTTCAATGAGAATGAGTTCCAGGGACCTATAACTTTGTATAAATTCTAATATACATACATGCACATATGTATATATATGGAATAAATTTTAAAATGGCGAAAAGAAATTCGGAGAACCTCAAAATGTTAAAATATGCCACTATTTCCATAATTGGATTTTTATCATGTTTCAATACGTTTTTTTCAAACTCTATGACGTTATATATTTACCTGGTGACGTCCATTATATTTCCAACTTGGCTGCAATATTCACTTTTTTTTTAATTCCTCAAACTATTTATTTCACTTTCATTTTTCGCGTGGAAAGCTTGCAGTAAAAATTTATGACGCAATATCAGACTTGCCAACTCTCCGGCTTTTTGCTCACCAGTATTATCTTAGAGAAAATGTTGTTCTTTTAAATCGACAAAATGTTCCAATTAAATAAAAGAAAATTTTCTTTATTAAAATACTGGCATCCAAAATGCCGGAGACTTGGCAGCTCTGCGTAATATTCACTTTTTATTTAAATCTCCAAACTATTTATTTCATATTTATTTTGGAATTTTGGAAATCTTGCAATAAAAATGTCATGACATAATATTAACTTTTTTTAACACTTTGTACTCCATTCTCGCCGCAGCGGCGACATCATCTTTCTTTGCAAACCTTGTTTTCAGCACCAGAAATAAAGGAAAACAAAATTTTCCATATTTAATCAGAGCGTTTTTGAAATTGTGTACTTGAAGTAAACCTCTTTTTAAAAAGTGCTGCCGACTGAAAAAAATTGCGTAAGAGCCGCCTGTTGTGACAATCCATCACCAACACACTTGGTCACGCGACAATAAAGCGGTTAGTGCAATTTAGAAATATTACTCGATCCGCGTTTTGAGAAGATCAAAAGAGAGTAATATTGAATTAAGAGAATGAGAGGAGGTTAAATTTTGAATACTAAACTGAATACGTCAATAACTCATGATCGACTTATTTAACGTACAAAATTATATTCAGGATTCACCGGGTAGTAATTTATACGATTTTATATTTTATAAAATTAACTTTTAAAACTCATGAATTTAATAAGCATCTGAAAAGAAAGAATAAGAATAGTGATTCAAAGAAAAGGGTAGGAAATCACATAAATAATCAAATTTTATTATTTCAGGCATATAAATTTCTTATGTCAAAGCATAATTAATATAAACTTCATATTGATTTTGACAGCATTTCTCACAGCACAAAATAGATGGGCTTCTTAGCCAAGTTATGGACACATTACCAATTTTAATATTTATATTTTGTTTCGTCCGTAATAATGAGATTTCACTCATATTTTCACTAAAAATTTTGCCTGTAACATATTTAAAGACAGAAATCTCTAAGCACACATATTATCAATACAAAATAATTTTATGGCCAGAAGTCATGTGGTACAGACCTACACACACAGCTTGGTATTCAATTAAATCATTATGCAAAACAAATAATAAATAGTATTTTGCTATATGTTTCTTTTATAAAATAAATAATGTAAATTAATTTGAAACAAAAATAGTAAGAGCAATGGATAAAGAAAAGCCATTAAATTATAATTATGAATGAATATATATGTTTTTAGTATCATTTAATTTGTAAAAATATATGGTTTGTGAATATGTTAGGTATTTCGGAAAATGGCCAATAATTAAAAATTTTGCATTATTTTATATGCTAATTAACTGTGTGATAAAAACTCACATATGCTTCAGACTAAAATAGGGCAATAAAAACTTAAAGTGGGGCACACGGACGCCATAGAAAACATGAGAAGAATGAAGTAAGTCAAAAATATTTATGACGTTTTCAGGACTGATAGGGCTAATATTTATGGGTATCATTGTGTGTGGCAAAGGGGTCCGGGGTTCACAAGTGACGTAAAATACCCGAAAATGAAGAGGAAAATTAACTATGCGCCGGGAAAGGATGAACACGCCCATAAGAAGGGTACGAGCAGCGAACCGCAGCCAAGAGAGAAGATGCACAGTAAGTGAGAAGTACCACTCGAAAAATAAAAAAATACCATATTCTACTAATAAAACACGCCCATTTTACTTATGGAGAATTTTTTGAAGAGAAAAGGAACACTTGGATTTTGTATATCTATCTCTTCGTCACCCTGTGCAGAACATGGAAAGGAAACCTGATCTTGGAGGTCGCAAACATTTCTTATTGCCAAGGATGGAAAATTTCTTCATCACCCTGTAGTATATGCGGACCGATGTCTGACTGAGGAATACGACTTCATTGTTTTATCACCATTAGCTTATGAAATGGGATGTTACACCAAAAAGTACACCAGCTTCAGTTAAACGAATGTTCCTGTTATCCCGTGATTGTGAATATACGCTCAGCCGAAAAGGCACTATATGAACTTGAATGTGCTCAATTAAAGAGACTTTTACAATTGAAATGTGCATACAATATCATCAAAGGGATATGAACAATCCATGATGTACAGAGTCCTTTCGCCCCTTTCGTCTGAGGTGTATGGTGAGAAAAATGAAGTCGTATTCCTCAGTCAGACTTCGGTCCGCATATACTACAGGGTGATGAAGAAATTTTCCATCCTTGGCAATAAGAAGTGTTTGCGACCTCCAAGATCAAGTTTCCTTTTCATGTTCTGCACAGGGTGACGAAGAGATATATATACAAAATCCAAGTGTTCCTTTTCTCTTCAAAAAATTTCTCCATAAGTAAAATGGGCGTATTTTATTAGTAGAATATGGTATTTTTTTATTTGTCGAGTGGTACTTCTCACTTACTGGTGCATCTTCTCTCTTGGTTGCGGTTCGCTGCTCGTACCCTTCTTATGGGCGTGTTCATCCTTTCCCGGCGCATAGTTAATTTTCTCTTCATTTTCGGGGATTTTACGTCACTTGTGAACCCCGGACCCCTTTGCCACACACGATGATACCCATAAATATTAGCCATGTCAGTCCTGAAAGCGTCATAAATATTTTTGACTGGCTCCATTCTTCTCATGTTTTCTATGGCGTCCGTGTGCCCCACTTTAAATTTTTATTGCCCTATTTTCGTCTGAAGCATATGTGAGTTTTTATCACACAGTTAATTAGCATATAAATTAATACAAAATTTTTAAGTATTGGCCATTTTTCCGAAATACCTAACATATTCACAAACCATATATTTTTACAAATTAAATGATACTAAAAACATATATATTAATTCATAATTATAATTTAATGACTTTTCAATATCCTTTGCTCTTACGATTTTTGTTTCAAATTAATTTACATTATTTATTTTATAAAAGAAATATATAGCAAAATACTATTTATTATTTGTTTTGCATAATGATTTAATTGAATACCAAGCTGTGTGTGTAGGTCTCTACCACACCGGCGGAGTGCAAAAAGTTAAATTCGTCAAATTATTTATTTGACTTTCATTTTTCACGTGGAAATCTTGCATTGAAAAGTATTTGTTGCGGTAAGAATGTTGTGTATTTTTAGTTCTTGGCAGCTACTGTAACGAAAAATGTTTCAATTCAATAGGAAATTGCTGTTAAATTGGTGTTTTTTCATTAATTAAAAATTAACTATAAATTAATTCGATTCCGGATTACTTTAATTGCCTCGGCCGTGTTTCGATACACATGAACGTAACATTTCACAATTCTGGCTTCCAAACTGTGTATTTGTATAGAATTACAGACAGACAGACAAACTTTCATTTTTATATATTAGATATGCTAACTATAACTAGACTTTTAAAATGATATGTATTTGATAACTAGATGTTTGATTTTATTTATATGTTATAACTATAGACAACATATTGCCTTTAGAAGATGATGTTCCGAAAGATATATTTTGGCTGAATTTTAAATTGACAAACATTGTGATTTTCAATAAAAATGTGGCAACATTCTTCTGTGTATTATTCAGATGTAACTTTCGTTTCAACCTATTTGTTCTGCGAGAGGGATCTCGACAGAGAGTGGAGGGATGCTCTCCGTCCGTATTTACGGAGAGTTACACGGTTTTGAGGAAAACAATGCTGAGTTCTAAAAATTAGGCCGACTAGCAAGACATGGGTTCCAACCAGCAATCAATGCTACCAGCTGTGAGATCCGATCCTTTCAACTGGCTATTGATGAAAACAAAGATGAAAAAAAGCATTTTTTTTTAAACTAAACATTTTTAAGTTTTTGGAAACTTTTTTAAATGCAATAAAAAAAATGCAATTTAACAAATTACAACGACCATTTGGAAAATGATTTTTTCGTACGCCATTACGTACGCCATGAATTAAACATTAATAGTGTTATTACACGTAAAAATTGCAAGCGACAGAAATCGCCTGCGACTCGTACGCATTATCCACCTGAATCTTACGTATTATCCAAGAATTTCATTGGCTGTTCGGGAAAAGGCTTTTCCATCGTCAGATTTCCAAGAAATCTGACGACCCATTTAAAATGAAATTTCATTCTTAAATTTCTAAACATCCCACACTATTACTTTTTATATCGTCGTATAGAGATAAAAATGTGTTTTTAAATGCAATTTGTTTGAAAGCTGTATCTCAATTTATTTCTGAGTTATTAACTTTTTTTTGTAGTTTTTATTACTTTTTTGCCATAGTGGCAACACTCTGTGGCCCATCTCCGTTGAAAGTAAAGGGAAATACAGATTACTGTATAGACCAATCAGAAAACGAATATAAATGATGATTAAACCAATAAAAACCTTCAGATATGCTTTTGATTTCCTACCCTGACGAGGACAATAACCATTTTTCCAAATGGTTAACAAGTCGGAAATTGTCCGTCAGACGTGTCAAATGAGGTACTTACGTACTTATGAATAGTTTTATAAATATACAGAACTTGGTGCAATAACTGTTGCCCTCTTATTCAAAAATGCATGAATGTAAAAATTTATTAGAATTATATATATTAAATTCAGTTATACGGAAATAATAGGACTCCATCTTACATAGGGCGTAATCACCATCTCAACCTAGAATCCTTACCATCATGGGATATCATTGTCAAATGACCACAGTTGTATTCTTTTACTTATGTTAATGAAAACTAGATTAAATAGAAATATTTACAAGAGTGGTTGGAGTTTAACAGATGCCGTCGAGTCATCGCACGACCGTATTCATCCTAGCACAAGGAGTAGTCTGATGATACAAAGGATTTTGGGCAGTATTTAAACAAAATAATTGCTGATCAAGCTACATCTTAACAAGGAAATAGTGCAATGTGGCTTATTTTCTGGTATGATGCCAAACGCTGATATTACCATTTTCCTTTATACGGAACTTTTGTCGTCTCAGCGCCATTAAATGCTGAGTCTGCTCGTTGCCATGCGTTTGCTGTTTCTGGATGTATTATGCATCACTGCTATCGGCCGATGAACTAACCCGTCTCTGACATCATTGAATTGATTACGTATGATAGGATTTAATGGAATCGAGAAAAAATGTATTATCATTTTAAGTTTTGATTCGATTTTCATAAAATTTTAAATGACTTGATAAAATTCAGCAGCGATTGTACATATTAAATTTCAAACCTTTCGGTTGTATAGTTTTTGCGCTGTTATATGCGGGCAGACGGACAGACAGACGGACGGATCAGACGACAACTATATTTGTACGTATTTATATAATTACTAATGCAACTAAAAAACCTCGAATCACATCATTTATGCCAGCATATATCTCATTCTAACAAAATTCGATGCAAAATGTTTAAATATGCATAAAATGCATGAATATTTATAACCAAAACAAGCCTATAAACTATGAATGATAAAGTGATACCAACCATAAATGCAATCAAAATTATTCATGTGTCTGCCCTAAAGATATTATAAGGTCAATAAACCGTTGCACAGAATTCTGGAATTATTGAACATGACACGATTAATAAATATATGATATAGAGATGAATAGTTAATTTTTATTCTATGTGATATGACAGCATTCATCCTTTATAATAAATTTATTCCTCTTATTACATAATTTTGATGATGTACAACAAATCTTTCGTTTTCGTGTTAAATATTTTTCATTGTGTCTATTAATTTACAGGGTAAAACAAAAATGAGCAACGTTTCAATAAAAAACCCTTGTCCGCTTCAAAGAAATCTAGAAACTAGCGATAAATTAAAAATTCTACGTCTGGATATAAATTTTAATTTAGAGATTTTGCTCATTCCGTTCAAATATAGTGTTCCGTAATGCTAAATTTTTTATTCATTATGATTGCCATTTCAACTGAAAAATTGGTAAGACTTTTTTGTGCATTATTTTGAATAAATTCTTAATCCATAAATGTAATCAGTGGCGGATCGTGACTGAATCTTTTAGTGGCACTAAATATAGGGCTGCCAAATTTATTATTTTTCTACAATTATTTATTAATCCCTTGGGGACGAGCGACCGGTATGCGTGTCGCGTAAGATGCTCAGAATCCGTAATTATTCTCACCAGTAAATGTTTTTTGTAAATTTTGCCTTATTTAATCCGAGCATTTTCACGATTCAATTAGGCAATAATTTCTGTTTTGAAACCAGTGATAAAAGATTAAAAATTCTATAAAAGACACTCGTCCCGAAGGTGTTAAGACAAATGTTTGCCTCGTTTATTGGCATGCATTAGCGGCGTATAACCCTTTCAGCAGCAAAGTATTTCTATTCGTAAAATGCTTAAATGACACCAGAATTTTAAAACTTTTTTTTAATATATATATAAACTTTCCTTCACGTACTTAATAAAATCAAAATTTTCATTCCAAAATTCTGGTATCAATGTGGCATTTCTGAATTAAAATTAAGTGGGATCTATTATATCCTATGAGCCTTCAAGGGGTTAAGGGAATGCACGACTGGGCGCAATCGTAAGGGGAAAATGTGTATATTTAAGACCTGTTTTCTCGGAAACTACCAGACCGATTTTGTTGTAGTTTTGAATCCGTATTCACTGGATAATACTTACAAACACTGCCTGGTTACCAACGGGGCACATTCCCACCAGTAAAAAGAAACAGAAAATTTTGCCTCATTCATGGCAGACATTTTACATGAATACGACATTTAGATAAGGCGAACATTTCTTTTAAAATTTATTGGTGTAAGTGTGCCCCGTTGGTAAAATCAGGCCCTGCTTACAAACAGTTTTTTTCAGCAAGTAAAATTTGTTATTTTAGAGCAACGGGAAGTTTTCAGAAATTTTTCCATTTTCAGATTTTTTTTTAAATTAATAAATTTTATTTAATTGTCTGCCACATATAATCTTATATTTATACTCTACCACAAAAAAAAAAAAAAAAATCAACGAATTAAAAAAAAAAAAAATCGATATCGCTTGAGGACTTTAGAAGATAATGGGATTTTACTTGAAAAGTGCGATTTTTCAGGAGAGCCAAAAATCTTAAGACACTTCTAACTTGTGTGAAGTTCTTCCACAATTTTATCAAACACATGTATTAACCCTTTAGTGGACGGTGCCCACAAAAAGGACACCTCATTTTTAATTCTAAAACTGACAAATGGCACCAAGAATATTTAATTAAAATTTTTCCTTTTATAAAGTACGGGAACAAAAGCAAGTTTTTACTTTCTAATAAATTCTTTTGTATATTCTGGTGTCTGTCCATCATTTCATCCTTTTACAAACAGACTTACTCCGCGCCGGAAAGGGTTAAAGTATATATAAAGACTAAGATCATATTTAGCTACATATTATAAATGAAGCCTTATCGGTTCTATGTCAGTTCCAATGATTTTCGGGACCAGCATCTCTTACACGAATTTTATTAGGTTAGCAAGTTTTTTCTTTTTAATTCTGGCTATTCTTTTCAAGTAATGTCCCTTAATGGGTTAAAAGCAATTCACTGTAGTAATTCTCGCAAAAATAAATAGACTGGTAAATTTCCTGCTTAATGTTTTAAAGAATTCTTACTAATATTTTATTTTATCGTTAGCATGATAACTTTTATGTTAATAATAATTCAGAAATAATTAAGCATTAAAATGTTTTATAAACTGTTTTTTTTTTTTTAGATTTCAAAATTTTAATTTTAAATCTCGACTTATTAATTGAACTCTTGGTAAATTGACTGGTTACCAAATTTTATAAGAACCCCTCAAATTTACATATTTTCTTCGCTAGTTTGTTATTGTTAAGACTTTAAAGCGACCGTATATACTCGCGTCTAAGCGGACTCCTACATTCGAGAAAAAAACTTCAATACCAGTATTTTCGTATAGTTATCATTGCCTTAATTAATATAAGAAAATTTTTGCAAATTCTGCAGTTAGCTAATATGAAGATAACATTTGAAAATACTGGTATTCAGTCTGTTTTCCTCTCGAATTTATGTTGGCTTATACGCGAGTATATACGGTGAGGCTAATCGAAAAATAATTAAACATAGTTTAATCAAATTATATTCAATTTAGATCCTCAAGTATTTCAATTTACAAAGCTAAACTTTTTATTTTCAAACTATAGGTTACAAAATTTCATGCTTTGTGCTACGAGAAATTTTCGAAATTTCGTGTTATAAATAGATGCCAACTTGTATGGATTTTTCAAACAACTAAATTGAATAATAATTTTTACCTAAAATAATCGCTGAAATGTAACGATTTTTAATGATGAAACAAGACAAACATTTGTATTGATTTTTAGTGGTGACAAGCAACCGCACAAGTTGACAGCTATGTTTATATAAGAACGAATTTCTGCAATTAATTAAATGTAGCAGTTATGCTTACCATGAAAACAGTCCAATGGTTTTACGCGTGTAAGAAACACCCATAAATGTCACATTTTTTAAATTATAATTAATAAATCCTAACGCTTTTATTTTAATGCCGATCTGAGAAATAAAGAAACATTAACCACTGCAGTAATAAGATCAAAATATTGCTTAACTGCCTAACCGGTCGATTCTCCACCAACCTTTAATTCGCGGTTCAACTCTCAATTGAGAAACCTTCGGTTGGCAAATCTAACCGCCGGTTAATATTTCGAATTCATCGATAACTTTCAAATCTTTATCTGTTTCTTTTCAATAACGAAACTAAAGGCAGTATTGGAAATGCATACTTATCATGTTTAATTTTTAATAAAAAATTCTTATAAATAAATTTGAAATTACCATTTTGATTTCAAGGTTTTGTTCGTTTACAGAACAAAATTTTCAATAAAATTCTTAAAAAACAGTGGATTAAAAAAATTGATTAAAAAAATCATTTTCTTTAATATAAGTTTAATAAACAATTATCTGATCAAATTAGTAGTATTAAGTAGAGTACAAGTAAATAATGCAAAAGGTTTATTAATTTACTTTTTACAAAGAATATTATATATGAAGATATTTTCATATAATTATTTCTAATGCATATATTTTCTATTTAACAAATGTTAAATACAATTATTAAATAAAAAGAATTACAGATTCAATTAAAATATCTTGCATAAAATAGCATGCCGGTAGCAAAAAAAAAAAAAAAAAAGACAAGAGGCCTTTAAAAAAAATCCTGCGTTGATTATTAGACATTTTTTTAGAGATAATGTTTAATAACTTTAGAATAAGGCCGAAAACATGTATTAATGTTCTTGATTGCGAAATTTAAAAAAAAAAATCTTCTGAAAATAATATCTCCTTAAAACAAATTCATTATTTCAAACTTACTAAGTATGTAATAAAAAAACAATTATTTATCTATTATGAACAACTGACCACATATACACAATTTGGTAGAAAATTCATGCTTTAAGCAACTATGAACGGTACGGCGAGAGACTCAAATGGAAGAAAATTTGTTTTCTGTTTTTTCATTATTATTAAAAAAGAGAGAGAGAAAGAAACTGATTTGCATCATATATTTTTACAAGATTGGTACTAAAAAAACATATTTCTATTTGGATTCGTTAGATAACGCCACCAAAAAATACTTTGTAAATCAATAAAATTTGAAGCTTCGTTTTCGACACACAAATTAATGTAATTTTTCGTTCATAGAGCAAAAATATCCAAAAAAGGGAGAAAATGTAAGTGACACATTCCTTTATAATACCATCTTTAATAATTAATGCTTCGTTTAATAAATAAATCCCCAAAAGCTTTGTTTTAAAAAAAGAAGCATCAACGCTCAATTTAAAACGACCGCCAATTTTCTTTTTACTAGGCATTCGCGGTTCACTAGCCTACCACTCACAGCTGGTTGAGTTAGTCAACTCCACGTTAGTATTTACCTCGAATTTCGTCAGGTTGGGTAAACGGTGAATTAGATTTCGCATTCAACCGAGAGTTAAGCTCGAAACGCGAGGTTGAGGTCGACGGAGAATTACCGGGTAAGATTTATAAAGGAGTGACTCTATAGGTAATTTAGGTCCCCATAGATAATTATAATGTTCATACAATGCAACGATTCATTTCGTTGACTAGAGAAATTTGCTCACAATTGAACAGAAGAACAAAGAAATCACGAAATGAGGGAGGCGCCTACACTCGATTGCATGGTAACACTTTAGCGACAGCGCCATGTAGTGGACTACATTTGGCAGGGTGCCAAAAATTCTCTTTATTTCTCTTGAAATGTTATAAATGTTAGGAAGCTCTCATTTAATCCCTGATTGCCTAAGATGGGATCTGTATGATACCATTGGCAATTTCTACAAATAAACGAAAAAATTTAGTTTTGCGAAACTTACCAAGTAGACAAAATCAGGAAACACACCTTTATAGGATAATTCCTAGAAAATCGTTTTAGCATAACATATTCTAAATGAGGAAAAAACTGCAAAATGTCCAATCGCTGCGAGAGTTAAAATCTTTTCAATAAATGCAATACTTAGATTGAAAAAAAATAAAAAATAAAAATACCATCTAAAAATATTTTTAAAATTCATTTTATTTTATTTT
The DNA here is from genome assembly GCA_963932465.1 of Maratus speciosus. Taxonomy (NCBI): domain Eukaryota; kingdom Metazoa; phylum Arthropoda; class Arachnida; order Araneae; family Salticidae; genus Maratus; species Maratus speciosus. The sequence continues at coordinate 276,301,852 of OZ010794.1, read as the reverse complement.
ATCAGGGAACATAAAAACTGACTTACAATTCTTTATTATAAATCATAATGTAATTTTCATAGCCCAGAACAAATGTTTCATTTTTCTCTTTATTTTTTCCTTCTGTATAATTTGAATGTTGCTTCATAATTATGCGCTGGAATAACGAATAAATAGTCGATGTGTTTCTGTTTTATTTCATTTTTCGTTTGAAATAAATGCGAAAAGAGAAGAAAAATATCGTTGCAATTGTTGCAAATTAATAATCTGGAAAGAATACAATTTTTCTGTGTCACTAAAATTGATTTAGCAGAACTATTCTGCCTTTTCTTTAAAAAAGGAGAGTACATTTTTGAATACTTAATATTTATCATTCTGAGTCCGAAAAAAATGAAAAGAAATCTTTCTGTTATCCGCGATTGTATGTTTCTATTGATAAAAAAAATCGAATAATTGTTCTATTTCCAATTCTTTAAAAACAATATCTTATTTTTTAACTAATATTTTCTTACATGAACTTATATAGTAAAATAAATCAATTAAAAAATTTTCTCTCATTCTTTAAAGCTACACTGAGTTTTAATTAATCAAGTTTGACTGTAAATTACAGTACTATTTTCTACTTTTTAAATAGATATACCATTTACGTAGTAAATATCAGGATCTTATTACTGCAGGAGCAAGTTTCTACCAATAATTCCGAAAAGAAATTTCCTCTTTATTTATAGCAGAATTTCTGCGTTTTAAAAAAAGCTCTGCTAACTTTAAGAATTTATTGCTGGAAGTTTGGCTCTCTAATAATAGGGTCCTGATAATTAAGCAATCTCCAGTATACATCAAAATACAGGTAACATGAATTATTGCAGGGCATACACATCAACGTTCTTTTCCATTACCTGTCATTTTCATTTAGACACAATTTAACCATCTGGTGCCCATGTGTTGGAATAACTGTTAGTAGATTTGATATCTCTTTAATCGGGATTTTTTCTTTGCCACTACTTTTTAACTCACAGGCTATCAAAGCCTGAGAGCTGATATCGTCGCTACCATGTCAAACTATCCAATGTGAAAAAAAATGCATTTTTCATATTTTGTGTAATTTTGTTCTATTGTGCATGATACGTACTAATTAAAATCGTCACGTCTCTAGCTTGTTTAGAAACTTAGATAATGACTGTTTAAAATTATCCAATATGCACTTTTTTCTAAAATTTACAATGTCAAACTGTCCAATATGGCATATTCAATCATTTGCCACAAATGTTTGGTTATTTTCTTTTTTCTAAGCATCCGTACCATGTCAAACTATCCAATATGACAATAGTCTTTTTATCAGGAAGACAAAAATTGCTTTATTTATGGATAGAATTTTTAACGCAATTGACATATTTTTTTTTATGTTTTCTATAGCATATGTTTTCTATTGTTAATGGAATGTGAGAATTTTTAGTTCATTTACAGGGACACTTAAAAGAATCCCGTTATATTACACTCAATAGGGGAAAAGATCGGTGTCTTTTAACGTGTTACGATATTTAAAACATAATGAAATTAATATGGATTTATCAAGTGTATTAGAATATGTTTTATGCAGAATATGGTGTGCAAGTCATTTATTATTATTTACAGGTTCATACAAAAGAATTTTGTTGTATAATGTTTTATAGTAAAAAAACAAAACAAAATGTTTGAAGCATCTTTTAATAATGTTAAAATATTCCAAACAAAGAGAAATTGACATCCGTCAATGATTTACATTACAAGTTGCTTACTATAGAGTATGGCATGTATGATAGTTATCGTTAATTTACAGGGACACACACAAAAAAAAAATCGGTTACACTGCTGTCTATTAGCGATAGTTGTTTGAAGTGCGTTTTCAATTATAGTATGAGTTTTTAACTATTTAATATTACATGGTGCGTATAAAATCTGTAGATCATATACATGGGTATACAAAAGAATTTGTAAGCATTATTTTGCATGGGCGATAATTTCTTAAAGAACGTTTTTATCTGATTTGTGCAATTTCGGTCTTTTATTTCTTTTTATTCTACTAAAATATGTTTGTAAAATTCCTAATATGTAAGACTACGCAAAGAACTGATAACATTGCCGGCTATAACTGGTAATTTCTGGAAGTGTGTTTATAACAATTTTCTGCCTGAATTATATTTTACCATATTACGAAACATGTATAAAAATATGTAGATATAATATCATAATGTTGATATAATAGTAATATGCAGGGCTATACAAGAAGGTCGAGTATATTTCCGTTTATTGGCGGAAATTTCTAAAGGTTGAAAGTGTAAATTGCGCTACGCGTGTTCTAATTAAACTAAATTACCACATACCATCTAGATTATGTACAGTCGTGGAAAAGAAAAAGTAAACACCCCTTACTAACTCCTCAACAAATCATCATAGAAGAAAGTTACTGGTACCGAACGATTGGAAATAAAATCTACTTTTAAATGATGTATATGAAATTTTCTTAGGGGGTCATCTACATATTAAAACGAATCGTAACTTCATTTTTTTCAATGGCAATACCCAATTTTAACGAGATATTTCAAATCTTCGGTTCAAACTATGCCTAGACACCAAATTTCAAGACATTTGAATTATAAACATTCAAAATTTAGTACTTCTAATGTTAAACTATATTTTCATATTTTTATTTATATCTCCTGAAATTATGCTCCTAATGTGCTAATTTTTTTTGTAGCAATAATAATACTAATATACCCAAACATAAATACGCTGAATTTGCAATTTTTATAATTTTATGATATGAATTATGAAATTAATATTCGAAAAAATTATGAATTGCAACCTACAATTTTTTTGATGGATTTAGATTTATTAAGTTCTGCTTTATGGATATTCAAAAATTTCACATTTTTCTTCCAAGTAGTTTTCAAATTATGCTTAAAAAACGGCAAAATGATGGTTTAAGGGGCCGTCTATGATGGAAGTGAGTAGACATTTTGAAATTTATTCTGCCGTACTCTAATCTAACACGCTTCATTGACTCCTTGAGTGGCGCTTAAGGTGCCTTGATCAAGGAAGCGGCTCTCTCAGTTAACAATCCAGTACGGAACTTCAATTTGGATGCAGCGCTTAAAATACGCTCGTTTTAAAATAGTTAATTTCTCGGAAACTTATGGTACGAATTGCATAAAAATTCGTTTTTAGGCTAATTGAAGAGTGTAGAATTCATTTATGCTGTCAGAATTGGGTACTGCTATTGAAAAAAAACAAAGTTATGGTTCGTTTTAATATGTAGATGGCCCCTTAAAGAAATTTTATATACATCATTTAAAAGTAGACTTTATTTCCAATCGTTCGGTACCAGTAACTTTCTTCTACGATAATTTGTTGAGGAGTTAGTAGGAGGTGTTTACTTTTTTTTCCACGACTGTACAAATCAAAAGATCATTTATAGGGCTTCACAAACAGAATCGAGTACTGTTTCTGTCTATGCACGGTAATTGTTTTTTAATGAATTGTTTTGTGCAGCCCTATATACGAGGTATGGAATTTTTATACAACATGCAAACAAATAGTTAAATTTAAAAGCCCATACCGAAATTCAAAATCTCACTTCCATCAATTATTGCTCAAAGACATTACTGCAACTCATTTCTTTTGTGTGTCCCTGTAAATGAACTACAAATGCTATGAATGCATGCGCTATTGAGTTGTAATCTTCTTGTAATGAAATCCAGTGATTTATATCAGTTTTAATACATTTGAAATAGCGTAATATCATTAAAATACTCTTCAAACGATCCCCCCCCCCCCCGATATACCATAATGTAACGGAAATCTTTTGAGTGCTCCCTAGCTATTGATGTTACACACTTCATATGCAATACCGAACATGCCATTGTAAGCACCATTAGCATTTTTCAATTGCTTGAAAATCTGAGTCTGTTTACTTGAGTTAGAGCGTGGAAAGATAAACTGAATTCATAAACACTTTTCAATCTTGTTGGAAGGTGTTAAAAAGTATAATAGGTTGAAAATTCATATTCGGCAATTTCTACCAATAGACGAACATAACTGAATTCTTTTGTACAACCATGTATATTACCTACGGATATTTATACAGGCCACTTAATAAGTTAAAATATTAATGCAATCTAAAAGATGCTTAAAACAACTAAAATGATACTTCCAATAATTATCATCCATAATTGTCTGTGTTTCTACTTTTTTGAGTGACCCTGTATATGATTTTACTAATATACTATACAAACATCTCATATACTAACTATAGTTCAGCTTTGAAATGCATAACAGAATTAAAAACTGCTTTTAAGCAGTTCAGAATCATACTTAGTAATGCTAACGAATGATTTTAGGCAATCCTGTATACAATCTATATAAATTATACATACCACGTAGTATGCACCATAGTTTTAAAACGCATACCATAATATAAAACGCATTTCCAGCAATTATCGCTAATAGACTGCACTTTAGCGGAAATCTTTTGTGTGTCCCTGAAAATAAATGAACGATAACTGTTGTACATGTCATATTCTAACGTAGGCATGTTGCTATGCACCTCAATAATGTATATAAATTTCATTATGTTTGAAATAGTGTGACATAATTAAACTAAACCACAAACGTTTCTTTCCCCATTAAGCGTAATGTAAGGGGATTCTTTTGGGTGTCCCTGTAAAAGACCTATAAATGCTACTCGCTCCGTTTTCAGTACCGGGCATGCTATAGTACACGTCAAAAACATAAATAAGTTATATGCCAATCCGAGTACAGACCTATAAATGCTACACGCTCCGTTTTCAGTACCGGGCATGCTATAGTGCACGTCAAAAACATAAATAAGTTATATGCCAATCCGAGTACATTTATGAGGGTTAGAGCACGGTGAGACGACAGAAAAGCAAATCAGATTCATAAAAACTTTTTAACGGCCAAGAAAGTATTGAAAAAAGGGATTACCCCTTTATCATTCCCCCACGTTCGAGAGAAAATTTGCAATTATTGTATTAAGAGAGCCTATTATGAATTTCTTCAACGTCATTTGTTCCAACTTTTTTTAATGGGTGATTAAATAAATCAAAGATTTCTATTCGAAAATAGTGGTAGAAAGCGGCCCATGAGTTTCTTAGAATAAATAGCTCGAAGATTACTATTTATAATTACGGGTGTGAAGTGCCAGTTGTTAACCACCACATTATTTGAGATATTTTTGCTTTCTTATATTTTATAAAATTAACAGAATGTTTATATGCTTTTTTTCCTTATTAATTTACTGTATATTCGTTATTGAAATTATTAAAGAAAATTCTTAAGAGCTTATATTGAATATGTAAATATCAAAATCTTTATAAATTAAACTATTGAATACGGCACATTTGCTACTATGAAACGGCGAATCTGGGGAAAGCACAAAATTTTTACAAGTCAAACTATCCGTTATGGCATATTCGCCACTATGGAATGGCGAACCTGGAAAAGCACATAATTTTTACAGTTCAAACTATCCAATGTGGCATATTGGATAGTTTGAGGCTGAAAAAGTTCAACGAAGCTGAAAACGTACAAATAAGCATACCATATCAAACTATCCAATGTGTTTTTTTGGCGAGTAAAAATTATTCAAATGATTTATCTCAATAGCATGCTTAAATGGGATATAAAACAGCACCCGAAAAAATATAATAATTGCTTACTGCTGCTTGGCGCTGATTTTGAATCCACAATTAAAACAGTTTTTTTGCCCTCCTGAAAAATGGCTATTTTCACATTGGATAGTTTGACATGGTACCGACGATATTCCCGCCAGTTCTCTCATGTATGTATGTATGTATCAATGAACATACGTATGTACGTAACGCGATAATTCTTGATATAAATATCCGATTTGCTTCAATTTTTTTTCTAGGTTCGTTCTGATAAGGAGCTTCCCTGAGTAGTTTCCAGAAAATTTTAAGTTATATTTAACCCCTTGAGGGGCGGTGGGATATATTATATTATATGGTATTTAAAAAAGGACCTGCGGATGCAAAATGGAGGAACCACTACAGGAATTTTTTTTTTTCAGTAAAAGCTTTTGTACTCTTTATACAAATCAATTAATAAAACGTATTTAATGACATTTCTGCTAATTGTTTAGAAGTCGAACGTTTTATTTTTACTAATAAATCATAATAATAAAAGTAATGTTTGTTAATATATCCCTTTTTAAAACAATAAAACCTAATTAAGTTTATCAATCAAATTAAATTCCTTTCTTTCATATGCATCCTCTTTCTCATACATGTTAACACAGTGGAACCTCCTTGTGTGACCACTTCTCTGATCGACCATTTTTTTCATGGAACGAAATTTATTCCCATAGGTTCAATACTAATTTTACCTCTATTCAGAGACCATCCCAGTTCAATTCCCTCCATGAGCGACCAATTTCTTTGAAGAAAATGAAACAAATTCTGTTTTTTCCTGGTCGCTTGAAGAAAGTTTTATTAGAAAAATAATTCTAGAGAGCGCATTATTCATCAAATTTCTAAACTAAGTTTAGAATTTTTATTTATTTTGGTAAATTTTAAGTGTTTAAACCCCTTTGTGATTTTTTAGGCAATGAATTTAACTCTGATGACAAATTAAGGATGACAGTCAATAAACTCCCCTGCCTTATTCCGCCAGGAAACTCTCAAAGAAATAGATAAATTAATGAAATCGTCATTATTTGCTCCCGTAAAAAAAATTGCATTTATTTACTGAACTTTGAAATAAAAGTTATAAAAGATAAAACCGTAAAATCAAAGCAAACTTCAATGTATTCATTTTTTAAATTCTACAGTAATTAACTTATGTAATTAACTTTTGTTTTGATACTTAAATTTTCATATTTTTTCCTAATGTGAAAATTAAATTTTAGTAACATTAATTGTTACCTTTTTTCAACAATTAAGATCTAGATTTAAACATGAACTCTATTAAGAAACCACCTCTCGGTACGACGAATTTTTATTGGAACGGAAAGTGGTCGCTTTAGGGAGGTTTTACTGTACTTCAAAAAGTTCTTACACACTTTAATACTGTAGTGTTATTACTTCAATATTAAATCAAATTTGATTTTCCATCTTAAGTTTCTGCTTCATTTTACTAATTGGAGTAAAAATGAGTTTATATCAATCAAAATATTTAATAAAATCAATATTTTTTGTTATTCTGTTGTGTATCAGCTGCTTGAGAATCGCCTTGTGAGCTGGATGACAATTGCCCGTCGCTCCATGAACAGCCAATGTACAACAGAACTATGAAAAATCGAGAAAAATCGCTATTAAGCACCTCCTTCTTCCGGCGGATTGTAACCAAATCCACGTGGCACCTGCTGGCCATAGCGAAAAATATACATACAGAATTAGGTTCAATTCTGTGCATAACTTCATACAATTTTCTATGATATAAAGAGGACACACTGGCACACGGACGGACAGATATTTTGTATAAACAAGTTTTTCGGGTTCTGTGACCCCTAAAATATATAAATCCGTCCAAAACCGGAAGTTGAAAAAATTTCGAATACAGTACTTACTTTTTTAGAAAGAAGAAACAAAAATTAGCAATACCTTTGAAATTATTGTGCGATCATTTCTGTTATATGTCGATAAAAAAAAAAAAGTTATTAAAGATTAAGGGGTCTCAGGACTCTTAAAATTGGAAAAAATGAAAAAAAGGACCATTTTCAACATTTAATAACTTAAAATATATATGCTTTTAAAACACAATTTTAATGGGGATGAAAGATATAAGTATGTTCTTTAATTTCAGGTATTTAAAAATTTGCAACATGCAGAATTTATATTTATAAAGGGCTCCAAACTGACAGGCATTTGTCGAGCAGAAAATTGGTATGACAGCTCACGCGCATGATTACAAAACTCATTTTGCAACTAGAATGAATTTTTTTGTGCCTAATTATGCTTCTGATTGTAACAATTATCCTAAACCTAAATAAATTTGCGTTTAAAGCATTTTTATATTTTTTATACAAAACTGTATTTAGCTAATACAAAATTTTGAAATGTTCAAAAGTATAATCAGTCTAAAAAATATTTTTTTAAACAATAAAAATGAAATTTTAGGTTCAGTTTATACAGGCTAACATAAAACATATGTTTTGGAAATTTAGTGAAAAAAATATACAGAAGTTTTCCAGATATGCTACGCGTTACGACCAAAAACGTCATTTGGAGAAAAATGACTTCAAAGTTTCCGAAACGCCGCATCAGCTATTGAGCGGGTATAATTCTAAAAGTCATAACTTTTTTTTCTAATGGTAGTTTCAAGGAAATAATTATATCAAAATGTTAAAAAAAAGATAGGAGTTTTAACATCTAAAAAAATAAAAATTTCGAAAATTTTGAAGCGTTAAGAGTCCTGAGACCCCTTAAAATAGTACAGTCGTGGAAAAAAAAGTAAACACCCCTCACTAACTCTGCAAAAAAATATCGTAGAAGAAAGTTACCGGTACCACACGAATGGTAATAAAGTCTACTTTTAAATGATGTATATAACATTCGCTTAAGGGGCCATCTGCATATTAAAAAGAACCATAGTTTTGTTTTTTCAATAGCAGTACACAATTCTGACAGCATAAATGAACTCTAAAACCTTCAATTAGCCTAAACACATATTTTTATACAATTCGTACGATAAGTTTCCGAGAAATTAATTATTTTAAAACGAGCGTATTTTAGGGGCTTTATCAAAATTGAAGTTCGGTACTCGACAGTTGACCCAGAGAGCCCCTGCTTGATCAAAGGATCTTAAACGCCACTCAAGCAGTCCTTCAAGACTGCTTGCTAGATTACAGCGTAGCATAAGAAATTTCAAAATATCTAGTCACTTCTATCGGCCCCTTAAACTATCATTTTGCCGTTTTTTAAATATAATTTGAAAACTACTTCGAAGAAACATGTGAAATTTTGGATTTCCATAAGGCAGGACTTAATAAACCTAAATCCAGCAAAAAAAAAATTGTAGGTTGCAATTCATATTTTTTTCGAATATTAATTTCATAATTCATATCATAAAATTATGAAAATTGCAAATTCAACGTATTTATGTTTGGGTATTTTAGTATTATTGCTATACAAAAATTAACACATTAGGAGTACAATTTCAGGAGATATTAATAAAAATATGAAAATGTAATTTAAAATTAGAAGCACTAGATTTTGAATGTTTATAATTCAAAAACTTATCATTCAAATGACTTGAAATTTGCTGTCTAGGCATAGTTTGAACCGAAGATATGAAATATCTTGTTAAAATTGGGTATTGCCATTGAAAAAAAAATGAAGTTTGGGTTCGTTTTAATATGTAGATTGACCCCTAAGCACATTTTATATACATCATTTAAATGTAGACTTTATTACCGTAACTTTCTTCTACGATAATTTGTTGAGGAGTTAGTAGGGGGTGTTTACTTTTTTTTTTACACGACTGTACATAAAATATTTTTTTTTGTGTGTGTGTAGATGTTTCTCTGCACATGAAAAGATTTATCTAGTGTATTTACAGCTTATCTGAAATGGATCAGCGGGAAAGAAGCATCATAATTTAGTCGCATACAATACATTAAGTCATAAAATATCATTAAAAAGTTAATTATCATGTTTATACCTCATTTCATGCTACATAACACGTTTTACGTCGCGCTATGAAAATATAGCATAATCCAAACTATGCGTATTATGTTATTCTGTTTTCATTACCAATAAAAATGGAAAATAAACATCAGGTAAAGAATTTTTCGACCATAAAACACAAAAGAATATTCCTTCCCAGAAATATTCTTGCAAAAATTCAAAAGAATGAACATAAGAAATGTCATTTTATAAACATGGAAGGTGGTATTATTATGTGGTTGTGCTAGCTGTCAGGGTCCAACAGGGATGTGCGAGCATGACCCAAATGACAGTTTGCTACCACTAAATTTTAATAGTATTTCTCGCCGTATTTAATGACCGAATTTCGGAGACTTAATAAAGCAAAGAACACTATTAAAATTTAGTGGTGAAAATCAACCATTTGGGTCGGAGCACTCTCATCCCTTGTTAAATAATTTATTAGTGTAAATTTTAACACAAGATCAGTTATAATGTCATTTTTTAGCAGAGTGAAATAAACATATTTTAACCCTAGATCTACCGGGAATTTTATTCAAGTTTTAATAAAACGTTCTACACCAGAATTTTTATTTAAAACTATTTAACTTATTTATTTACCTTATTTTTGTCTGGTTTATATACTTAGTTTATTTTAAAGAAATTTCTGGTTTGAATGAATATTTTGTATGTACCTGTCGGGTCCAATGGACCCGTCTGGTAGACGGAGGGTTAAACTAGTAATTTATTAATAAAAGAGAGCAAGAAATAAATAGAATATTTAAGTTAACTATTATTAAATAAAAATTCATGTTAAAAATCGGTTAAACCCCTTCACGCGCGAATTAAATTGCGATTAAAAATTTCAAATTGCTTATTGGCACCACTTTTATGAAAAAGAAATATTTTCCTTATTTAATGACAGGTAAATCGATACTAAAATATAGCCAATTTCACTATTTTATAAAACTGGTGGGAATCAAACAATCTGAGTAAAAGACGCAGCCCGAGAATATGACGGGGGCGAGAATTAAGGGGTTAAATGAGTTAAATTTGCCCATGTGGTGCAAAGATCTCATATAAAATGGAGTTATGAATAAAGAGGAAAACACATATAGTGTATTTTCTACCAGTTGCGAGTGAAATAATTAGTATGATTGTCACAAGATGGCGGCTGTTTGTTTAATTGGATCAACAGTTTCTGATTGCCACCGGAGCAAATTTCCACCAGTAAATTTGAATCGAAAATTTCGTCTTATTTAAGCTTCCTATTCATGGAAAATTTCTCTTATAAACATGGTAAAAATTTCTATTTGTTTTTACTGTTGTCAGCTTGCCCAAGTAAGTTAATTTTTTTCGCTGACACTGGCAGAAGGTTATCACAATTATGGCGGAAACGTAGCACCTGACTACAGTCAAAGTAAATTTCTACCGTATGTGTGTAATATAAATATCTGTTTTTGCTATAATTATGATTGAAATTTTGTATTAATAAAACGTTTGAATAAATAGAAAAATTCTATTGAAATTTACTGGTTGAAGTTTTCTCTGGCGATAAACTGTGAAAGCGATTACAGTTGAAGCCTCACTATTTTAAGGATATGCCACTTCTTTTTCATTAATAGTTCAATGTTATATAATAAGCCTACGAAGATTAATAGATTATATTTTGAAAGTTTAAATAACGCCAACTAGCGTCTGATTGAAAAAAACTTTGCGTTTAACCCTTAAATGCGCGATTTTTTATTTTGTTTCGAAAAAAATATATATGATTCTCTGAAAGGTTTATTACACAGGAAAAAAAAGGAAAAAAAATCAGAGACACGTTTTTCATGTAATACGTCAATCTTTTCTTCTGATACACATCTGCAACACAAGTAACAAGCAAGAAAAATCATGCGTTCAGCATAGATTATGAAACACTTTCCTACCCTTCCTGAATGCTTTAATAAAACTTCGTTATTTAAGGAAATAAGGTGTATGGGGCATCCTCACAATCTTTTGACCTTCGGGAATAAAAATCAGGTGAAATTAAATTTGCTAAAGTAACATTTTAATCTAGACAAACGCCTTAATGATTCAAAATAAAGAAAAAATGGTCAGCAGCGAAAATATTTATATTTAACTGAGGTTTAGGTTAAACTAGCGAGTTTAATTTTCCTTACCATTTTTCCCCTATAACTTTCTATTTTCTTCTAAATTTTTATTTATAAGGAATTTGCATAGTACCCACAGGACATTCAAATAAGAAATAATAACAATGTAGTATTTTTAGTACAATATTTTGGTATAACATTGTCTTAAAGAGGTGTTAAAGAAGGAACGGAAGGAAAATAAAAGGCGATGGTATAGGAAAAAAGGGGACGGTAATGGAAAAAAAGGGATGGTAAGGATGGGACGGTAAGGAAAATTATCACTATTTTTAGGCAAATCAAACCACAATGTTCATTGATTTTTAGAAACAGTTATTTACATTGGATTAAATTAAAAAAAAATAATTTAGCTAGAAAAGTGCAGAAATAAACCTTGGGGACGGTAAGACTACCAATAAAGCCACGATGCTTGAAACTGATATTTAAATGCTGCTATAAATTCTGCATTAAATTTCCTGACAAAGAATTTTATACATCCTTTCTCTAGCATACTTCTGCAATAGAAAAATTTGAAAACATTCTGTGGCTGTATCTGAAGTGAATTTCTGTATAAGTTTAGCAAGAGGGATGGTAAAGAATCTAAAACCGAGGGACAAAGTTAAAAACATAATATACCGTAAAAACGTGTGAATGTTAATTCTTTCCAACATATTTATATAAAACAACTGTCCCAGTTTCTGAAAAAATTACATCGAATGGGATGTTTTTCAGTATATGTAAAAAAAACCCCACAAGAATATGTACTAAAATAAAAATTATTATTCAGGGACTTAAAAGTCAAAAGATTGTGAGAATGCCCCATGTAAGAGAACTAAGTAAACATTTTAGAAAACGCATAAAACTTTTAAAAAACTGATTTCAGCAGTTACCGTCCATAGCAGATATGTATTTCAATTCTTTTGAACGACCCTGTATTTGATCTCTAGGTTGATATATATACTATATAATGGGGGAAATTTAGTTTAGCAAGAAAACGCCTAACAGGTTGAAATTTCTCTTTCAGCAATTTATACTAATAGATGGAACCATACTTGTACACTTTTGTAAAACCCTGTAGTTAACCTAGTACATTTATTACACGCCACTATTTAGTTAAAGTTTAATTCAAAGTAAAACTCTTTTAAAACTAATGAAATCACATTTCCAGAAATTATCATTTATAGACGGCCACGTATCCAATTCTTTGCGTGACCCTGTATATCATTTTAAATATATTGTACAAACATTTCTTAGGAAACCGAATGCAGTTCAGCGTAAAAATGCATAACTCATTTAAAAACACCTTTAAGCAGTTTGCAATCACACCCAGTAACCCTTAGGAATTCTTTTGTGTAGCCCTGTATATGAATTACAGCATTTATTCGCACCATATGCTATGCATAAATATAGGGAAACATAAAAGCACATAACATAATTAAAAATGCATTTCCAATAAATATCGCTACTGTACATTACTTCGGGTACAATATAGTATCTGAAATCTTTTGTGTGTCTCTGTAAATGTTATGCACTTCGTATTATACTTGAAATAAGTTATAATAAACATCAGCGAAGTATATCAATTTCATTATACATGAAATAATTTAACATAATCAAAATACGACGCAAACAATTCCCCCACAGTAAAGGATATAAGGTAAGTGTTGGATTTTTTTTATGTGTTCATTATGATCTTATAATTCAGTTTGACTAGCTATTTTAGGTGAACGGTGTATGTATTTGATTTAACAGTTGAATTACTCGTTGGTGCTTATAAGTAACGTCAGTACACTGGGTGTTGGAGAAAAACTTCTTGTTTACTTTTCGTCTGCCGTGTTGCCAGTTTGCTACTTTTTTTATATTGAGATTTCTTGATTGGCACCTCTTTTCTCAATGGTAAATTTCCCGCTTGTTTTCGTCTTAATTAATATGTCATTAAATAAGGTGAATTTCACTGTTTCAAAAAAGTGGTACCAATCAAGAAATCTGAATTTTAAAAAAGTAGCTCAGTGGCAACACTGTTCGTCTGCGTAGTTATCCATCGTTTTCGTATAATTTAAAATGTTATTACTAAAATGTAGTGTAGTAATAATTTTCCTAGTATTTCTTTTCTGTTTCATTATTATTTTTTATAGGAAATCGAAAAACCACCGGCTCTTTTTTGCTAAGCTAGAAATGGCATATGTAAATTCATATTTTGCATATGTGGAGATGCGAGAGAACATGTTGTCCTGGAATATAGACCCCGAATAACTAAATGACTGCTAACCAGATCGAAACATAAGAAAAAATAGTTTTTTAACCCTTTCAGAGGCAAAGCATTTTCGATGTTAAAGTGTTGATATAAATGATTGGCACCGGAATTTGCCAAAAAAATTATTTTTTTAAAAGGAAAAAAAAGTCTATGCTTTCCATATTTACTAAATCGAAAATTTTTACCACAATTCTTGTGCCGCTTGAAATACCTTGTGGGTTTTCTGTTCCGATATTTTAGTCATAGTGTACTGACGGTACTTTAAAGTACTACTTTAATTGAATACCTCTAAGGAATTAAATTTTTCACTGGTGAGTATTTATTTTATGTTTATCCTTTAATTTTCATTGTAACAACTGAAAAAAAGTACATGAAGAAAATTGCAGTACATCATAATATAGTAGATAAAGGGTTAATAACAGACATATCCAATATACCGTCAGTACACTCAGTACACTGGGTATTGGAGAAAATTTTTTGTTTACTTTTCGTCTGTGTAGTTCCATCGTATCCATCGTTTTCATGTGCTTTGAAATGTAATTACTAAAATGTAGTGTAGTAATGATTTACCTGGTATTTCTTTTCTGTTTCATTGTAATTTTTTATAGGAAATTGAAAAAAGTTGTGCCACCGGCTCGTCTTTGCTGTGCTAGAAACGGCATATGTAAATTCATATATTGCATATGTGGAGATGCGAGAGAACATGTTGTCCCTGGAATATAGACGTCGCATAACCAAAGGACTGCTAACAAGACGAAACCTAAAAAAAAAAATAGTTTTTTTAACCCTTTCAGGGCAAAGCATTTTCAATTCTAAAGTGTTGAAATAAATGATTGACACCGGAATTTGCCAAAAGATTTTTTAAAAATAAGTAAATATATATCTTCTTATAAAATCGAAAATATTTTCTGATGCCGTTTGAAATACTTTGTGTGTTTTCTGTTATGATATTTTAGTCATAGGGTTCTGACGGTACTTTAAAGTACCACTTTAATTAATTACCTCTAAAAAATTAAATTTCACACGGATGAGTATTTTTTTTTTTTGTTTGTTTATCCTTTAATTTTCATTGAAGTAACTGGAAAAAAAAATATTACATGAAAAAAATTGCAGTAGATAATGGGTTAACTGCACTTTTACATTAGAAAATTCTAATAGCAACTTAGCAGAACTTGGAATCGGCTCATTCAATCGTTCAAATTATAATGAAGTATGTCGATTAATTCTATCAAAAAATTTCTGGTAAAACAGTTCGCATGCATCCGCCACTCCGTTCTTGTAACAATGTGATCAGAAATGTTTTTTAAAATTTGCCATCAGTGTTGCCAGTCAACTACTTTTTTGAAAATTCAGATTGGTGGTTTACATCATTTCTTTGAAATAATATAATTCGCTTTGCTTGGTAAATAGATTTATGAATAAAAAAGGGAAGACATATAGTGTATTGTCTGCCAGGTGGTTATGAGTTAAGTGACCAAGGAGGTTATCAAAAGATGTTTTTTAAAAAAAATAGGATCAATAGATTCTGATTTTCGCCCGGACAAATTTCCACTGGTAAATTTGAATAGAAAATTTCGTCATTTTTAAGGGCTTCATCCATAAAAAATTTCTCCCACAAAGATAATAAAAATTTCTATTTGTTTTTACTGGTGACAGTTTGGCCAGGTATTATAATCTGGCTCACGTTCGCTGATAGGTGGCTGTCTTAGTTATCATAATATGCCGAAAACGCATGCCCTGACTACCACCGAATTAAACTTCCACCAGTAAAAATGAATAGCGCTTTTTGCTATTATTTATGACTGATATTTTTCATTAATAAGACGTTTAACCCCGTAACGATCGCATTAAATTACAGTTTAAAAGCTCAAATTTCTTATTGGCACCACTTTTTTGAAAAAGAAATATTCACTTTATTTAATGACAGATAAAAATGATACCATAATAAAGCCAATTACACTATTTTATAAAACTGGTAGGAATCGAACAATCTGAAAAAAGACACAGCCCGTGAATATCACGGGAGCGAGAATTAAGGGGTAAATAGAATAAAATTTCTATTTAAAATTACTGGTGGTAGTTTCGCCCGGCTGTAATCAACGCATATGAAAGCGGTTACAGTTGAAGCTTCACAGTTTTAAGTACATGTCAGTTCAATGGAGTTAGGAATTAAAAAAGGAGACATACATGGTGTATCTGAAAAAGTGGGCAAAACATTACGGGGTGATAGAACACAGCTATACAAGCAAATTTCGTCATAGAATGTATGGTCAGAACGCAAGCGGTGATAAGTTAAAAGGTAGTTTCCCACTGTCCCAAGGTGATGGATTGGTCGAGGTGGTCCCACAGCTTGGCCATCAAGATTGCCTCGTGTTTAGATTTTTTCTTGTGGGGCCATATGAAAAGCCTAATCTACGAGTACCCCATTGAAATCGATATGAATCTAGTCGCCAGGATTGCCGTTGTTGCCGGCTATATTCGGGGAATGCCTAGTGCTTTCGCAAATGTGCGTCAGTCCCTATCCCGCAGGTGTGAAGTGCGTATTACAGCTGGCGAATGATTTTTTGAGTAATTTCTTTGAGCGTGTGCATTAATTACATTTCTGTTAATAAAATGTTTTCTGAAGTATCTCCTCTCATTCCTGCGTTAATTCCACAGGCCTGCGATAAAAAAAATACAAGGGTATTAATGGCTGAACTTTATGTATTTTTTGGTGCTAATTAAAAAACATTTAATGAAAAAATTCTATCACGTCACATTTTTTTTGAAAAATATTGGGTCGATTGGAAAGTTTGTCGTGTTGGAAAAATCAATTCGTACCGGTAAATTTTGCCAGATAATTATAAGACATTAGATCTCGGAATCAACGTCTAATAATTAAATGCATAGCTGCCAACCTTTCACTAATCTTCCGTAATGTCTGAATTAATTTGACCCAGGTTAACCACATTTCGAACCAGAAAATTTATATCACGAGTTCTTATTTGTTTAATTTCCGGTTTCTACGTGAAGCATATTTAATTTCATTTCTTAAAAAAATTTCTGGTTCGAAACTTATTAAACCAGGGTTAAATTAACGCAAGTATTACGGAAGATTAGTTTGAGGTTGGCACCTATGTAAATGATAGAATTTTCCGATACGAATTGATTTTCCCAACACGACACAACATTCCGATAGACCCAGTTGTTTTAAACCGTTTAAACCTATAACAAAATAATCGATTACTGAAAAATCAATTTGCCTCACCGAGAATCGATTTTTTTTTACATAGGTTTACATGGATAAAATCACTGTTGCCAGGTAGCACATGCAAAATTGTCCTTTTTATTTTAGCAAAAATATCGATACCGATGTTACAAAAAATTCTGATGTGATGGGAGAAAATGGAGGTCATTTTCGAAATCAGCCCACCAAATAACGTAAAAATCAGCGAAAACTTCTCTTGTATTTTTCAAAAACTTCAATTTCACAGGCCTGTGTTCTTTAACTGCGACGGTGGAAAACTACCTTTTAACTTCTCACCGCTAGCGTTTCGACCGTGTATTCTATGACGAACATTGCACGTATAGCTGCGTTCAACCACCCAGTACAGTTTTGCTCCGCTTTTCAGATACACCCTGTATAGTGTACTGATTACCAGTTGCGAGTGCTGTAAATGAGGAGGTTGTCACAAAATGGAGTTTTTTTTTTTTTTTTTTTTTTTTTTTTTTTTTTTTTTTAAATCAGATTATCTGTTTTTGATTACCTCCGGGACAAAATTTCCCACCAGTAAATTTTAATAGAAAATTTCGTCTTATTCATGGAAATATTTTCTCACAAATCTGCTAAAAATTTCTATTTCCTTTTACTGCTGTCAGTTTGCCCAGGTATTATATATTTTTTTCACTGTCACTGACAGGAGGTTGGTCTACGTTGTCACAATATGGCGGAAACGCAGGACCTGACTACCATTAAAGTAAACTTCCACCAGTAAAAATGAATATTTGTTTTCGCCATTATTTATGACAGCAATTTTACGTGAATTGAGGCGGTTTAATAAGTTGAAGATTTCTATTTAAATTTACTGGTGGAAGTTTCCACTGGCGCTAATCAACCCCTGTAAAAGCGATTACAATGGTAGCTTCAAATTTTAAGGATATGCCAGTTCTTCTTTATTAATAGCCCCATGCTCAATTCCTCTTTATCAATAGTTCCATGATTTAATCTGTCATTAAATAAAGCGAATATTATTACTAAAAAACTATCTGAAGCAAACAATCTGAATTTTAATAAAAATATTGGTCTAGCTACATTGATGTCCATTGATTTAAATTAGTACAGGCATACACGTGTAAGCTTTACGATAATGAATACCTGTCCAATTGGATTTTCCAGAAGTTTTATTTAAAGCTTTAACCTCTATTATAAGCATTTTCTAAATCATTTCTTAGAATAATCTTTTCGCCAGGTAGATAAATTTTTCTTTCAAAACTAAATTTACAGAACGATTTCAAAGGAAACAAAACCTGACTTTATCACTAATAATATCTTTTAAAGAATTCTTTTGTTTACTTTACGGTTAACATGATATGTTTTATGGAACTAAGAATGTTATATACTCTTGGGGATTGTATAGAATTCAAGATAAAAACACTTTGAAAAGAGATAAAATATGATACCACAAGGGATGTCACGTATTTTATACTTCATTCTCAATCTCATAAATAGATTAAATTATCAGTATCAATTCTTCGTAAATGTATGGGCTGAAACACTTTCATTGATTTAAATTTTCTTCTCGATTTACACGATATTCAAATAGCGATAAAAAAAAATCTATCAAAGAGCTTTCGGAAATATTAAAAAGAAAAACAGCATAAAAGAAGATGCTCTCCATAAAAAATAAAAAATAAAAATGAAATTAATATTACATATGCGAAACATCAATAAGTTCAGTCTCTTTATTATTAAGCTAATTATCGATAAAAATTATATTTTTCTTATAATATATTTTCTAAAAAAAAAAACAATATATCTAACTGCTACTTTTACTTACTCTGTGAGTAAACAAGTCGAAAATTGTATGTCAAACGTGCCAATTGAATGCGTTCGTTCTATAACTAGTTTTATAAATATTCAGATCTTGATGCAATAACACATCGGCTGATAAGTTCCCGGTCTAGTGAAGAAAACACAATTTTTTTAGGTCAAATTCAATTTTATTCATCAACATAGTCTCCTTTAGGAGCGATACAATCATTCCAGCGTCTCTCTAACATTTCAATACCTTTCTTGAAGAATGAATTACCTTTGGCCTCAGGCGTTTGTTTCGACGATCACCTCCTCATTCGAGCCAAATCTCTTGCCGGCGAGCATTTTTTTCAGGTATTCGAACAGGTAAAAGTCGCCGGGAGCCAAATCTGCAGAATAGGGTGGATGCGGAAGCAATTCGAAGTGTAATTTGTGCAATTTTGCCATCGTAGCCAAAGACCTGTGACAGGGTGCAGGGGGGGGGGGGGGGGGGCACGCGGCACCCACTTCGATAACAGCTTTCTCATAGACAAATGTTCACGCAAAATAAAGTCTACACATTCTTTTGATATGTTTAGAGTGTCAGCTATCTCCTGAAACTTCACTTTACGGTTTTCTAAAACAATTTTGTGGACTTTTTTTTATGTTTTCCGGTATAACCACCTCTTTTATACGACCAGAGCGTTATGCATCATCGATGCTTGTACGCCCACGTTTAAATTCAGTAAACCAGTCAATAATGATCAATTTTCCTGGCGCAGAGTCCGGATAACATTTATCAAGCCAAGCTTTTTTCTCCATGGTGTTTTTCCTCATATAATAGCAATATTTTATCAAAACACGAAATTCTTTTTTTTTTCCATTGTTTTGAAAATATCAAAAGTTTTTTTCACTAAAACCACTGTACTTTTAAAGCAACAGTCAGATCGTCATGCAATGTATACAGCTACATTCTTAAGGTTAGTGCTTACTAAACAGAATATTAATTCTGCATTTGTGGCGCCATCTGTGTGTCAGACCGGGAACTTATCAGCCGATGTGTTAGCTGTTGCAGTATTAAGCAAAAATGCATGAATACAAAATTTATTACGATTATATATATTAAATTTAGTAACACGGGAATAATAGGGCTCCATATTAAATAGAACGTAATCATCATGGCAACCTTGAATCATTACTTATCACGATATGTCATTGAAATAATTATGTATGATAGGACTTATTAGAATGAAGAAAACTGTCATTAATACCTTTTCAGTTTTGATTCAATTTTAATGAAATTTGAAACGAATCAACAAAATTCTGCAACAATTCGATGCATTAAATTTCAAACCATTCAGTTTGGTAGTTTTTGTGCTGTTATATGCAGACAGGTGGACAGACAGACGACGACTATAGGTTATACGTATTAGGTCTACTGAAAAGTTCTGTCCGATAATGTTATTGCACGCCCACTTTTTTTAAAATTCAGATTTCTTCATCGGCACCACTTTTTTGAAATGGTAAAATTCTCACTGTTTTCACACTAATGTGAAATGGCAAAAAAAAAATGGGAATTTTACCATTTCAAAAGAGTTTTGCCAATGAAGAAATCTGAATTTTTAAAAAGTACCGTAATTTCGTGCGTATACGCCGTACCTCAGTTAACTCGATTTCCTACGGGTATTTTTCACAAAATGTGACTCGCTTTTGCTTAGCACGTATTGAACTTCATTTTTTCAATAAAATTTCCGGTCCGAAAAAGACTTAACTAAGCCGCGGCGGATACGTGGGAAATTACGGTAGGCTTGAAAAACGTTATCGGATAGAACTTTCCGGTAGACCTAATATTTCTACGAGGGGTATGGTAACAAGCGTCTAGCGATCACACTTTTTCATTTTGATCCTGCGATCCTGCAGGATCAGTGTGCTCCGCGCATATCGTTCCGCGCATGACGTAGCGATGTTTGTGTAAAATAATATTCTAAGCGAAATTCTTGAAGGAACCCTCTTGTGTAGTGGTATGACGTTCAACTTCAGATTAGATGACATGGGTTCGATTCCTTACGGAGCTGAATGAAAATGAATGTCAAGATTGCATTAAAAAACTAAATTTTTTTGAAGAGAAAAATTGAAAATTTATATTTTTCAATATTTGTACCACTATTAACAATTTTTTTTTATATTGAATTTTCCAAACATTTAATATGGTGATCGCAGTTTTCAGATTTAATGCCACTTAGTTAGTTTTTAAGTTATTAGTATTTTATTTTGATTCAAATTAATTAAAATCTAAAATTATTTTAAAAGGACGAAAAAATTATTAAATTGTAATTTAAAAAACAGAAATTATTAAATTCAAAATTTTGAAAAAAAAAAACAATTTAAACATTGTGAAAAAAATATTAAATTTAAATTTAAAAAACTGAAATTATTAAATTCAAAACTTTTTAAAATATAATTTAAACATTGCGAAAAAATATTAAATTTAAATTATTAAGCATAAAATTACTAGAAACATCTAAAAATTTATTATATACAGAATTTAAAGTGCCTTTAAATCAGGGGTGTCAAACTGTGGCCCGCCGGATACCACTAAAATTTTACAGTTATATTTGCCTTATCTAATCGTCGAATTGCTGCGATTCAACTTGTCGACTATTTCTTTAAAATTTTAGTGATATCCGGCGGGCCACAGACGTGACCACAGGCGTGACACGCCTGCTTTAAATGATTAAAAAAAAATTACTAAATCATTATAAAATTTAAAATTATTAAAAAAATATTAACAATTATTATTTATTCAAAATTAAAAGTTCTTTTAAAATGATGATAAAAATTAAAATTATTAAATTTAAAAATATGAAAAAATATTTAATTATTATTAAATTTAAAACATTCTTTATGATTTGCTTATCTTTAGACGAGCGATAGATGGCGATACTAAAGGCATTAAATCTGTTAAAATTACGATCACCATATCAAATATTTGGAAAATTCACAATAAAAAAAAAAATGTTAATAGTGGTACAAATATTGAAAAATATAAATTTTCAATTTTTATCTTGAAAAAAAGTTAATTATTTAACCCTCCGTCTACCAGACGGGTCCATTGGACCCGACAGGTACATACAAAATATTCATTCAAACCAGAAATTTCTTTAAAATAAACTAAGTATATAAACCAGACAAAAATAAGGTAAATAAATAAGTTAAATAGTTTTAAATAAAAATTCTGGTGTAGAACGTTTTATTAAAACTTGAATAAAATTCCCGGTAGATCTAGGGTTAAAGCAATCTTGACATTAATTTTCATTCAGCTCCGTAAGGAATCGAACCCATGCCATCTAATCTGAAGTTGAACGTCATACCACTACATCATAAAGTTCCCTAATAAATTTTGCTTAGAATGTTATTTTACACAAACTGCGCTACGTCATGCGCGGAACAATATGCGCGGAGCACGCTGATCCCGCAGGATCACAGGATCAAAATGAAAAAGTGTGATCGCTAGACGCTTGTGGGCATGGTAAAGTTTCAATTACAGGCGAATATCTTTTAACCCCTTGAGGGGCAAGTAATTACGTTTGTGTAATGCTGAGTTCCCACCGGAAATTTAGAAAAAAAATTCAAAATAAGGAAACGCAATTTTTCGCCTTTTTTCCACCAAAGTTAGAAAAGAAACATTTCATAATTTTTTTCCGGTGCAAAATCTTCATTAATCGTAGGTGGGATAAAATATATCCCACCACCCCTCAAGGGGTTAACACTACCTCACAGCAATTTTTCAAAACAAAAATCTTTTACATATGCTTTGAAAATATTTGCAATATAAATATGCTACGAAATGTTTTTTTTTAAATAGTGGTGCCAATAGAATATGAAAATAGCCGCCTGTATTTGAAACTTTACGATATCCTCTCGTATAAATACGAACGCACCTAAAAATAGCAAAAATGTGGAAATTAACACTAGAACGCCCGGAAGGAATCCAATCGACTACGACCATATGATTAAATGTCAACTGGAACCAGAAATTCTTTTACAAAATAAGATAAATTTTAAACACAAAGGTTAACGCTAAATAAATCAGTCAAATAATTTTAAATAAAAATTCTGGTGTAAAATATTTTTATGAAACTTGAGTAAAATTTCTGGGCTTTCTAGAGTTAAACTGTCAGAATATATTTGTGGAATATATATTTTTAAAGTATGAGCGAAATGAGGATTCAGTTTTATTTTGTTGTTTCATAAATACTTATATTCATACTCCATTCGCATTATTAGCATAAATATGCGTGCATTTGTAATTTTTATTTTTAACTCAAAAATTCCGAATTCATACATGAATTGTAATTTTTGCTAGACAGACCTATCGTGAAATCATAAAGTAAAGTTTCTTCTTTCATAATTTTCCGTACGTATTCAGTCTTTCTGCATAAAAAAGAAACTCTTGAAATGTGCGCTAATGATGCACATGGGTTAGGATAAACATACAGGGTGTCCCAAATTTATCTTTACAAATTTAATCCTCCATAAAACCTCAACTAAACAAGACAGCGAAGTTCGTTTTTTTTTGTGCTTATAACAGCAACTCATACAGTTTTATTTGTACTAAAAAGAATGTTTTTGCTTTCAGGTACGACCCTGTAAATACATAACGGGTAATATATACACCACAGGAAAAGGCTGTAATATCGTCCGACGAAGTGGCAGTTCTTTCTTTCATCGAATGTCGAGAGGGAAAAAGCGAGTTGATCGAATCCATCGTCCGGCGAAGTAGCAGTTTTTTTCTTTCATCGCATGTCGACGGGGAAAAGGAGTTCATTGAATTTCCGGTAGGAGGTCTCACGTGCCAGCGGAGAAAAAGGAAAAGAAATGAAGTCAGAGACGGCGCGGATAGCGTCGAGAGATGTCGTTCGCTAAGGAGCTCTGTGGGAGCCGAATGTTTTTGTTATTGTTTTAAGAACGTTCTAATGATGATTTTAAAAATAAGTCTGGAATGTGGCTTGTAACTCCACTAAAGAAATCTGTATTGTTATTTTCCTTGTACATATTATACATAGTATTTGTTTATTAAAAGTGTTATGTTTTAATATTGAATTGCGAGTTTATTCAATTGGACTAGCTGTGGAGATTTTTTTATTAAAGTGAAGATATCACAGCTAAGTATATTATATTTTTGGTGACTTGCGGTTGGATATAGGAACTAGATAAATTAGTTCCGCGAACTCAGCCACTTCTAGAAAAATTTTGAGACAAGCAGTGTAGCTAATATTGTGTGTTAGCAAGTGAATACGAGAAGCTGTTTTTGACGACTGTTATTGTCGGTCATGTGTAATTCAAGCATCGAACGGTGAGTCCCTATATTTCTCTTTCAAGCTAAATTTTGGGAGGTCCCAGTGTTAAATTTAGTGTTAATACTGTTTGCTAGGGAAATTAAAATAGGGTTTTTTGTTTTTGCAAGGTTCATGCATAAGGATTATCTATTTGTTTTATTTTTATATATTCTCGGGTAATTGTTTTGCTATTTTGTTCTCAAGTAAATATTAAGTGTAGAACGGGAGTAGAGGTATAATTATTAGTGATTTTTATAAAGAGTAAATTAATTTTCATTGTCCGTGTAGTTCGGTAATGCAACTTAACTGTATAAGTTACAGTGTAAATATTTTTGAACTAGAAAATTGAATTTACTGAAATTACTTCTTTGAATTTTTTGTTTACAATTGATGTTTTTTGTAGAGAGGAATTTTATTTGAAATTTACGTAGGTCATTAAAGCAAAGCGACTCAGTAAAGTAAATTAATGTACGGGGTCTTTTTTTTTATTATGCATTATTTTTTGAGTACTTTGGTTACGCCTTTTATTATTTATTGGGCTTTGTGAAGGGAGTTACTCAGTTTTGAAAAAAAATATCGCATCCTTGATTTTCTTTGGTATTTAAGTGCTAATTGTGCTCAGGAAAATTACGGTAATATTTTGTATTTGTATTATTTGTAGTGAGATGTTTTCTGAGTTCAATTAGGGCTACTTTCTTGAATAGGCAAAATAAAAATATATTGCTTTTGCTCGCGGCAGAGTTTGATATAGAAGTATCCGCTGACGATAAAATAGTGCCAATAATTCAGGCAATTTTGAATGCTTCTGATTATGATGAGCAAATAGCAAAAGATATGTTAGAAGGAATTTTAGAGGAGAGGGAAAAATTAGCAGAACAGGAAAAATTAGATAAAATAGCGGAACAGGAAAGATTAGATAAATTAAAGCGCGAAGAGCAGGAAAGTTTAGAAAGAGAGAAAGATAGACAATTGGAATTAGAGAAGGTGAGATTACAGTACAGTGTAGATACTAGCTGTCTAGCTTCCACTGTTACTGTAAAGGCTGAAAATAAAGATAAAAAAAGTGAGTTTAAAGGATTTAGTTGCAAAATTTGACCCTAAATCGATTGATATTATCTTGTTTTTTATGATTTTTGAGAGTCGGTCCTCAAAAGAGAATTTAGAAGAATCAAAATATGTATCTCAACTTATACCTTTGTTACCTGTAGCTGTAGCTGAGATTATTGTAAAATAACCCTTAGAAAAAAGGGATGATTATCAGCATATCAAGAGCGTTTTGTTGAAAAGGTTTAGATTAGGAGCAGGGGCCCCGAGAACAAAATTGGAGACTCATCAAAGAAAGGCGG
Source organism: Maratus speciosus (assembly GCA_963932465.1). Taxonomy (NCBI): domain Eukaryota; kingdom Metazoa; phylum Arthropoda; class Arachnida; order Araneae; family Salticidae; genus Maratus; species Maratus speciosus. The sequence continues at coordinate 276,276,150 of OZ010794.1, read as the reverse complement.
GTGCACTTTGGTCTGAGCTTGTTTATCAGTTGAGAGGGTATTTAGAATATTGTTTAGAAACCGTTGAAGTAAACGATTTTGAATCGCTCAAAGAATTTATTCTCACAGAGCAGGTGAAGCGTAGAGTACCTTTGAAATTAAGGATAAATTCATAGATGAATGGGGCGAGATTAAGAAAGCGTTGTATTTAGCAGAAAAATGTGATAAATATGAAAGTGTGAGAGGGAATGTCAGAAAATCTGATAAAAAAATCTGGAATAATAAACCATATTTTAAGGACAGAAACAGGCAGGATAGTGCTAGAAGTAAAAATGAACAGGCAGTTAAGTCAGGTGCGGATGATAAAAAAGATCATGTGCGTAGAAATTCTTGGAATAAGGACAAATTTGATAGAAAAAAGCCTATTATCTGTTTCCAGTGTAATCGAGCAGGGCACATCAGACCGGATTGTCAGGATTTAAATGCAAAAGTTCTGAAAATATGGTTGGTCACTTGAATGTAGATGTAAGTTTAGGAGCGTGTTTTGCACCTTATTTCAAAAAGGCAGAAATTAATGGGATAGAACGAAACTATTTACGGGATCTGGAATTGACCTTTGCGACCGTAGTTGGATTGATAATGAGGATTTAATTAGTGAAGTAACGTGGATAAAACAACCCCTGGATAATGAGTGTAAATGTTTGCCATTGGCGAGAGTTACAATTAAGGGGAATTTTGGAAGTGTGGTTACCAAGGCTGCAGTGGTACCTATTGAGTTAGAACAAGGTTATTATTTGTTGGGAAATAAAACTGCTGAACTTATTGAGAAATCAAAAGATAAGCCTCTACCGGTGAATGCTGTAATGACGCGCAGTCAGAAGCGGGAACTTGAAAGGGAGATATCCGCGGTTCAAGTTGAGAGGGAAATTGGTCCGGAGGCTGGAGATCAGGAGAAAGAGGAAGGGATAGTTATACCGGAAAGGTTGGAGATGGAGTCATGTTTCGTAAAGGTATCAGCGGAGAAATTTAAGGAAGATCAAAAGAATTGCCCTTCACTTAAGGAGTTGTGGGAGAAAGCCAAAAACTGTAATGATAACGAATTTTGTGTTAGAGAAGGTAAGCTTGTGTGGGTGTCGAAGTCAAGGAGAGGTGATAAGAAAATTCAGTTATGTGTGCCGGAAAATTAATGTAGAGAAGTGTTAGCATTGTGTCATGAGCAGGTGTCAGGACAATTAGGTGCGACTAAGTCAAAGGAAACAGTCCTTAGGTGTTACTCTTTGCCAAATGATTATCACTACATTGAAAATTATGTTCAAACTCTCGATAATCAAAATGTAGATAGTAATTGGGATAGGTTTACGGTCCCTCTAAGTTTCATACCCACAATTTCAAGATGCTTTTCCATGATAAATCTGGATGTGATCGGTCCCGTTCAAACTAGCAGTGAAAGGAATAAATACTTTATTGCTTCCATTCACCCAGGTTCTAGCTCCCCTGATGCTATTTCGGTGAAAAACATGATTTCCACATTCATTATTAATGTTGTGGATGTCAATACTCGAAAGTATCCTGAATTGACAATGAAAATCTGGTGTCGATATTTCGAAAATCCAAACAGAGATAGTTCTTTTAATGTCATTGGTTTTGAATTCAGTCACTCTAGACTGGAGAATCCTATTGAATGTATGACTGTGGTTCGAAAAGTTAATTGGATAAATTTTGGCTGGTCCCGTCATTTAAAAGATGGTCAGACTGAATGGATAAATTCACTAAATGAAATATAACTTCTTAAAGTTAAAAAGTATGGTTTCATGGGTGGTAAAAGGTGTTATACAGTTTTTCATATTGATTTTGGAGGTACTTCTCCCTGGTATATTATCTTACGTTGAAATAAACTAGATAAAGAGCGCAAGCATGATACAGAGATTTACTTGCCAGATAAAGAAACTGAAGGACGCAGAATGTTTTCAGGTAAGGAAAAGTTTAATCGTGATCGTTTTGAAGAAAGTTTTGATGACGAAATGAAAGTAGATGGTTTCAAACTAAAATGTTTGCGAAAGCATAGTTTTGTGAAACCTGTTTTAGTTAAAGACAAAGATGGTCGGGGAATAAGAATGTCAAGACCTAATTTTACTGTTAATGAAATCCGAAAGCATGTGGGTACGCGCAGAGTGCTGGGTGGCCTGGAATTGTTTGCCTGGCCTTACATTGATGATATTATCAGAGTTGCCAAGTCTCCGGCTTTTTGTGCACCACTATTATCTTAGAGAAAATCTGGTTCTATTGAATCGCCGAAATGTTCCAATCAAATAAAACAACATTTTCTGTTTTAAAATACTGGTGTCCAAAAAGCCGGAGACTTGGCAGCACTGTATTGTGCTATTTTTACTTAGATGGGAGTGTCGCATGAAAGATATTCATGAGATTCGGAAGCTGTTGTTAGAGGTCGGCTTAACAGAGAAACCTACAAAATGTAAATTTGCACAAGACAGTGTTAAATTTTTAGGTCATGAGATAGGTTCGGGAAAGAGGTCCCCCAGTGACGTAAAAGTAAAAGCTATTCAGGAATTCCGAACGCCCTCAACTAAGACAAGTAAAGTCATTTCTGGGAATGACAGGCTACTATTCTCGTTATATGAAAGTTTATGCAGTAATTGCGGTTCCTCTAACAAATGTCTTGAAAGGGAAAGTTAAGAAAGAAAAGATAGAGTTGAGTGAGGATTGTGAAAAGGCTTTTCAAAAACCAAGAGGGAAGTTTACCCGGAGTCCGGATTTGTAAGCTCCTGATTATAGCCAAGAGTTTATTGTTCAGACCGACGCTAGTTTATATGGTGCGGGTATAGTTCTGTATGGGTTGAGTAGAACTGAGTAGTGGCGTTCTGTAAATATTAAGTTTCAGTCATTGGTTTCACACATTTACGTATATTGTGTTTTCTTTTTTTTTTTTTTTTTTTTTTTTGTAATGGTATATATTTTATATCATTCAGTCTTGAATAGAATTTCCTTTGTATCACTTGTTCAAGCATCGCACTATGTCATTTGTTGAGATCAGATGAATGTCTCATTTTTTATTGAATTTAGTTTTCATTGTTTAAATTTAGAATTTAAAAGTAAAATCTAGGATGATGATGAGTGTTTTAAAATTGAGTACGCGTGCGTAGTATGAACCTCTTGCATAGAAATTTAAAGTGTACAAAACCATTATGTATTAGATTTTTATGTGCATAAATAGTGCTTAGGTGTTGTGACCTCTCAGATTTAGTGTGTTGGGAATGAGGGGCTCAGTGCCGTGTTTCATCTCAACATTTTCATAAGTGTATGCACCGTATGAAAATTTTTTAGGGGAAGGAGCTGTAATATCGTCCGACGAAGTGGCAGTTCTTTTTTTATCGAATGTCGAGAGGGAAAAAGCGAGTTGATCGAATCCATCGGCCGGCGAAGTAGCAGTTTTTTCTTTCATCGAATGTCGACGGGGAAAAGGAGTTCATCGAATTTCCGGTAGGAGGTCTCACGTGCCAGCGGAGAAAAAGGAAAAGAAATGAAGTCAGAGACAGCGCGGATAACGTCGAGAGATGTCGTTTACTAAGGAGCTCTGTGGGAGCCGAATGTTTTTGTTATTGTTTTAAGAATGTGGCTTGTAACTCCACTAAAGAAATCTATATTGTTATTTTTCGTGTACATATTGCACATAGTATTTATTTATTAAAAGTGTTATGTTTCAATATTGAATTGAGAGTTTATTCAATGATTGCACTAGCTGTGGAGATTTTTTTATTAAAGTGAAGATATCACAAGACCCAGTGTGTGGCCTGGTTCATAGAGACGAAATCAGATACATCATTCCAAAGGAATTTCCGAACAAAATACAAACGTCACCCATTATCCATTTGGTCAATACGCGGTTAGCCACTGTCATTGAAATACTCAAGGCTAGATGACACGAGCGTGACGTCATCACTAATCGACCGACTTCTCACTAGTGCTGGAATTCATACCGGAAAATTTTGAAAGCAATTTTTTTTATTTTATTGGTGGAATGTCTATCATCTTATAAAACAATAATAACTATTTAAACTTACTGGTAGTAAATTGGAATCTCCCAATAATAAATCAGCCAGATGCGGCAACACTGTGGCTTTCCGCATCTGGCTGAACTTTTATTTAAGGATTCCGACTTCTCAACAGTAAGTTTAAATAGTTACTATTGTTCTATAAGATGATAGATATTCAACAAATAAAATAAAAGAAAATTGCTATTATAGAGCTACCAAGTCTCCGGCTTTTGGGATGCCAGTATTTTAATACAGAAAAGGGTCTTTTATTTAATTGAAACATTTGGGAGATTTAAAATTAAAAAAATTTCTCTAAGATAATAGTGGTGTGCAAAAGCCGGAGTGTTGACAACTCTGCTATTCAATCTTTTCCGGTGTGAATTCCAACGCTAGTGAGAAGTCGGTCGATTACGAGGCTAACGAAAAAGAAAGGCTGTCGCAATGCTTTACGTGTATCTTTTTTTCAGACCGTTGGAGTCACTTGATGCTCGAATGCGCCAATGCAGGTATACGAAAAACACATGACGTCACTATAGCGGTCTGTAAAAAAGGATATGAGGAATGCACCGCGGTAGCCTGTCTTTTTCGTGAGCCTCGGGTCGATTAGTGATGACGTCACATTCGTGTCCTCTGGCTTTGAGTATTTTGATGGCAGCGGCTTAGCACATGATATTTATTGAGACTGGTAGTGTGCTTCATAAGAAATGCGCTTGCCAGTTGGCGTTGTTCGTGCAACCAAGGGCGCTCGTGTGGAGCTCTTCTAGCATTACATACAACTTTGGAACTTGCTTTTCATTATACAATAAAGAGATTTTTGTTATCTAATTTCGTTTATGTTTTATGGAGGATCAAATTTGACAAAATAAATATGGAACACCCTGTATATCAAAATCAAAATTATATCTTTGTATACTGTATGTTATATAAATATGTAAAATGTGAAAAAAGATAAGTCGCCAAAAATACAAAACAAGCGCAATTTGTCACCACTAAAGATATGTTTAACAATTGCAGCTAACCTGCGTAACACGTGATATTAAATAGATATAAAAAAAAATACAGTGTTCGTATGGGTACCGTTATTTAAAAGGCCAAATATCACAATTTTTAAAAAGAAAAATAAATCTAGTTTAAGCGCGAGAAATTTCGCCTTATTTAAGTACATATTTGGTGTAAGAAAATGCTGGTACAGAAGAATTTCTTACTCCGGAAATTCAAGGACCCGTACGAACCCTGAAGTATTATAACAGAAAATGTTCAGAAGAAATCTCAATGTTCACCATGAAAACGGGCCTCTATCATAGTCTTTTTATAATGGTATTTAAAAATTTCCTGAAAATAACATTAAATTTAAACCATTACATAGTTGTAATTAAGGAGGTATTTGATTAGAAAAATATAATTATACTTTTACATATATATAAGTAAAATTTATGAAAATTATCAACATTACTTTTTTTGGATATTTGTAAAATGTAATTTTAAAATAGTTCTTCCGCATGAAATATTTATAAATACGATATTTTATATTATCTATTTATGGAATAAATATTAATTTTTAGAAGGCAGCAAATTTAACGAAAGTACATGGCGTAAATATAGCTTTTAAAAGAGGTAGGCGTTTTATTTTCAGGAAATTTTCGGATAACTCGTAGGTGTTTGTTTTATATTCTGCTTATAAGTCTACATTATTTATGATGCATTAGTTCATCAGTTATGATGCTGAGTTTATTCAACTGTGAAGCATATTCGAATCTAGAATGAGAAAAAAATGAACAATTACGATGTGTTCGTGATTATCGGAAAAAAATTAAGACCGATATCTTTACAAACAAACCAGTGTGATAAGGAGGAGTTTTTCGGATTGTCCATTCAACAATTTTCAGCATTTTCTTTACCTTTACAAATGCACTTTTTTCCTATTTTTTTTCTTTACTTTAACATTTTATTACTTTAGTGCAATTGTGCTATGGATAGACTTTATCTTCATGGCTCCTCTATGATTTGATAAACATATACTCATCTACAGGGAGTGGAGTAGAACTGTTACTGGGTATCCTATCGAAGTTATCACCAGTTCACCTATTCAAAAGAAGTTTTATATTTATTACATTTTCTTGCCAAATTTCCATTATTTATGGGATTAATTCCATTATTTAAAACATTATGCTAATTTTGTTTATAAATTTAAAACTCTTTCATTAATGGTTTAAATTTGATCATTTTAATTAACCCTTTTCGGCACAGGTAAACTTTGTTGTAAAATGATGAAATCATCGACTGACACCAGAATTTACATACGACATTTTTAGAAATTAAAAACTTGTTACTTTACACTTTCATTGTTAGTGCAACATTTTATTAAAATATTCTTGGTTCAAATTGTAAGTTTGGAATTAAAATTAGGTATCCCGACCCGAGCACAGTGTGCCGGAAAGGGTTAAGTGTCGACCGAAACAGGTTTTTAGACCGAAAACGAAACCGAAACTGAATTTCGGTAATATTCCTATTTTCGGCCGAAAACAATAACGAAAATGTCCAAAAAAATTTAAGTAATTATCACATACATAAATATACAAAATTATTAATTAATTGCACGTGCAATTATATAAGTGGCCAAAGTTGGCTCTCTGTGCTTCTGACCAAAACTTTTTATTTTCATATAAAATAAAATGTAATTAATTGATCTACGACACAGAAAGATTTTCAAATTATACGAATTTCATCTAATTAAAAAATGTTTTAAGGATGCATACTTCGATTTAACTTTTGTTGTGAATTTTGAAATGATCATGTGTTATACTAGAACTTTCGCAAAAAGTATTCGAAACACTTCTGCGGTTTCAAACTAAAAAATTTCTATTACCATTATGTCTGCAGCTTATAATGAGCAAATAAAAAGAGTATTCAAAATTTAGTCATATATGCATTGCTTGATCAGTAATTTGCACTTACGTCTTGAGTCAGTCATGACTGATAATTATAAACAGAGAAGTTCATAACAATAATATAAGAGTTTTTCATTTGAGCCGATACAGTTCAAATCGATGAGTCACATTGAAAATTTCCGAAGGAAGAAACCAAATTTTTGGACTACGGATAATTTCGGGTCCGGCCGACTTTTCGTCAGCATTTTCGCTGATTCTCATTTCTGATTCCAGTGTTGAATTCAGGGGGTAGCCCGTGGGAGACATTCCCCCCTGGAACAATGAGATGCCCCCCCGGAAGATTTGATATTTTGTGTTTTCAATGGTCAAAAAGTGCAATATCCCCCACCCCCCTTCGGAGCCACAGAAATCCGTCCCGGAGAAAAGTGTCTGAATTCAACACTGTCTGATTCGCTTATTCATAATTTCGCTGAAACTCAGATTTTTGACCGAAAACGAAAATGAAACCGAATTTTCGGCCGATCTCTAATTTTAATATCACCTCATCTTAAAATACAAACATAAAATTTATGATTTCAAAGATGAATAAAAATAATCTTATGAGTTTGCGTTAAATAAGAAAATATTGTCTTTATTACAAATGTATTTTACTAAAAATACATTACAATATGCAAACAAATGAACCTGTATGAAGTTCATTACGTATGGCGTGCACAAGTTTAATAGGGTTCGTACGGGTCCCGTTAATTTCCAAGTGAAATATCAGTATTATTTTATTATAAAATAAATCTAGTTTAAACTCTCAAAATTTCGACTTATTTAAGAAGATATTTCCTATAGAAAATACTGGTGCAGAACAATTTACTTGTCTGGAAATTCCAGGACTCGTCCGAACCCTGTTTATGTGTTTGCGTTCTCAACTCTTGCACTCTGTTGTCGCCGCCGCGGCGACATCACATTGCCTTGAGAATTTTGTTTTCAGCACCAGTAATAAAATAAAATAAAATTTGTGTTATGTAATCAGAGCATTTTTAAAATTGTGTACATTTTCTTCTTTTAAATAAAACTTCAAACTATATACAAGTGGTGCCGATCGAAAACAATATTTGTGTTACAACGCGGAGTTGCTGTTAGTCCACAGTCAAAATGACGCGGAGTTGTTGGTAGCCCATACTCAAAATAACGCGGAGTTCAAAGGGTTAATAATTATATTTAACAAAAAATCAAACTAATTCGTAAATTGTATCAAAATAGCTGGATGCAAAACCTAAACTTGAGATAAATCAAAGCTGGTGGCTGTTTATAGTTTGAGGTCTATATTTTGCACTAGTTTTTCATATGTATATTTCATATGAAATACTACCTATTACATTCGCTTCTATATTGGAATTTCTGAAAACTTTTTGCAGATCTACACCAATCATGACCCCTAGAACCCCAAACCACCCTCGTAAAATTATATATATATATATATAGATATATATATATACAGGGTATTCCAAAAATAAATGATGGATTTTAAAATTCCACAACTTGAAAACGGTGACAGATATTTAAAAAATTCTTGCAGAAGTGTTATGTAACACTCCAGGAGTTTTTATGCTGCGATTCTCAGTTTTAGTTACAAATAGCAGCGACACATGGCGCTGCAAGCAATAACAACTAAATCTAGCCTAACTTTTTCGGCTTCTATCTTCTTCCATGCAAAAAAAAAGAAAGAAAAACCCTGTCTGGACTGAGCACCTTCTACTCTCAGCGCCATCTATTGTTTGAAATTCGAACTAAAATCAAGAATCAAAGTAAAAAAAAAAAACTCCTGTCATCATACAAAATCCTCCTGCAAGAAATTTTTAAATATCTGTCACCATTTGCAAGTTATTGAATTTTAAAATCCATTAGTCATTTTTGGGGACACCCGTTATATATATATATATATATATATATATATCACATCACTTGTTTATGGACACGATAACTTCCCTAATTCTGCACAAATCTCTTCCAAACTGATACATAAAATCAAGGGGAATAAAACCTCGGTCAAGTTCGTAAATGGGCAAAATAGGAAAAAGGGGATGGAAATAGGGAGGGGTTTGAGAAAAACCGAAAAAAAATCCCATAACTTCTTAATTATAATACATATAGAATCAGTTTAAAGTTTTTATTACTTAAAAACTTGTCGGATGTACCAATCCCAAAACTTTCTTCTATCTCATACATGTCAATACTTCAAAATTTGTTATCACTTTGCCAAAATTAAATGGCAATCTATGCTCATCGTAAGAATTCTGAAAATATGAAATTCCGTGCTTTAGTTCTTGAGGTATGTCTATCGCTGAAATCCAGCAAAATGCAGCTTAGCAGCGCCACTTATAGGATGATTTACACCAAAACATAATCATCATCAACTTATGTCAACGACATGAAATTTGGGGAAATTCGTGCATTAGTTCTTGAGTTAGAGCTATTGCGCAAATCGTGACAAATGCAGCATGGCAGCGCCACCTGTTGAGCGATTTGCACCAACACATAATCAGTAGCAATATTAATCAAGGTATACTTGAATCTGAAGTTTGATGAAAATACGTGCATTAGTTCTTGGGATAGAGTAGTTGAAGAAATCGTTCTAAATGCAGCACAGCAGCGTCACCTATTGGGCGATTTACAACAACACATAGTCTGCATAATTTCATATCAAGGACTAACTAAATCCGAAGTTTCATGAACATGTGTGTATTAGTTCTTGAGATAGAGCTACTGCAAAAATATTGCAAATCCTGCAAAATGCAGCATAGCAGCGCCACCTTTAGAGCGATTTACACCAAATGTAAACATCATCAACTCATATCAAGGAGTAACTGAATCTGAAGTTTTATAAAATTCTATCTAACTGCTGTAATCCTTGAGATAGAGCTATTGCTGAAATCCTTCAAAATGCAGTATAGCAGCGCCACCTGCTGGGCGAGTCACACCAAAAACTAATCAGCGCCAAACTATATCAGGGACTACCTGAATATAAAGTTTTATTAAATTCCATGCATTAGTTCTTGAGATAGAGCGCCCGCAAAATTTGTGTCAAATACAGACAGACTCACAGACAGACATTTTGTAAAAACATGTTTTTTGGAATCTCTGACCCCTAAAACGTGTAAATCCGTCAAAAACCGGAAGTTGAAATTTTCATGAATCCAATACTTTTTCTTGTAAAGATAGAAGAAAGTAAAATGGGTCAAAAATCTATATATGACAGAATTTTGATAATATAAAAAATGAGATCAAGGGGCAAAAAAATGGGGTTTTGGGGAGAAAAAAAAATCATAACTTCATCAATTCTCAAGATATCAAATCCAATTAAATTTATTATAAATCTTCTTAATATTATCTACAACTTTTTTATTGATAATTTTTTGATAGGACCAATTCGTACGTCACAAACAATTAAAAAAGAAAACATAAAGGGGGGTTTAAGAAGAGAAAAATCCATAACTTCATAAATTGTCAAGATATAAAATTAGCATGAATTTATTATATATTTCTTTATAATATTTACACCTTTTATATTGACAAGTTTTTGATAGGATCAATGCTTACAGCAAAAACAAATTAAAAGTACACAGTGGTTGAAGAAAAAATAAACGTATTAAGGGTGTACTCAAATCCAAACTGCTTATTTTCTGACTCATTTTTAAATTCATTTTTGTTCTCAAACGCATCGAATTGGTATGTTTTCTTTTTTCAGAAACTATATAATGTACCGTACTGGTACTATTTTTTCTTATTTTTTATTAAGGCAGAATATATTTCAAAAAATGAGGAGAAAGTGGGCATTTCCCGAAGCGATTGTATTTGAAACGAAAAATATTGTCCAACTGAGAAAATAATTGTTTATAAATCAAGTTCTAGTTAATTGAACGAAAAAAAAAAATCAGGTTCTTTATAAAATCCTTCAAAAAATACGTCAGCAAGTTTCATGTTTTTTCTTTTAAAAATGAATCTGAAAATGTGTCAGAAAATTTCGAGTTGTTGAGCATGGAAAAGTATTTTTTTTTAATACCGCCTTAATATGATTCTGATAAAACCAGTTCTAATATTAAAATGTAATTAAAAACTCGTCAAAAGCGGCCAGATAATATTCTTAAAGTGGGTTTATCTCTAATCACGATTTAGGTTTTGTTGTTGAAATTAGTATTTAACTTCGAAATCTACCTGCGCCTGTAGGCCGAGCCGGCAGGGATTTTTAAACTGTTTTAAACATCTAAATGATTAACATTTTAAAATTTTTGAACATTTTTACTCAAGTTAAAAAAAAAATAAATTTTATTAAAAAAAAAAAAAAAAAAAAAAAAAAAAAAAAAAAAAAAAAAACCGTTCCCAGTTTGAACAGTTTTAAGCATGAGAATGTACACCGATTCAAAAAGACTCCTTTCAAGAATTTTTTTTTCAAAATTATAATCAGCTCTTTTGTCAAACGTGATGCTGGTTCATTAACCCTTTAAGCTTCGCACATGATTAGTGTAGGCTACTTTTAGCCTAATTCAGATTGTTTAATTGACACCACTTTTTTGAAGTAGAAACTCTCAACTTATTTAATGACAGATAAAATGATACGAGAATAAAGTCAAATACACTACTTAAAAAAACTGGTGGAAAACAAATAATCTAAATTAAAAAAAAATAGTAGCCTACACCGCCCGTTGAAGTCACGAAGCGAGAATTAAGGGGTTAAAACTTTCCGAAACAGAATTCTTCAATCGGAAAATGATGAAATGATTCACTGACACCACAATTTTCAATCGACTTTTTTAGAAATTAAAAACCTGTTACTTTAACCCCTTAACGCTCGAATTATTCAAATTGCTTATTGGCACCACTTTTATGAAAAAGAAATATTCACCTTATTTAATGGCAGGAAGAACGACACTAAAATATAGCCAATTTCATTTCACTATTTTATAAAACTGGTGGGGATCAAACAATTTGAGCAAAAGACACAGCCCGAGAATATGACGGGAGCGAGAATTAAGGGGTTAAACTTTTATTGTTAAAGCAAGTGTTTATTAAAATATTCTTGGTGCCTTTTGTAAGTTTGGTATTAAAATTAGGAGGTCCCGACGTGGAACCACTACTTCGGAATGGGCTAAATTGGTTGTCAGGCGTTAACCCCTTGACGGGCGGTGGGATATATTTTATCCCATCTACGATTAATGAAGATTCCGGTGTGAATTTGGGATTACAGAAACACAATTACTTGCCCCTGAAAGTATTAAAGTTTGGATGGAACGAAAAACGGTTATGAGAGTATATTGTAAAGTAAGCACTTTCAGGCTCCATAAAATTAAAAACGATTTTGTTTTTCTGAAAGTTCCCATGGAGAACATCCCTTTGAGGTATCACACTTTAAAATCAGCATGTTTAAAAGAATTCCTGCATACAGGGTTCTTTCTGCCTATCATCATAACGTAAGATAACGAAAAATCCTTCATTTAGCGATGAAAGAAATAATTCATGTCTCCAAATTACGAGAAGTGATTTTTTTTCTTGTATACGCACACACACGACTTATTCGGGATATTGAAAGACTAGTGATTTATTGTACTCAATCGTACGAATTCATGGATCTATGAATAAAGAGGAATTTCCATATACTCAAAATGGTGACGCTTAAACTCTAACCGGTTTCGAGGGGGTTCATTACCGCCAGGGAAAGCTTCCACCAGTAAATTTGAATAGAACTTTTCTCTTTATTTAAACACCTTATTATTGCAGAAGTTGACTCATAATTGTATCCCAGAACAGATATTTATTTTTACTAGTGGACCTTTAATTCTGTGGTAGTCAGTCCTTGCATATTATGACAGTCTAAACAATCTCCTATCAGAACACGAGATTATAACACTCGTGCCAAGTGTCACCAATAAAAACTAATAGAAATTTTTACTATATTTCTGAGAGAAATTTTGCATAAATACGAAGCTAAAATAAGGCGAAATTTTCAATTGAAATTTACTGGTGGAAGTTTACTTTGTCGGCCATCAGGAACTGTTGTTCCGACGTAAAAAATCAGCCACCATCATGTGACATGCTCCTCCGTTACTTCACTCGTAACCGATAGAATCTAGGTTATTTGTCTCCACCTCTTTATTCGTAACTCCATTATTCAATCGTACCAAACAAGGAACTATGCATAAAGAAGAACTGACATATTCTGAAAATCGAGAAGATTCAACTCTAACCGGTTTCGCAGGTGTTCATCACCACCTGGGCAAATCTTCCACCATTAAATTTGAATAGAACTTTTCTCTTTATTTAAACACCTTATTATTGCAGAATTTCAGTCTTAATTGTAGCCTAAAACAAATATTTATTTTTACTAGTGGATCTTCTTTTTATTAGTGGATTCTGCCGTTGTCAGATCTTGCATAGTGTGACAACCTAAACAACGTTCTGTCAGAAAACGAGATTATAAAATCCGTGCCCACTGTCACCAGTAAAAACTAATAGGAAATTTTACCATATTTCTGAGTGAAATTTTGCTTAAATAAGCACCTAAAACAAGGCGAAATATTCAATTCAAATTTACTGTTGGACGTTTGCTATGGCGGACATCAGAATCTGTTGTTCCGATGTAAAAAATCAGCCGCCATCTTGGGACATCGTCGTCAGTTACTTCACTCGCAACTGATAGACTGTAGGTTATTTGTCTCCAACTCTTTATTCATAACTCCATTATTCAATCGTACCGAAACATGAAAATATGAATAAAGAAGAATTGATATATTCTCAAAATTCAACTAATACAGATAGTTTCGGTCTGGCTGAATTTTCATCAGCATTTTCGCTGATTCTTATTTCTTGTTCACTGATTCATGATTTCGCTGAAACACAAATTTTGAGCCGAAAATGAAACCGAATTTTCGGCCGATCTCTAGTTTTAATATAACCAAATCTTAAAATACAAGCATAAAATTTACGTTTTTAAAGATAAATAAAACAGTCTTACGAGTTTGCATTAAAAAAGAAAATACTGTCTTTATTACAAAGGTATTTTGCTAAAAATACATTGCAATATGCAAACAAATTAATCTGTATGAAGTTTATTACGTATGGCACGCACAAATTTAAGTGTTTGCACTCCTAATAATTATCTTAAACGAAAATTCGCATTAATTCATAAATTGTATGAAAATAGTTGGAGACAAAACCTAAACTTGATAAGATAAATCAAAACTAGCGGCTGGTTGAAGTTTGTGGTCTATATTTTCCACTAGTTTGTTCACCAGTTTCGCAGGTGCTGATTACCGCAGGAGTAAATTTTCATCAGTGAATATGACTTTCACCCACTTATCACCAAATGACATATGCTGTTTGACCCTCTGCAATCTAGCTTATTTAAGGTTTGGTTTCAAACATGGTAAGGGCGTCATTTAACGATTATTTATGTATCCCGATCCCAAAACTCTTCTATGAACAGTTTTTACCGATATTTTACCTCCAACTCAGCGCCTAATTATCAACGGGGCACATTCCCACCAGTAAAAAGAAACAGAAAATTTTGCCTCATTCAAGGTAGAAATTTTACACGGATACGGCGTTTAGATAAGGCGAGCATTTCTTTTAAAATTTATTGGTGTAAGTGTGCCCTGTTGGTAATCAGGCCCTGCAACAACTGTATGTTTTATTTACGATAGAGAATAATTACTAGTTGAAGCCATGTTTCTGATGCGACGGTCTTAACGAAAAGTGGTCGCTCGTGGCCTTCCTAAACGGGATTTTCGTTTAAAATCGTCACCACGAGCCAAAACATTATGAATTCCTTGTTTTGACATTTTTAATGAACTTGCAATTTGGAAGCGGTTTTGCTGACGTAATTCAGATTTTTATCAACTCCTCATGTGTGTTTCATTCGACTTTGGCATTTTGTACCAAAACAAAAACAACTTGCTGCTTCTCATACATCACGAAAATTTAAGTGCGCAATCGCCTAAATCCTTTTATAAAATATGCACAAAACAATTTTGTGCTTAAACTTTTGATACGGTAATTTTTTTTCATTCATAAACTACATGGTTTGAACTAAAACTTAAACACAATTTTATTGAATATGGTGTTAAGACTGCAATTATTAACACATAAAAGCCAGATATTGAAATAAAATTAATCTATATATATATTACGCTATCGTACGCGGCACAGAAATCGTGATTATTTGTTAACTGTTTAACGGCAGTGCCCGAATGAAACGCATCTCATTGGTTATTGTATAAAAGTCCTTTGGCAGGATTTAGACCGAGTCAAATCGGGTTTATTTACGTTTCGTTCTTTCGCTGCAATTATTGAACTTCAAAATATCAATAAAAATTCCCTTGAAAGATCTCGGCGAATGCTTGAAAGTGAAGAAGCTGAATTAAAAAGAGGAAATTGAAATAGATTGGATGAAGAATGCCGTCAAAAACAGAGCATAGGCTGTCGCCAAAATAGGCCTAATAACCGTTGCATGCACGCACGCGTTGCTTCTAAAATCCAAGTTATGATTTAAGTGTTCCGGAGCATAATTGTTCGACTTTGAATGAAACGTGCAATTTCTGCGAAGATTATATTGAAAATGCGAATTAAAGAGCAGCAAGAAGTTTTACAAAATGTTGTCAAGACGGTAAAGTAATGGCACAGATGTCATATACGTACCACGTTGCAGCGATTTCTGAGGCCTATGTCATATACACACAGGGATCTTAACTGACGCCAAAGTGTCGTTAATTTGCTTGATATTGTAAACCGGGTGTTGTTGTTTATTTATTAATAAATTGTTTATTTACTTTTATTTTCTTTTTAAAATTTACATAAATTGTTTTGTTCTATACTTATCAATTGAACTTTTTTATTTATTGTTATTCCCTTTTTAAACATATATCGTCGGTACCATAACCATGCCAAACTATCTAATATGAAAACAGTGGCCTACATTTTTTTAATTCAGATTTTTTTATCGGCACAACTTTTTTTGAAATAGTAAAATTCGCCTTATTTAACCTTATTTAATACCATATGAGTTAAGGCAAAAACAAGGGGAATTATACCATTTCAGAAAAACTGTGTAAATGAAGACATCTTAATTAAAAAAATATAGCCCGCTGATTTCACTTGGGTAGTTTGACTCGGTACCGTCGATATATGTAAGTGGTATCCGAAAACGAGGTTTTCTCCAAATTAGCGTTAGAAAAAAATCTCGCCAACGTGGTGCGTATATGACAGCTGTGCCCGAAAAACTATAGAGAGCATTATCCGGCAGCATAACGCCGCTTTATCTTTTGCCTCAATGGCGGCAGAAATTAAATTGTCTTCTGGAGCAGAGCCATATTATTTCGGATACACGGTCTTATATATCACAGGATTTCTCCTTTTGTACTCTAATGATAATAGGAATCCCGGCTATTGCGCAGCTATACATATTTGAGTGCAGTGAAGCTACTAATTACTGAATGGAAAGTAACAGAGGCTGTATAAGACGTGTTATGGAAAAAATAGGAGCTCTTCTACGAAACATTAATCCATTTGCTGAATCATATTCACAAATGCATGAATTAGTGAATCAAAATTTAACTATGAATGTTAAATGACTTTTATCGAACATTCTGACTTAGACTTGGGAAGGTGCAGAGCACCTGCTTCCTCAAGAGATGTTAGCATTTCACAAATCTTACTTTGCCACATATCAAGCCGCGATCTTATACCGATATGCCATTTAGGTTCAACCGTAAGAGCTTCTCTGACCTTTTCATTTCTTTAACCCCTTGAGGGGCACCGGTATATATTATATACCACCTACGATTAATGAAGTTTTACACCAGACAAATTTTATTAAATTTTACTTTTCTAACTTTGGTGGAAAAGAGCAGTAAAATTGCTTTTACTTATTTTGAAATAGAATTTTTCAAAGATTCCGATGTGAGTTCAACATTACAGGAACACAATCCCTTGTCCTTCAAGGGGTTAAAAGTAAATAAAATAATTTTTCCTGATAGCTTCATTTTTTAACCTTCTTCACGGCCGCATTAAATTACGGTTTTAAAATTCAGATTGCTTATTGCCACCACTTTTTTGAAAAAGAAATATTCACCTTATTTAATGACAAGTAAAAGGATACCAGAATAAAGCCAATTAAACTATTTTATAAAACTGGTGAAAATCAGACAATCTGAATAAAACACACAGCCCGTCACAATCTGTGATCATCATGGGAGCGAGAATTAAGGGGTTAAAAGTAACTGATATACTTTTGAAATTTTAGTTCTTATTTAATTTTTTTACAAGTTTTTAGAATAAATAAATATAATTCAGTCTCCTTTTTATGAAGTTCTACTATTATATTTTTCAACGCCGGACGGGTCAGCTAGTATTTAAAGATTTATTACCACTTTTTAACAAAGTTGAAAATTGTTTATGAATTCGGTTTGTCTGTCTGTCCGTCCGTACTCTAACATGCGTAACTGCAGTTCAATTGCCATGAAATTCATAGACGATGTTGGGTATCACTATGATAAGGAAAACAAGGAAGCAAAATAATTTAACTAATGAAGAAATTGAACTATTGAAGCCTATCTATATTATAAAGGACAAACATATCTGGGCGTAACGCATACGTCATTTTGCGAATGGCAACACTTTGAAATTTGAAATAAAATTTTGGTTTTGTAATTTTCTCTACTGCAAATTTTTATACTTCTAAATATCGCACATTTTAAATTTTTACACCGCCGTATAACGAAAAAAAATGCTCTTTTAAATGACATTTGTTTGAAAGCTGTATCTCATTTTAATTTTAAGATATTAATTTTTTTGTAGTTTTTATTACCTTTTTTTGTAATCGTGGCAGCTTAAGTACTCCATTTCTGTTGAAACTAAAGGGGGGGGGGGAATGAAAATAGTAGATTGCTGTATATTTTTGTTGCCATTTTCTCATAAAAATCGAAACAAAATTTGAAATTAAAATACGTGCTATGTCAAGAATATCGTCTGTTATAAAACCCAGTGAATTTTGGCTTTATTTCGTTGTTATTTATCAATTAAATGATTTTGTCGTGCCAGCTCCATTGCGAAATATTAATAAACAGTTTGCACATAAAAAAAAGTTCAGAATTTCTCTCCCGCTAATTTTCTACAACGAAATTAAAGCTTCATCAATAAATAAATGAAAGAATAATATATAAAAAAGCAAGAATTTAACATATATGTAGTCGAACAATTTAAATTTGTAGAGCCGAATCGGGAAAAATATGTGCTTTTAAATGTAATTTGTATGAAATAGAGTTGCTAGGCAACTGTTAAAGTAAAAGAGAAAAAATAATCTATATATTGAAAACACAAGATAGCTTTTTTAGACATCTTCCTTGAACTTTCTACTATACTAATTTTGCTAATAATTCTTTTTTTAAATGAAAGCTGTTCATTTGTAGATGTCCTCGCACTAGCTATTTTTCTAAATATTTTCACTTTTATATTTTTAATTTAATTTGAAAAGATTTTCTGAAATTTCATCAAAATGGTAGCAATCGTATTATTTCCACTGTTGCAGAAAAAAGAAATATTGGGATTTATTTATCCTTATTGATACCATTTACTCATTACAATTAAAAATAACTTTATTTTAAGTCTGAACAGAAAATGACGTCACTATTTAAAAAACATTTTCGCTCATAATGGTAATGTTACAATATATTTTCATTCGGTTGATACCGAATTTGAGACACTTGGCGTAATGCTTCAGTAAGTGCCATATTTAAAAGAAAACAATCCTTTTCTTTGATAAAACTATATATTTTTACACGAATACATCTTCTGGAATTTGTACTTCGCGGTACTGAAATTAGACACTCAAGCCAAAAGAATACATTTTCACATGCGAAGTTTTAGCTGACAAACGGAACTTCACGTTTGAAAATCTATCTATATTATAAAGGAAAAATATGTTCGTGCGTACGGCTGACGTCATTTTGAGAATGGCAATGCTTGACGATTAAATGTCGGATTTGCAATCTTTCTACTGCAATTTTTTGAATTTCTAAACATCGCGCATCTTCAATTTTTACACCCGTTATATAGGGGAAAAAATCTACTTTCAGATGCAATTTTCTTGAAAACTTTATCTTAATTGATTTATTTATTATGTCTTTTTTAATAATTTTCAAGAATAATGTTTTTTAATCTATATCCATTGCGTACAGGCTCCATTACGGAATAAGCCATCGGCATTTAAAATAATATAAATAATTCAGCATTTGTCCCTGACTAATTTTTTATAGAGAATTTAAAACTTCATCAATTCAATCAATCATATTAAAAAGGGACTGCCCATTTGCATTTCACAGCTGTTCCTCTTAGAATATGGAATGTTGTGTGATCAAATTAACGCCAGTTATCCGCATGGGTCCGAGGATGTTAAACGTGGTCGTACAATTTTAAAATTTGTTTAGTTTTCGAGATATAAATTTTTACGTTCTTTTTGATGACATTTCTGTAATGATGGAAACTAAAATTGCTCCATTTTTATGGATAAAAGAGAGAAAAAGGAAAATGACATGGATTATTAGGTCATTGTTTGAAATCATTTTTAAATTGAAATTAACGTATATTTGAATAAATAGTGAAAAAAATTATTGTAGTTTTCAAGAAAATTTCACGAAATACGAACTCACACGTGTTCATGCTTCAGGAATCCGTTTATTTTAGAAACACAAATTCGACTCTCGACTGGAACATTGAGATAAATTCCGTTGACGTCAAAAGAAAAAAAAACATCGTACGTTATTTTCATTTAATTTAAAGTCGTAAAGTAGATTTTCAACCATTGCCTTAAGATGGCTAATAAAACATTTCAGAAGCGGACATTAAAAATGCGAAAAAGCGAGAAAAAATAAGAGAAATGTTTTAGCGAGAAAAAAAAAATAATTCTTTAAATATTTATTTTAATTCATAAATATAAAATGCTTCTGAATACATTCGTTCAAACAAATTCATTTTTGTATAAGTTGACCCAAATGACATCATTTCTACGAACTCCGAAATTCGAAGCAAAATCTTGGAACAGCGAAAAGCTCTAGGCAAATAAAGTTATAGAATATGTGCATTTTTATTGGAGAAGTTTTGACTTAAATTGTAAATATAACTTATTATTTGAAATATTGTATTTAATAAAATTAATATTGCAATGGCTTTCTAAATTTACAATAAAATTAAGATTTCATTTTTCGCAAAAAGTTCGATTGTCTCATGCAATTCAAAAGCAACACAACGGGTTGCTACGCAACTAGTGAATATTAATTGCTGGAAGTGCGATTTGAGTTATAGTATGCGTTTGTAAATTGAACTTGTCTTTAAAAAAATATTACTCGGTGTGTATGAATTCAATAGATCATGTAGGGGATACTAGGAAGGGTTGGCTCACTTTTTACGAAATGATTTTTTATTTTTTAAATGTTGAACATAGAATAAAGTTTTATATATCATTTTGTTCGTTATACAATCAGTTATCAAAATAAAATTGCTACATAAGCGTAACATATAAGAAATTTGAAAAATGATTGATTTTATTTATGTAAAAATAATGGGTCAAGGCTCCCCACAAACTGAGGATTGACCCTCTATATGAGAGTCTTGAGCCACTTTGTTTATATTGCAATATTTGTGAAGAGAAATAAAAGTTGTTTAAAAAAGCAAAATAATAATAAGCTAAATGCTAAGCATTATGCTAAATGCTTTAATTATTATAAAAAAGTATTTTTTTAAATATGATGCTTATACAAACCTGTTTAGACGCAATCGCAAGTCAGAGGGAAAAAAAAAATTGTTTTAATCCCTTGAGGGGCAAGCAATTACGTTTGTGAAATTCTGAACTCCCACTGGAATCTTTGAAAAATTCTATTTCAAAATAAGTAAAAGCAAATTTACGGCTTTTTTCCACCAAAGTTAGAAAAGTAAAATTTAATAAAATTTTTCTGGTATAAAACTTCATTAATCGTAGGTGGTATATAATATATACCGGCGCCGCTCAAGGGTTTAAAGAGGATCTTTCCTGAGCAGGTATAAAGGTACAGCGTGGAAAATGAAATTTTAACATATAAGGCAGTATTCTGTTAGAATGTTATGTTCTTTTGCAGCCGTATGAGCACTTAACTTATCATTAACACCATTTAAACCTTTAAGGGATAAAGTACTTTCAGTACTAAAATGTTGAAATAAATGACTGGCACCGGAATTTACGAACAAATTTATTTGGAAATAAGAAAAAGGCTATATTTCACATACATATTAAATGAAAAAGATTTTAGCATATTTCTGGTGCCATTGTGACGTTTGAAATTAAAATTAAGTGGCTTTATAGGCATACCACTGCCCCTGAAACGGTTAAGACTGCTGCTTTGATACTTTTTAGTCCTTTGTAGTCTTTCTCACTGTTTCTATTTACCTATTGTAAGTTATATTTAAATGGAAAAATGTTCCTCTCAACTTTCCCATTTTCTGGCAATTTTTTATATTTTCTTTAGTCAGTTTTAAACATTTTCTTTTCCATCACACCATTTTACTGTAGCTTAACAAATTAAATTTACATTCTTTTATATGTATAACCATTAACTTTTCATTATGAAAAGTGTATAATAAAAAGATTTCCAAAACCACTTAATTAAGGGAGCCTTGAGCATCCGAATTTCTTGAGCATCCGAGCATCTTGTCACGCCTCCCTCACATTGACTGGTTAACTTTCACTCACACTGACAGGATCAATCCTCCTACACATTGACTGGGTCAAACATCCCTACATAGACCTTTTCTAAAGAATAGCACATTGTTATGTTAAGCCTAACTTACTGTATAATCTTTATGCCTGGAATGAAAGCTCGATATTTCTGCATTACTTTAATCCTACTTACTTAAATTTATGTGATATAATTTATATGAAAAAAGCTTACAAAATATTTCTAAAAGATCACAACTTTTATGTTGAAAACGCCTCACAATTGATTTTTTTCTACACCTATTTCGATTATCTCTATGAAACGAACACTGTTGTTTGAGCATTCCAGTAGCTTTGGTTAACACCTATTGTTAGAACTCTGAAATTCTTTTAAATACGAAAATTGATGGGTGGATCAAGCCTCCCGTATGGTCAACCGTCCCTAGTCTACCCTACACACTCTCAGAAATAAAACACTCCCTTTTGACGATTCAGAAATCCTCGAGCTGTATTTCGTCGTTTTTGACGATCATTTCCTATTAACATCACGTGGCTTTTAACGAAACACAAACCCTCAAATATTTGACGAAAGTTTTGCCTCAATCACGGTCAGACTCAATGCATTTTAAGGAAACAGTTCCTCAAATCCTGCGATTTTAGCAAACAGATATTTGCTTGTTTATGCTAGTCCTGTAATAATTTATTTTAAAACAGCACTTAGTGCTTTTCAGAAAATACTGAAATATAGGTAGTTATTGTTTCTTCATTAGCTATATTTTAGCTGTTAGAATTTTTAGGAATGCTTATTATTATTATTATTTTATTTATATGTTGTCGTTCGTTATGTTTTAATTCGAAAAGAATAAATTTCCTGTGTTCTTCAAAACCATTCAATAACAAAATTAGGTCAATAAAATTTCAAACTTCTAGGATATCTTTTTTTTTTTAAGAAGTATATTATGTTTTCAATCAAATTAAAAATAAACATAATTGTCCCCTCTCCTCTTTATAAACAGTAAAGTATTAAAATCTTATCCTCCTACTCAAAGTGATAAAATATCACGCAATATGCACTTCACAATTCGTTATTTGTGAGCAACAACCAGACCATATTCTAATCATCCATTGATCAAAAAAAAATTCAATTGTAAATTATTTAATCAAGCCATATTATAATTATTTATTGATACGAGAAAACCATAAAAATAAATTAGCCTTTCTTAGAACTTTCAGAAAATATAGCAGCGCCGATAAAATTGCAATCTACCTTATAAAAATATAAATACGAAGTAGAATTCATTACACCAGTCTAAAAGTAGACACTTTCAAGTCTCCAGCAGTCAGGTTGGAAGAGCAGCGATCTCCCACACGAAAGGTTGTGAGTTCGAATCACGCCGAGGAAAGAGAGAGAAGTGATTTGTTTTCTTTCCCCGTGTCAAATACTGGAGCTTCCAAACTGTTTGAGAGATGGCGCCACCAGCCCTCTTTTGACGAAACTATTGACGAAATTTATATCGTCAAGCAAGTGAAGAAACTAATTTCATCAATTTGACGAAATGTTCGCTCGGAGCATTTTCCAGGAAACTATTTCGTCAAAAACAAAGAAAATTTCTTGAAATCTGAGTATTCATGTCTGAGAGTGCATGGTTGCGCAAAAATAATCGGATATTTTATCGACTATTGAGTGAGATTGAAATAGCAGAATTGGGTTTTCAAATGCGTTATGAGTTTTCAAATTGTTTATTTAGACATCATATTTCACTTTAATAAACTGTGAAGTTTTGTTACAGTATTCAGAATGTGTTGGATAGTATTCATTATCTATGCTGGAAGCATGATTTTTCATTCTTGTTAGTTGCTGTGCTTAAACTATATATGCGCACTGTATATACACATGATTCCAGAATCTAAGCGTGCGAAAAATAGAATATTTTCATAGCAAAAGAAAAATAAGTAAAGGAAATACACCTATATCGTTTTCTCTATAAATAACTTCAAAAATATTAACTCCTTAACCTACGATTTACTTTTAACAGCTACGCGGTTTGGCAAATCCATAGCTACCACTAAAATTTAATAGAGATTTTTGCCTTGTTTAATCATGGAATTGAGACAGTTAAATTGAACTATATTTACTGTAAAATTTTAGTGGTAAGAAAAATTTACATTTGGCTCGATCATCGTACGCGGGCTATGCCCGTCATTGTAGGTTAAGTGGTTAAAGGTAGCATTAAATTACGGTTTAAAAATTCAAGTTACCTATTGGT
This sequence comes from Maratus speciosus, assembly GCA_963932465.1. NCBI lineage: Eukaryota > Metazoa > Arthropoda > Arachnida > Araneae > Salticidae > Maratus > Maratus speciosus. Next base: position 276,252,239 of record OZ010794.1, on the reverse strand, counting down.
ACCAATTTTTTGAAAAAGAAATATTCGCCCTGTTTAACCCCTCAATTCTCGCTCCCGTGATCTTCACGGTCTGCGTTTTTTATTCAGGTTATTTGATTACCACCAGTTTTATAAAGTAGTGTAACTGGCTTTACTATGGTATCATTTTACCTGTCATTCCATAAGGTAAGTATTTCATTTTCAAAAAAGTGGAGCCAATAAGCAATTTGAATTTTTAAACCGTAATTTAATGCAATCGTTAAGGAGTTAAAGACAGGAAAACGATACCCCAATAAAGCCAATTACAGTATTTTATAAAACTGGTGGGAATCGATCAATCTGAATAAAAGACACAGCCCGTGAATATCACGTCAGCGAGAATTAAGGGTTGAAAAGTGGAAACATATTGTTGTTTTGTATGAAAAATTGAATAATAAATTCATTTTTATTCAATTAATCTTTAATTTTATTTAATCCTAAAATGCTATTTTAAAAAAAAATGTTTTTTCACCTGCATTGTTTATAAAGATGCCATTTTATATCTATCTTTTTATAGAGTAAATATCTATTTTAAGATTATAGCAAGTTTAACGTATGTATTTCGGCGACAATATCGACTGAGCAGGAGTTTTGGTCAATGGTCAGGCGTTTATAGCTTTCATAATTGTTCACGAAAAATCTGGCAGCTATCAGGAGACACTCGCCAGGTATTTTCTCCCTGTTGGAGAGATTTTAACACTAAAAAGACCTGGAATTTTACTCAAATTTTATAAAAATATTTGTCACCAGAAGTTTTTTTCAAAACTGTTTAACTTATTTATCTAACATTTTTCTTCTCATTTATCATTTAAATTTATTTTATAAAGAAATTTCTGGTTTTGAACCTAAATATATTCATTTGGTAGGGGTCAAATTATCCCTCACTGTCCTTTTAGTGTTAAGAGGAAATAAATAACAATAAATAAAACAAGTGTATATATACATGATTTCAGAACCTAAGCGGGTGAAAAATAAAATATTTCGATAAGAAAAAAACATCAAAGAAAATACGTCTATATAGTTTTCTCTATAAATAACTTAAAAAATATATTAAATTTCTAAACACATATACATAACTGCCAACCTTTACGCTTTCTTCGTACCACTAAAATTTTCTTGTAAATATTGCCTTATTTAATGGTCGAAATCTCACGATTAAACAAGGCGAAAATCTCTTCTAAATTTTAGTGGTAGCAAAAAAGCGTAAAGTTTGGTAGCTATGCATATTGTTCTTTTGTATGTATAATTTAATAATAATTTCCTTTTTATTAAAATCTTTTTATATTTTATTTAATCCTAAAATGCTATTTAAGAAAATCTCTCTGCACATTAATTATTTTTAAAAATTCCAGTTTATATGTATCTTTTTATAGAGTAAATATTCATTAGCAAGTTAAACGGATGTAATACGGCGAAAATATCGATGAAGTAGGCGTTTTATTCCCAGGAATTTTCCGGGTAACGAGTAGGTGTTTGTTTTCTAATCTATTTATAGAACAAATCAAATACTATTTAAAGAATGACGTTTCAGATTTCCATTTCTTATTGTTGCAATAATTCTCTTATGTTTAAATGAAAATATTATTTTCATCTGTAATTGCATTTATTAACATATGAACCAAATAAAACCAAGGATCAAGAAATAAAGAGTGCTTTATAATATAGCTTTATATATAAAAAAAAATATGAAATATATATATATGATAAATTATATTACCAATGTAATATAATTTATCTATGTAATATAATTTATATAATGTAATAATTTATATAATTACAAACAGGATTGAATTGCATGAACTTAAGCTATTAGGTGCTTTTTGATCAACGTGAAAAGAAGAAAAATTTTACTTCATGTAACTTATTTGACAACATATATTTTTTAATTTATTTTCACTCATAATTTTCGAACAGAAAATCCAGTGTTCAGATTTTTTTTTCTTTTGCCATTATTATTGGATAAAGATTAGTTTTCGTATTTGTCCTGTTTAAATACCGTTAGGATTCAGAAACAACACTTTTGTTTGTTTATTTTCCCGTCCCTATCTAACTTCCATTAACACTAGAAAGACCGAGAATTTTGCTCAACTTTTAGAACAATATTTCACACCAGAATTTTTATTTTAAATTATTAACCCGCCATTTAACTGGAAAAATTTTTCTTAGTAACATTTAAATTAGTTTTATAAAAAAAGTTTTTGGTTCGAAACGAGATAGATTCATTTGGTAGCAGTCAAAATGACTGCTCGCGGGCTTTATAGTATTAACCCTCTCGCTGCGCAACCCGAGAGTCTCTCGGGCAACGTAAAAGTAGCAAAATTTGCGCAACCAGAGATTTCATCGGGATGCATTTTTTCCGTCTAATTAACCCTCTTTGATCATTCCCATCAGTAACTTTTTATTGTAAATTTTGCCTTATCTAATCGGAGCATTTTCCCGATTAAATCAGGCGCAAATTTTTGTTTTGAAAAACCGGTGACAAAAGAATAAAAATTCTTAACCCCTTAACGCTCGAATTAAATTGCGGTTGAATAATTCAAATTGCTTATTGGCACCACTTTTATAAAAAAGAAATATTCACCTTTTTTAATGACAGTAAAAACGATACCAAAATGTACCCAATTTCACTATTTTTTAAAACTGGTGGGAATCAAACAATTTGAGTAAAAGACACAGCCCGAGAATATGACGGGAGCGAGAATTAAGGGTTTAAAAGACGCTCGTCGCGAAGGAATTAAATATGCAATTTTTGAAGCTATTTTGATAAAATAATTACGCAGCGAGAGGGTTAAAGCAGGTCAATGGCTACGAAATTCGGAAATTTTGGACGGATACATGCATTTACATTTTGAAAATAGTAATGGTATTTTATAGTTTTTTTTACGTTGGGCTACTACATATATATAAATACTAAAGCTGCCAGTTTGCCCTCCAATTTTAATCCGAAATTCTTTATTCGTACTGTAAATTTTGAAAGAAGAATTTTTAATTTCATTGATCCCTAAAAGTCTTTTATTAAATAAAGCATAAAACATATTTTTTATTCCCGCTCTGAACTCGAAATTTCTGAATAAAAATGGAGGTCAAACTGGCAACCCTAAAAAATATTGCATTACTGATTCCATAAAATAGCTCGAATTGATATAAAGTATGATTATATTTCTCTTACAGACAAAATGTAACTACTTTTTCTTGCCAATGCAGTTTTGACTGAGTTTTTATTAACGTTGTTTACGGGCTCTTAATTTTTTTTCGATATATATTTATACCTGGTAGAATATCTGGTTTCACTCCAAGAGAAATATGGTTGTAAAGCAAGTGATAAAAATGCACCTATAAATGCTAGCAAAAGTTTGATTGAGAAAACTCAATCCTCTTTTAAATATACACTGCTTTCCAAAAATTAAGGAAAAATCACAAACAGAGCTATAACTTATTCAAAAAGAAACCAATCCGTATGAAATCCGTAAGATATGTTGTTAACTAAAAGATGCTGAATAAAATTAACAAAATGAAAATTAGTGGCACTGCAATCGTATTCGTCATCTGTGAGGAGGATAAAAATGCATGCTAGAGAGCATGCCTGCACGTTTCGCTGTGATTATCAGATAAGAAAACCGAGATAGTCAAATCATTTGTATGACATCGAGGTATCATTCGTCAGCAGAACTGTGATATAGAGCTATTGGACGATTGGAGTCAAGTCAAAGTAAGACATAGGTAGTCAGAGGACTAATTGAAGAGCTAAGTGGAAGAACATGTTAAGTAACAAAAATTACATTTGTAGAAATCTGATGTGAAATTATTTGTTCTCAATTTTAATGATTTATTTTCTGTTTGATACCATGTGTTTAAAATATTAACAAGTGTGGGTACTAAACTCTATCAAAAAAACTTATTCATATTTAATTTTAAAATATTAAAAAATATTGATATTATTTGGATTATTAAATATTAAAGTATTAAATAATAATGAATAATGTCTTAAATCTTCAAGGATAAATAGAACTTTTGTATTTTAGCTTTACCATGTGTTGGAATATATGATAAAACCTTCGTCCAAAAAATAAAATAATTTTTAAGAAAAGGTAGCATAACATGTTCTTCCACTCAGCTCTTCAAATGTAAGTCCTTCTGTTGTTCATAGACTTTGGTAACAATTTCAAATGACTGGTCCGGCCTCCAGAAGGCTCAACCTGGAACTACAACAAGCACTGATGATCGATATTTGCAGTTATGTGTACGAAGGAATAGGACAACAACCTCCTCTCATCTTAGAGCCTCCCTTGCTGCAGCCACTGGAAGGTTGGTATCAACGTTTACTGTGCGTAGAAGGCTTCATGAAGGCGGTCTTGATACAAGGCGACCAGCCATTTGTGTGCGGCTCACCTCACGTCATCGGAGAGAACTTTTAAGTTGGGCATGTCAACATGGTCACTGGATGGCTAATCAATGGAGGTGAGTTCTCTTCACGGATGAGTCCTGGATTAAACTCCAAAGCGATAGTAGATGTTCTTTGATTGGGAGAGAACATAGAACACGCTATCAACCATCAAACATTCGTGAAAGAGATTCATACGGAGAAGGTAGTTTCTGTGTTTGGGGTGGTATCTCTTTGAGAGGGTGTACAGATCTTCATGTATTTACACGTGGAGTTGTAGAATGCTCATGTCTATAGAGTATGACATTCTTGATGCTTATGTGCGCCCTTTTGCTCAGCGCCTGATTACCAACGGGGCACATTCCCACCAGTAAAAAGAAACAGAAAATTTGCCTCATTTACGGCAGAAATTTTACATGAATACGGCGTTCAGATAAAGCGAATAGTTCTTTTAAAATTTATTGGTGTAAGAGCGCTCCGTTGGTAACCAGGCCCTGCTTTTGCTGGAGCAATAGGTAATGATTTCCTGTTACAGGACGATAACGGTCGCTCGCACAGTGCTCGCATTGTGGAAGATTATCTTCATCATCAAGCAATTCAGCGCATGGAATGGCCAACTGAATCTCCGGGCTTGAATCCCATCGAGCATGTTTGAGGTGCTTTAACCCCTTAATTCTCGCTCCCGTCATATTCTCGGGCTGTGTCTTTTACTCAAATTGTTTGATTCCCACCAGTTTTATAAAATAGTGAAATTGGCTACATTTTAGTATCGTTTTTACTGTCATTAAATAAGGTGAATATTTCTTTTTCATAAAAGTGGTGCCAATAAGCAATTTGAGTTATTCAACCGTAATTTAATTCGAGCGTTAAGGGGTTAAAAGAAGATTTGTTGCTGCGCTCTCAATCCCTGACCTCAGACCCTTGCACACTTACAACAACTTTACAAGAGCAATCGCTCTCACTTCCCAGCGAACTCATCGATCACGTAATTGACAGTATCACACATCGCTGCATGCGCTGTATTGCTTCTAAGGGTGATCATGCTCCATATTGAAGGTACTTTTCCAATACAATACTGACACATATTTTTGTTTATTTTATAATTATGTTAATTTCTGAAACACCACAATCGTCTGGTAATTTCTTCGAATTTAATTTTATGCCTTACTATGTACTTTACTATGTGTTGTATATTGTGGCTCAGTTTTATTAAAATCTACATGTAACATTTTGAGTAATCGCTATTTTTGTTGTTTTCTCTTAATTTTTGGAAACCAATGTATTTCACACAATGATATATCAAGTTTCAATAACTTTAAATGTGTTCACATTTAAACATTTGGAAAAATTACAAACATTAAAACGAAAAATGATAAATTAAACTTTGAAAAACACAGAAACTATACAAATATGAAAACATGAAGATATTGTAATGGCTGCTTCTTCTCGGCTGAATGCATAGCTGCCTACTTGAACGGTTTACATTATCACTAGCGTTACCAACTCTCACGCATAAATCGGCGCTTCAAATGCTCTGGGCACCAGTATTTTGAAGTGATTTTCTTCGCTTTATCTAATGGCAGAATTATCTCCGATTAAAGATAACGAAATAAACTGTAAATAAGCAGTGGTGTCCACAGCCTAATTTTATTACCCAATTATAACATCATTTAACATTAAAGATAAGGATAAATATTCTGTTAAATTTCAGTCTTAACAAAAATCCGTACATGTTGACAGCTGGCAGCATGATGTAAAACCAAACCTATGGTGATAAAACAATGAATGGATATAAGATATCGTTTATTTGTTGAAAATTGTTGCAAAAATGTATATTTACGAATAAGAAATTACAATAGCAATATAATTTCTATATTTATTAAATTAGAAATAACATAGTATTGCTATGTTATATATATATATATATATATATATGTTGCATTTTGCTATCGACTTTTGTGACATTCCGGCGACACTCGTTTATCTCGAAGTAAATGCAATCAAGGTCAACCCCCAGTTATCATGAGAATATCGGAGTGCAGTCATGGTGGCAAGTATAAGACAGGCTCCATAAACATTGAGAAATTTCACATGGCGAAATTAATAGAGTCATCGTAACTTTAAACGTTGTTTATCTGACAAAAACATATCGAAACATTTCCAGTAGCTTGTCCATCAATTCTCGAATAATCAATGATCCATTTCATAAAACTTAAGATGTTAAAAGTATAAGGATCTACACATTAACCCTTTATCTACTGACGGTACTTATAAGTACCACTCACTTTAAACTTTCATCCTATAGTGAATATTACTAATATTCTATTGGTATTTTGCAAAAAACGCTCTTTTAACTCCCCTTTATCCGAATACATGGCAGCAGTAGTTCTAGGTTTGTTATTTTAGAGAGGAATGAGGCTTTGAAGCAGTCGATGTGTTTTGTGCCGACATTTCGTTTAGATTGCCACGCTCCTCTTTTTATTGCTGCAAACACAGTAAAGGTTATAAGATAAGTGTTGGATTTTTTTATGTGTTCATTATGCTCTTAGAATACAATTTAACTAGCTATTTTAGGTTAACGGTGTATATATTTATTTTGACATTTGAATTACTTGGTGGTACTTATAAGTACCGTCAGTACACTGGGTGTTGGAGAAAAACTTCTTGTATACTTTTCGTCTGTGTTATTATCCATCGTTTTCATGCATTTTAAAATGTAATTACTAAAATGTAGTGTAGTAATAATTTTCCTAGTATTTCTTTTCTGTTTCATTATTATTTTTTACGGGAAATCGAAAAAATTGTGACACCGGCTCTTTTATGCTATGCTAGAAATGGCACATATAAAGTCATATATTCCCAAGGTTCGCACACTCCTTGGAATCTCCAAGGACTCTGACACCACTATTAATGATAAGAAAATTTACATTTAATTTTTAGAACACAGAATTCGCAATCACCACCTTTATTCACAGATTTAGCGATATTTTTCTGCAGTGGAATACTTTGAAAATACTGTTAAAACTTAGTGGTAAAACTGTGCGAACCCTGTATTCCATATGTGGAGATGCGAGAAAACATGTTGTTCCTAGAATATAGATGTAGCGTAACTAAAGGACTGCTAACAAGATCGAAGCCTAAAAAAATACAGTTTTTTAAATCGAAAATATTTTACCACAATTCTGGTGCGACTTGAAGTACCTTGAGGGTTTTTTGTTACGATATTTTAGCCATAGTGTACTGACGGTACTTTAAAGTACCACTTTAATTAATAACCTCTAAGGAATTAAATTTCTCACGGATGAGTAGATGAGTATTTTTTTATGTTTATCCTTTAATTTTCATTGTACTAACTGAAAAAAAAGTTACCTGAAAAAAATTGCAGTCGATAAAGGATTAACACCTAGAGACGAAGTACCCCCTAAATAAATTTTCAGCCTCTTTTTTCAAGAGGAAGTTTTCAGCTTATTAAATTTTAAAAATAGCGATTAAATAAGGTGACAACGTCTTTTAAAAATATTGGCAAAAGCTTGCCTAGGCTTTGGTTTGTGAAACTTTTTGAACCGTCTAACTTTTCAAGAATTTTTTAATTTTTCTTTATCAATCCCCAATATTTTACTATTTGCTTTTTATGATAACGCATTAAAAAAGCTGCTTAGGGGCTGTCCATAAATGATGTCACACATTTTTTTAATAATTTTGACACCCCTCCTCCCTTTTGGCACAAAGTGTCACATTTCACCATACCTCATTGCGATTACATGAAGTCTGGTTAGCTAGTACTTTATTTTTTTTATTACATAGGTCCACTAAATAAATAAAAATTCTGTCCCTTTCATGGTTATTCTAATGTTTCACAGTAGGTTAATTTCAGAAATGCCGTACTTTTTTTTACTTCATAATGTAAGGTTTTTCCACAATGTGACACATAATATATTTTTTTAATCAGATAAGATGTCCATCAAAGCAAAAAAAAAAAATATATATATATATATATATACATAAGAGTCAGAATTTTTATTTCTGTATTTATCTTTGACTTAATCAGTGATGGAGCAGCGTAGCAGCAGATAATCAATTTACTCCGCAAAATTTTATTGGTATTCGTAATCTAACTTCAGGATTGAATTTCTGAAATTTTTGAAGGCGAAGAATACTATAAAATTTTAGTGGTGACAATTGCTCAACTGCTGCGCCACTGTTCCATCACTGCATAATCCTAATACATCATAAATTCTGTATTGTGTCTGTTTTTTTTTTTTTTTTTTTTTTTTTTTTTTTCAAATTGAAATTTGTTTTTCCGCTTATTTAAACACCTTTTTCTAGCTGAATTTCAATCGTAAATAATGATAAATGTTTCTATTCGTTTTCTGTCCTGGTTTTAGATCTTTTCACCAAAGTATGACAACACATGTTTTTTCAAATCTCGTAATTTTCTCTTATTACTTTTTTAAAAGTTTGCCAAAAACATTCCAAAATGATTTCCCATAACTGAAACAATCAATCTCAATCATGAAAATTGAAAAAGGAAACAGGGCGTAATTTGGTTAAAAATTATATATAAGTCTTTTACTTAATTTCTGGAGTGTATGAATTTTTTTTTCAATTTATCAACGAAACAGAAATTCTCATTTTTTGACGAAACTGTTCGTGCTACAACTTTCTGAGTATTTTCTCGAATTGCGAATGTACATAAAAACATCCTTTACATAAATGGAAAATAACTCGTTGTAGATATATTATTTATTGTAAAAGCATACTCGCCAACATTCAACGAAACTTCCGTAAAATGCGAGTTAAATTGACACAGGTTATTCGCGTTACTAACCAGAAAATTTATATGATGTATCACTACACATTTAAAATCATGTTTCTTTATGAAATCTATTTGATTTAATTTCTTTCGTAAATTTCTCTTTCGAAACTTGTTTAACAAGGGTGAATTTAACTCACATTTTACGGAAGTTTAACCCTGTCGCTGCGAAATCCGAGAGTTTCTCGGGCAACGTAAAAGTAGCAAAATTTGCGCAATCCGAGATTTCATCGGGGATGCATTTTTTACGTCTAATTAACCCTCCTTGATCTTTCCCACCAGTTACTTTTTATTGTAAATTTTGGCTTATCTAATCGTAGCATTTTCCCGATTAAATCAGATAAAAATTTTTGTTTTAAAAAACCGATGGAAAAGAATAAAAATTCTTAAAAGACGCTCGTCGCGAAGGAATTAAATGCGCAATTTTTTAAGCTATTTTGATGAAACAATTACGCAGCGAGAGGGTTAAGGGAAAGTTGGCAAGTATGGTAAAAGTGATCTTATTTAAAGTTAGGACCATTAGGACTCACATCTTTATATTAAGCCAAAGGGATTTTAGAGAAATTTTTATTTACTATCATGCACTTTTTCAAAATTTCAGGATTTCAGCATATCCTGATTATGGATGGAACACATAAATCGGGATAACTGGAGTTTCACTTTATAATGTAGTTTTATTGAAATCACATTCCTCATTACTAATTTGAAAGATAATGATGCCTTGCATTTCGTAAAGTTTCAAAAGTTACGTCCTCCAGCAGTTTTTATTTGCCAGCATTTTTTAAATTTGTTTTACATTTTTAGGAGTAAATATTTATAAATTATTTATTTAACACCTTGAATGGTGGCGGTATATTATATATGCCACTTAATTTTAATTCCCAAATGTCACATTGCAAGAGCATGTTGGAATTAAGTTTTAGTTTTCGTAATGTACCAGAAAAAAAGTTTCAACTTACTTTCAATTAAATTTGTTCATAAATCCCGGTGTCATTCAATCATTTTAATGCTTTAGCGACAGAAGTACTTTGCCCTTGAAAGGATTAACCCCGTGAGGGGCTGTAGTTTAATTAAGATTTGCACCAGGGAATTTTAATAAAGTTTTACTTTTATGACTTTGGGGGAAAATAGTTGAAAAATTGCTTTTCCTTGCTTTCAAATAATTTTTTTCCCAAATTTCCGGTAGGAATTCAGCTTTACACAAACGCAAATGCTTGCCTTTCAAAGCGTTAGCATAGGGAAATAGAGTAAGTTTTTAGAAGACAGATGGTTGTTCAACACATGTTGCTTTATTATGGTAATCTAAAAGTGTATACATTTCGTTGACAACCCGATGGCAAGGTTGAAGATAGAAAAAAAGGCAAATCAAACAATCAAACATGCAGAGAGTAACAACGACGAGACAGCATACTCGTCGACTAGTTAATCGAATCACGTCTCTTTTTTTTCAAAGAATATTACATCCGTTACTTCTAACGAACATTAACTAGATCGCAGCAGAAATAGCTAAGAACACGTAGCTAAACATGTGCATGAAATCACTAACATTTTTCCTCAGTTAATTTTATGGTGTGGAATTATTTATTTATTATTCTAAAGAGCAATTAAGATTCCAATACTTTACTTGAAACATTTGACGAATAAATCATATGTGCTGTATCAGCAAATCAAACTATCCATGTGCTAGTAGAACAATCTATATTTATTTTTGTTAACGTAGTATAGCGTAATATGTTATTTCGAAGGTAAAATTTTAAAACTAGAAACAACAGTCGTGTCCCCAAGATTTTATTAAGAATGAAGAAATATATAATATATACCAGATAGAATATCGATCTTAATCCCTGAAAATATTTTTGATTTCCCTTGGGGTTTTTTTTCAGGTTTATTTTTCGTTGCTTGTTATTATTTCACCGTTCGCTATAATAAGCGTTCAGTAGTTTTTAAATTTAACGGCTGAACAAATTTATCATATTTTCAAAAAATCTTCTTAATGAATGTAAATGTAATATCCACTGTCAATTTTTTCTCTGTAAAATAACGGATAATTTAGTGGTAATCATCAGAATCATTAGAATCGATAAATAATTATCTTGTAATAATCACCATACATAAATTTATAGTAAACTGAAGGCTGACAGTATGCTGAAAAACAGAGAAACTATTAAGTTAACTTCAAATAGACTCTTTACATTTGAAAAATTACATAATACCAGCAAAAATACAATAATGTATTATAAAAATATTCAAAACTGCATATTTTGATGACAAAAGAAAAGTGGATGAAACATCTTTTGGATTGAATGTTTAGCGAATAAAAAAAATTCCATCCAATAGATACCGAGATATAACTAACCCTGTAATCGTGAATGACGGAGCAGACTAGCACTACCCGTTTGGTTATATACACTAGTGAGGGGGCGGAATGGATGATTTTACTATCGAATGAATCATTCGGGCATGCGCAAAACATAGTTTCCAACATTAACCTCCAAAACTATAAGGTTGAAGTTTTCAAATTTTTAGCTGAATGTCGTTTCCCACCACAAACTCTGTTAGATAATTTTCGTTTTATAAGATCTTAAAATTTTATATCTTTAAGTGAGGCCAATTTTAAAATTGAAAAATAGTGGTAGGTGTGTAGGGTAGACCGGGGCTAGTTGGCCATAGGGCATATCGGCCCAGTTGCAATATTTTTTAAACTTTGCGTTAGATGGCATTGTCAGTCCAGACAAGTATGCGTTGCCTCGCTTTCCTCCTCCAACATCAGCACAGCTGAAGTCGGAGCGCCCGTTAACCACTCGAGGGCAAGCAATTGCGTTTGTGTAATGCTGAATTCTCACCGGAAATTTAGAAAAATTTTATTTCAAAATAAGGTAAAGCTATTTTACAACTTTTTTCAACTAAAGCTACAAAAGTAAAATTTCATAAATTTTTTCTGATGCAAAAATTTATTAATCGTAGGTGGGATAAAATATATCCCACCGCCCTTCAAGGGGTTTAAGAATTATTGAGAATTTTCAAAATTTTGCAAAGGTGAGTAAATTTCCTCTCCAAGGTTCGCACACTCCTTGGAATTTCCAAGGACCCTGACACCACTATTAATGATAAGAAAATTTACATTTAATTTTTAGAACACAGAATTCGCAATCACCACCTTTATTCACAGATTTAGCAATATTTTTCTGCAGTGGAATACTTTGAAAATACTGTTAAAATTTAGTGGTAAAACCGTTCGAACCCTGCTCTCTTACAAATAATCGTTTTTTATTTGTATGTAGATTACATTTTAGATTTTGATATATAATTATTCAGAAAAATAATTGTTCATAGTCAGGGTTCGCACACTTTTACCACTAAATTTTAAGAGTATTTTCAAAGTATTTCACTGCAGGAAAATATTACAAAATCTGTGAATAAAGGTGGGATTGCGACTTCTGTGTTTTAAAAATTAAATGTAAATTTTCTTATCATTAATAGTGGTGTCAGAGTCCTTGGAAATTCCAAGGAGTGTGCGAACCTTGTCATAGTTATTGTAGGGCATGTTTTTTTATTGAAATACTTTCAGAATAATTCCTTACAGTCATGAAAAACAAAAATAGCGATACATGGTTAGTTGGTTCATTTGGCACGGGGCAGGTTCGCTCAGCGGGCCATCATGCTCCGTAGAAATTTGGCTCTGGGATATTGGAATTTTGATAGTTTTAAGGAATTAATTTAATAAAAATTTATTATTATTTTAATTAATTTATTATTAATTAATAGTAAGGAATTATTTTATTAATTGAATTCCTGATTATTCCAGTAAATCGTTTTAAAAAATAAAATTGTAATGTTGTTTACCTCCTCCCCAAATTAAATCAACTGCTCCTGTTGTACAAAAACATTTATAACTTTCATAATAATAGAAAAATCCCTGTTGGTTCCGCCTACAGGCGCAGGTAGATTTCGAAGTTAAGTACTAATTTCACCAAGAATTTAACGAATTAAGGGAAATGTGATATTTTTCTTATAAACCCCCCCCACCCCCAATACACACTTTTTTGTTTTTTATTTCTTTTTGCTCTAAGAGTGGCTCCTATCAAAAGCTTGTCAATACAAAAGTTGTAGATAATATTAAGAGGATTTATGGTAAATTTAAGTGAATTTGATATCTTGTGAATTGACGAAGTTATGAATTTTTTTCATCTGAAAACCCTATTTTTTGCACTCCTTGAAGCCATTTTTAATTATATCAAAAATCTGTCATGCGTAATTTTTTGGCCCTTTCCCTAGAAGTTTTGAAAACTTTATGTTATCGTGACCATAGAAAATTAATATATATATATATATATAGAGAGAGAGAGAGAGAAATAGATAGATAGATAGATAGATAAAGTTTTGAACTGGGGTTTGTTTTGGGCTGAAGGGGTCATGATCGGCGTAGATCTGCAAAAGTTTTTAAAAAATTCCAACATATGGGAGATTGCAATAGGTAGTACTTCTTACGAAATCTACCTAAGAGTATGGTCTCCTAGTGTTACATACTACCGCTAAAAGTAACAAATCTAACAATAACATTCTACCCGAGTTTGATATTTCTCAATTATTAATAAAATCCCCTTGTTCCCCCGTCCGGAGAAAAGTTTGACACAAATAATGTTTTAATAACATCACATTTTATGAAGTGAAAAGCTCTTACCTGGGTAGTTATTCGTTGAAACTAAATAGTCCTTTCTGTCCTCATAATCCATAAAAAGGGCAGTTTCAGGAAACATTTTTTTTAATTATCAAATACAAAAAAATGATATCATCCAAAATAATTATATCAAGCACATTGCTATATCATAACTTATTAGATTATCTAAATCTTTTTATGCCAATAATAAATCATGAATGTAATCAATAACATATATATTTTATGATAAACAAACTGGGTTTTTTATACTTGATTGGGAATTAAAGTTTTATATAAACAAATATTATCATTATTTCGAAGCAACTGGCATTACCCAAAGCATCATGAAGCAGTATTACATTTTACTGAGAAAAATTTAAAGGGAATGATACGTTAAAAAAACATAATAAAAAAAAGAAAAGTATTATTGCACTTAACAGATTTACAGACGCCTTGATGCAATTTATTTATCATTTGGTGTTTATAACAAATCACCTAATTAAGGAGGAATGATTTCTTAAATTACTGTACTCTAAGATTTACGGTATTTTAACACCTAGCATGCCTTTGTTAAAATTTATTACTGTTCCGTAATGTATTAAAGACATTTTTTATGAGAAAATAAAATCAATTTTTGGTCGAAGTTAATAATTTGAATAACTCACAGTTTTAATATTTTTATTTAAGTTTAGGAGACTATATTGCGTTTTCGTTCGCAAGAAATAAAAATTAAGATTTGGTAAAATTTTGATCATTTCTTAAACTTCTACACTTTCAGAACATTAAAAAGTGACGTGGGCCAACTTACCCCGCAAGTAGGCCCGGACGATTTGGTGTCAATTTGAGTTTCTAGACTAATACTTATAGTTAATATTTTCAAGTTTTACTATTGTGACTTCTTCCTGAAAGTAAACTGATAGTGGTAATATAAAAAGAAATTTAAAATGTTGAATTGTAATTTTTAAATATTATTAGAAGAAAAAGCGGGCCAACTAGCCCCGGTCTACCTAAATAATATAAATATGTGCATTTATTTTGACCGTTGCATGAACGCAACACCAGCGGGTAATGGATTAATATATTTTTTTAGTCAATCACCACCAGAAATTTTGTAAAAAGAAAATAATCAAAAGCATAGTTGTCAGCCATTATAATTACAGTCGGACCTCGTTTTCCCGACACCCGGTTTCCACGTCACTCCGTTTATCACGTCATTTTTCCAAAATAGCGATTTTCTGTATACGGTTTTAATGTACATAAACTCCGGATTTTACATCGTTGAATAATTTTCAACTCCGGGTATCCGGACGGTTTAGGAAATTTGTCCATTTTTCATAATTCATCATATAATCACGGAAATTAAGCGGTAAGAAATGAGTTAGACAAACTTTTCATAAAAGTGTCTAAAATACCCATTGAGATAAATGAGAATTTTTAATTTAACCCCTTAATTCTCGCTCCCGTCATATTCTCGGGCTGTGTCTTTAACTCAAATTGTTTGATTCCCACCAGCTTAATAAAATAGTGAAATTGGCTATGTTTTAGTGTCGTTTTTTCTGCCATTAAATAAGGTGAATATTTCTTTTTCATAAAAGTGGTGCCAATAAACAATTTGAATTTTTCAACCGTAATTTAGTTCGAGCGTTAAGGGGTTAATCCCTTATCTGAATAAATAAACCCACAGACACTATGAATGACCCACTTAAGCGCTAGATAGACGTATCAGTCTACTCGCGGTCTTTTTTTTTTCTGGTCGGGCAGCGCCTTCTTGTGGTTACAAGACGTTTTTCATCCGACTAAAACCGAAGCATTGCATTGCATTCAAAGGATCAGAAATTATCTAACATTCATTTCTGAAACAAAGGATATTGATTACAGTTCATTGTATAATATTGAAAAAAGAATTGTAGGAAGCTAATCTAGGGATAAGCAAACCTTAATTCATCAATATTTAATGTAACAATAAAAAACAAGCCATCATAAATCTGATTTTTCTCTTTTCAATTTTGTTTTGTGTTTATTTTGTTTAATAATAATGTTTTATTGCTTAAAGCTTCAAAATCAGTTACGAATTTAAAATTTCCCTAAATTAATTAAAAATACAGCTTTTTATAAACATATTTTTTTTCAACCCCGGTTACTGCGACACTCCGCTTACTGCGGCCCCGCTTACTGCGACACTTTTTTCTGGACATTAGAATGTCCAGTAACTGTATCGTAATAAATTGGCTTCAGAAATTTTAATGATGAAAAGAATTTTTACACTTTTATGACGTTTTTTAAATGATTATTATTAAAATTAAAAAATTCTTATTTCGTATAAAATGTCTGGTACAAATTGACTAAAAAAAAGTTTGGCAACTGTGCTTTTCCACATATCGAAAATCATTGTAATAGTAAAATCATTCATTCTGCCCTCAATAATATACACTAGTACAGGGGTTGCGAACTGTGGCACGCCGCACACCAGTAAAATTTTAAAGAAATATCCGATTTCTTGAATCGCAAGGATTCGATGATTAGATAAGGTAATGATTGCTATAAAATTTTAGTGGTGTCTCGCGTGCCACAGTTGGCCACCCCTACACTAGTACATTACAAGCATCAAATGTGTCAACGCCTAAATGAATATGACGATTGGTGAAATTCAGTTCCAGAAATTCCGAAATACAGCTGTCACTGAAATCGTTAAAATTAAGTATAACAGTGCCATCTTTAGCATCATATACAAGCAGAGCTGCCAAGTCTCCGACTTTTGGATGCAAGCATTTTAATAGAGACAATGCTGTTTTATTTAATTGGAACATTTCTGCGATTCAAGAAAGCAACAATTTCTCTAAGATAATAGTTGTATGCAAAAAGCCGGAGATTTGGCTACTCTGTACAAGTAATCTGCTCCAGTTGTGAAAAGAGTATGGGGAGATTTGATAAAATTTCATTCATTAGTTTTGAGATAAAACGTCTGCAATGTTATTGTCACATATATACATGCAGACACATACACATTTTCCAAAAATCAAATTATTTTCAGGACATGCCAAAATGTTTAAATCCAACAAAAAAACGGAAGTCGAAAATATTCACGATTCTAATGCTCTCTTCTTTTCTAAATAGTATAAAGTAAAAATTTAATTTTATTATCTCAAATGTACAAACACTTCACAGTAAGAAATATTATAAACAGAACAATTTTTTATATTTAGAATGTTACACTATTTAATTAGATCATGCAGGAATTTTACAGTTAATTGTTTGTCAGACTGGAATTCAAATTGATTAATTGCTTTTAATAATGACGAAAATATTTTATGTTCTGTGCATTCTAGATTTTAACTACTATGACATTATAAATAATCTTCACACCGTTAATTTCTTTAGGAATTTAAAGTATGTATTTAAATTCTTATAAAGCGATCCGCACCGCAACATAGTTGACATAAAGAAAAACAACTTATTGTCTGATCGCATTCGTATGTACATTACATTGCTTAAAAATTGTTATTCTTTTTTTTCTTGTAAATAATTTTCGGAACAAATAAAATAGTTAATAAAAATACTTTCTGATAAAATAAAATACAACCACGCGCACGAATAAACACACATATACATCATGGAACAATGAACAAAGAGGATTTGACATATCCTCGAAATGATATGAAGTTTCAGCTATGACCAGGACCTGATTACCAACGGGGCAAACGTACACCCATAAATTTTAAAGGAAATATTCGCCTTACATAAACGCCGTATTCATGTAAAATTTCTGCCATGAATGTGGCAAAATTTTCTGTTTCTTTTTACTGGTGGGAATTTGCCCCTTTGGTAATCAGGCGCTGGCTATGACCCATTCATGAGGGGCTGATTACCACAAGGAAAAACTTTCCACGAGTAAATTTTAATAGGTATTTTCTCCTTGTTTAAACGGCTTACTTACACAAAATTTTTGTCAATAATGCAAAAACATTTTCTCTTTTTTACTGGCGGAGCTTTGTCCGGATGGTACTCAGACGCCTCGGTTCTACCATATTGTGTCTATATAAAGCTTTTCCTTCTCAATGTCAATGAATCTGACTACCGTTCCGGCAATCCAGCACAAATAAATTTGAATAGAAATTTTCTTCTTATTTATTTCTCTTTATTCTTGCAGAATTTTTGTCATAATTATGGCAAAATACCCTTTCGCTTTTACTGGTGGAAGTTTACCCTGGCAACAGTCAGGTGCTGCGATTCCACCATATTGTGACTACATAAACAATTCTCTTGTCAATGACAGTGAAGGAAATTATAAGGACATCGTGGAAAAATTCAATAGGCTAAATCGAATACAAATTTTTGCCGTATAGCTGACAGATACTTTACGTGAATAAGATATTAAAAATGGTGAAAATTTCAATTCAAATTTACTGGTGGAATTCTGTCCGGGTTTTAATTAGGCCCTGATAATCATATATAAATAATCAACACTGGCCGCATCCTAGAGATCTGTACGGCTGAAATTTCCATGCCCGGGACCGCAGCCATTTATATTTCCACTGTTCACGACTCAGCCCCTTCAAAAAGCAGTGAAAGTAATCCAGGTCCGGTCTTTGCAAAATCATTGAAATCAACCACTGCCACGCCCTTGTAAAAACCAAGGAAATCAGGCCCGGACCGACTCAATTTCTTCCAAAAATTCTAATTTTTGTTAACATAAAATTAAGATTGTTTAAAAAAAATACTGCATCCACATTTATGGGAAAATTTTACCGTAGATTTTTGATTACTGTATGTTTTTAAGCCAGAGCATGCAGAGTAGAAACATTAATGATCAATTAGATTCTTATGCTGTAACATTCAGATACAGATTCGTTGAAAACATTAATGGGTGAAAAATCAGAAAAAAAAGAATGGTTAAAAACGTCATAACTTTTGAAACTGGTATGATTAACAAAAGTTTTTCATCGCTATTATACTATTTTTACAAAACAAATTACCTTCCCGACACGACCAGGGAAAAATTAAGCCCAGTTTCGGCCCTGTCCGAGTATGTAGAAAGAAATGTATGCCTGACACCGGCCCGAAAGTGTCTGCTGAAAACATTTAGCCATGGGTCAAACATGATGTAACTTCCGATGCAGAACTATATGCTGGAAATGTTATATTTCTGTACTGATGTTTTCAAACTAGCATCGGCTCATGCAGCACATTTACACGTATTCTCGTTCCAGTCATGTATATCAGTTGAAAGTTGTTCATATTTTATCGGCTTAGTTTGATACTTTTAAATTTTTACATCGGATCTGTCGGACCGGCCCTTTAAAAAAATTCTTTACTCCGCCGGCACGGCCCGTTTGAAATTTTGGCTTCATTTAGCCCGGCTGTGCTATGTGCGGACATCGGGATGAGCCCGGGGCCCGTGTAAACCTCTACCACATCCTCAGTTACTTCACTCGTAACTTGTAGACACTACACTACATGCATAGTAGTCAACACTTATGGTTTGTTGTACCACAAATATTTTATAGAAAATTTTGGCTTATTTAATCGGCATATTACATCAATTAAAAAAGGTAAAGTTTACTATTAAATTTTTGTGACAAAAAAAAAAAACAAAAAAAAAACACCTTAGAGTTGGTAGCTATTTATATGCATCCTTCTCCTCTTTATACAAAGCTCTATTATACATGTGAGGACAGGGCCTGATTACCAACGGGGCAAACGTACACCAATAAATTTTAAAGGAAATGTTCGCCTTACCCAAACGCCGTATTCATGTAAAATTTCTGCCATGAATGTGGCAAAATTTTCTGTTTCTTTTTACTGGTGGGAATTTGCCCCTTCGGTAATCAGGCTCTGTGTGAGGACGTGAGTTTCTAAAGTTGCCTTATCCAGAAAGTCAAATTCAGGGAAATCGCTAATATCCTCTGACTGCGTCCATTGGTTTTCATGGTAAACCTTGATTTTACAATACCAGAAATACACGATCCAGTTAGTTTTTTGCAGATTCAGTGTTTTTTTCGATGCAGGTTCATCAATAGAATATACTGATAGAGAAAACTCATTTTTTTAAATTTTGGATAAGGCGAGTTTTGAAACTTGCATCCTTAGATATTAATTAATATCTAATATTATTTAACCCTTAAGGGGGGGGGGTAGGATGTAGTATACCCCCCCCCTACGATTAATGAAGATTCGCACCAGAAAATTTTTATAAAATTTTACTTTTCTAACTTTGATGGGAAAAGAGTCGTAAAATTGCATTTCCCTATTTAGAAAAATAATCTTTGGAACTTTCTGGTGTGAGTTCAACATTACATAAAAACAATTGCTTGCCCCTAAATGGGTTAATATTTATTTATGGAAACAAAAATAATCCATATAAGCTCTTACTTGGAACTGAAAGAAACACATCCAAAATTTAATATATCCATAATTTTCTCATTTTTTTATGAAATGATAATCTCAATAGAACATGTTAATCACATAAAGAACACATAGAACGTGAAATTAGTAATTCTATTGTGACTTTTATTTGCATTTTGATAAGAAAAGAAGGCATATAATGGTGACTAAAAATTCCACAGAAAAAGCGTAAAAAACTTTTTTCCTCTATAAGAAAAAAAAAACTAACAGCAAAAATGTATAGGATTATAGTTTGTGTGAACAGACACGTCTCACTGAAAAATGTAAATATATCACATTGCTTTATCTTTGGAATGTTACACAGTTTAATTAGATCATGTCAGTATTTTACCGTTAAGTGTTTGTAACAATGGAATTCAGAAAGTTTAATTGCTTTGTATAATCATTTTTTTCTGAACGTTATAGAATTTAATTACTATTGCATTAAAAATAATAACCACATCGTAAATTTCGTCTGGAATTTTTAGCATTTATTAAAATTGTTGCTTCGCGTTTCGTACCCTATAAAAATTTAGATTAGAAAAAACAATGATACATGTTAACATTTTTTAATTAAAGCATTCCAACTGATATTTCCTTTTTATTCAGTGAAGAATATTTGGAAATTAAATTAGAAACAATTGAAATTTTTATAAAAATGTATACACACAGAGACAGTCACACGCATACATATATATATATACCGGGTGTCCCAAAAATGACTGATGAATTTAAAAATTCAATAACTTGCAAACGGTGACAGATATTCAAAAAAATCTTGCAGGAGGGATATGTATGATGTCAGGAGTTTATTTGCGGCGATTCTTGATTTTAGTT
Organism: Maratus speciosus; assembly: GCA_963932465.1. Taxonomy (NCBI): domain Eukaryota; kingdom Metazoa; phylum Arthropoda; class Arachnida; order Araneae; family Salticidae; genus Maratus; species Maratus speciosus. The sequence continues at coordinate 276,231,152 of OZ010794.1, read as the reverse complement.
CGAATTACAAACAATAGATGGCACTGAGAGCAATAGGTGCTCAATCCCGACTCGGTTTTTGGTACTTCGGGATTCATTCAATACATTTTAATCTCCCTTTTTCGCATGGAAGAACAGAGAGGCCGAAAAATCGAGCATGGATTATGCGGTTATTGCTTGCAGCGTCATCTATAGATGCTATTTGTAACTAAAACTGAGAATCGCTGCATAAAAACTCCTGACATCTTACATAACACTCCTTCAAGAATTTTTTTAATATCTGCTACCGTTTGCGAGTTATTGGATTTTAAAACCCATCAGTCATACACCCGGTATATATATATATATATATATATATATATATACAGAGAGAGAGAGAGAGAGAGAGAGAGAGAAGAAACCTGTCTCAATGTCGATTTTAAAATTTTATTGATTTATTCGCCAGAATAGCCAATTTAATGAATGACAATTATATGAAAGCTAACAATTTAAATTCAAAGAATCTATATACTATTGATACAAAGAATCTATATACTATATCTATTGTACGTGGCACAGAAGTCGCGATTATTTGTTAATTGTTTAATGGCAGCCCCCGAATGAAACGCATAGCATTCGTTATTGTGTAAAAGACCTTTGGCAGCATTTAGGTCGGTGTAAATCGAGTTTATTTACGTTCCGCTCTTTCACTGCAATTAAGGAGCTTCAAAATATCATTGGAAAGCCCGTAAAAGATCTCGACGAATGCTTGAAAGTGAAGAAGAAGCCGAATTAAGAAGAGTAAATCGAAATAGATTGAATCGAGTACGCCGTCAAACACAGAGCCATCGCCAAAATAGGCTGAATAACCGTTACATGCTCGAATGTGTTGCTCAAGTACTGTATTGGAAATTCGAATTAAACAGCAGCAAGAAGTTTGCAAAATGTTGTCATGACGGTAAAGTAATTATGACTCCCTTTTCAGAAACTCCCTATTTGATAAAAGATTTGTTGTGTCAAAATTCAAGTCTTTTTTCATGAAGACCACTCCACTGTTATATTTTTCAATGACAGTCTGCCTGGGCAACGGCGGGCGAGTCAACTAGTTTAATAAAATAAACAATAAAACCACATCGGGCACTTGGAAGGCAAATTCATGAAAAAAAGGCTGCTTTTTTTCTTTTAATATTTTGAATATTTAATTTCCTACCTTTCGAATGGTATGCTAGTTTTGTTTCTACGACAACCAGGAGTTAATTTTTTAAGTAAATCAATTTGTTAGCATCATACATAAGCATTACATACATAAGCTTCAAACTCAGTTTTCTCAAAATGTTATTTTTTTAACTTCAATGTACCTTTTTATGAAACTACTACACATTTTTATGAAACTACTACATTTCGTAATCTTTCCTTAATATTTTACGCATATCTCTGATCAATAAGAAGTGAACTTTTTTTACAATCATATGCATAGTTGCCAACTTCCCGCTTTTTTGGATACCAGTAAAATCTTACAAAAATGTTCGTTTTATTTAATTGCGTAAATTGTGCGATTGCACACAGCAAGTATTTTTGTATAAAAATATTGGTATGAAAAATATCGGGAGGTTGGCAACTATGCATATGTACAAAATGTTTATAAAAAGTTTATTCTTTGGAAAAATGCAAGTTTTTGTTATTTAACACTTACCGGCGCGGAGTAATTCTGTTTATAAACTGATGAAATAATGGACTGACACCGCAATTTATAAACGATTTATCATAAAATAAGAAATTGCTTATTTTCATGTACATTATAATAGGAAAATTTTAGTTAAATATTCTTGGTGCCGTTTGTCAGTTTTGGAATTAAAATTAGGTGTCCTTTTTAAAGGACGCCGCGCCGGTAAGGGATAAAAGTGGTTTTTATTCCAGATAAAAAAAAAAGTAACTAAAGAATACCTGTTTATAATGTTGATTTCACTTTATTACTAATTAATCATATTCTGCATATACCGAGTGTCCCAAAAATGACTGATGGATTTTAAAATTGAATAATTTGCAAACGGTGACAGCATAGCTGCCAACTCTTCCGCTTTTTCAGACGACAAAAATTTAATAGAAATTTTTGCCTTATTTAATCGGCAGATAACGACGATTTAATAAGATAAAATTTACTATAAAATTTTTGTGGTCTGAAAAAGCGTAAGATGTTGGCAGCTATGGGTGACAGATATCTAAAAATTTTTTCAGGAGGGTTATGTAAAATGTCAGTAGTTTTTATGCTGCCATTCCCAGTTTTGCTTACAAATAGCAGCGATAGATGGCGCTGCAAGCAATAGGCGCTCAATCCAGGCTCGCTTTTTCGGCTTCTCTCTTCTCCTATTCGAAAAAAAGGAGATTAAAATGTTTTGAATGGATCCCGAAGTACCACAAATCGGGTTAGTCCAAGAACTGTTAAACATTTTAGGGAAGGTATTTGAGGCACCCTGAAAATTTGTGCAACACTTCTTTTGTAATGCCTGAATACAAAATCGAATGTCTGGCTGAAGGATCATGGCCCAAAACCTGTGCCAGACAAAAAATGGCACTTGACACGTGTCTGGCACAGTTTTTGTGCCGACTAAAGTGCCTGTCATTTTCAAAATATTTTTTTCTAAGCATAAATATTATTGTGCCTCAATCTCAGCGTGCCTCAAATACCTTTTTTGGGTAGTCAAAAAATGGCACTTGACACGTGTCTGGCACCGGTTTTGGGCCACGATCCTTCAGCCAGACATTCGATTTTGTATTCAGGCATTACAAAAGAAGTGCTGCACAAATTTTCAGGGTGCCTCAAATACCTACTCAAAAATGTTCAACAGCTCTTTTACTAGGTCTGGAATTAGCACATACTTCTCACAGCGCCATCTATTGTTTGAAATTCGAACTGAAATCAAAAATTACAGTAAGAAAACTCCTGCAAGAATTTTTTTAATGTCTGTTTCCGTTTGCAAGTTATTCAATTTTAAAATCCATCAGTCATTTTTGGGACACCCGGTAAAAGTTTCAAATGAATATCTTTGGTAGTTTCCGAGAAATTATACATTGATTTAACACTAGATCCGCCGGCTATTTTACTTAATTTTTATACAAAAGTGTTTCATACCAGAATTTTTAATTAAAACTATTTAAGTTATTTAATTAACCTATTTTTGTGCTTCATACATATAACCTATCTTATAAAAAAATTTCTGGTTCGCATCGACTATTATCAATTATGGCAGGCGTTTCTAGTGTTAGCATGTTGGGTATATGCCCTTCCAACTGCTTTAACCCCTTCGCGACGGGAGCCTTTTACGAAATGTTTATTACTTTGCTACCGGTTTTAAAAAACAGAAGTTTGTGCCTATTCAAATCGGGAAAATGCTCGGATTAAATAAGACAAATTTTACAGTAAAATTTTACTGGTGAGGAAAAACGAGGATTCTTAGGCCTATTTCCGGCACGTATACGTGTCGCTCGTCCCCAAGGGGTTAAAAAAACATTAAAAGCCATCTGCACGTTTTGGACAAACATTAGTTCCTCATCATTACAATAACAGATATTCAAGCACTAGTGCCAAGCTCCCTCTAATACTTATTAATATGTGGGTTAATTTGACCTAGGCATAATATGTTATCGCATCAATTTTTTTTTTTTTTAGTGATACTAAATAAAACCCACTTCGAACCCTGATGCAAGGTTGCCAGTTTGGCCTCTTTTTTTTATTTAGAAATTAAGTGTTCATACTAGAAATGATGAAATATATTTCATATTTTATTTAACCCTTCCCGGCACACTGTGTCCGGGTCGGGATACCTAATATTAATTCCAAACTTACGAACGGCACCAAAAATATTTTAGTAAAATTTTGCTTTTTCAATAAATAGTTAAAATAACATGTTTTTAATTTCTAAAAAATTCGTTTTAAAATCCCGGTGTCAGTCAATCATTTCATCATTTTACAGCAAAAATTGCCCGTGCCGGAAAGGGTTAATGAAAGACATTTAGTGATCGCATGAAGTAAAAATTCTTCTTTCAAAATTCCCAGTATGAAACTGAAATTTCGGATTAAAATTGGAGGCCAAACTGGAAAACCTGCCCTGAAGTTAAGCCATAAAAACCGTAATTATTTTTCTATTTAAAATGGAAAAGTTTAATTTCACAACCCTTTTTCAAAACAGAAATTTTTTGTCTTAATTTATCGCGGAGCTTCTGCCATCAAAGAAAGCGAATATTTATCATCACAACATTACTGGTGTGCAAACTACAAACTTATTGGCAGACATGTTGTTACCCTGAAGCAACTTTAGGCGTTTATGAGTTAAATAAATAATTTAACGTGGTATTCATGGAGAAATATAACATGGTAGGTACAGGGCTTTTCAACTGCCTTTAAAAAAACATTAACAAACCTGTAGACGTTTCGGACAATCATTAGTCCCTCATTAGTACAATAACAAGCATTCAAGCACTGGTGCGAAGCTCCCACTAATCCTCCGTAATATATGGGTTAATCTAACCCGGGTATATTACGTTTCGCATCAGAATGTTTTTTAAGTGCAACTAACAAGGGAACCACTTTTGGTGTTGCTCGCACCTAGCATCGTGACCTGGTGCGTTTTGTAGCCCTATACATAAAAGTTAGAGAACCGATCAAATTTCTCTGTTAAAATCATATTTTATATACTTTTTTATACTTTTAATTTTTTATTATTACATTTTTATTTGTTTATTTCACGCAAAAAGTGAGTTAAGTCGCCAAATAGGGCACTACAAATTTTCTGCCCGCTTTATCCAAAGAGTAAATATACACAGTACATATTACTAGTATATCAGATTGCGATTTTTTTTTAAATAATTGATAGCATAAGAAAGAAATATTAGGTTTTTATTTCTTTTTCTATGCAGATGATAAATATATAAGTAATAAATGTAATTCTATAAAAGCTTCGAAGATCATTGAAAACCCGTTTTTAGTGAAATAGAAAATAAGCAAACTATTTTCTCTTGAAATCGAATGGAATAAAGTTTCGAATGTTTAAAATGAAATGTTGCAGTATTAACTGTTGCTGTGGGGTTTTGAAGGAATTTTTAAACTTTTTTCAATATTTTATACTTATTATTAACTAATTTTTATTTTTAAATGCTTTTCTTTAAAAAAATTCAATGTTAATAGTCCGATAAGTGGTCTCGAAAATTGCATTTTGCGAAAGTTATGCTGCTGTAAAATAAAGAAATATTATTTTAAAAGAAAAAATTTATCGATTCTCAAACTTCATAATATAGGGCTTTAAAATGCACCAGGTCTCAATGCTGGGTGCGAGCAACACCAAAAGTGGTTCTTTTGTAAGTAAATTCCACATAGAACCCTGAAGAATAAATAAAGATCCATTAAATAAATTTTCTGATTCGAAACCTTGTTAACCCCTTCGGGACGGCAGCATTTTACGAAACTTTTAATCTTTTGTCATCGTCTTTTAACCCCTTGGGGACGAGCAAAGTAATAAACATTTCGTAAAAGGCTCCCGTCGCGAAGGGGTTAAAAACAGAAATTGCTGTATTCTTGAATCGAGAAAATGCGCTGATTAAATAAGGCAAATTTTACAGTAAAATTTTACTGGTGAGAAAAAACAAGGATTTTGAGCGCTTCATGTGGCACGTGTACGTGTCACTCGTCCCCAAGGGGTTAAACTAGGTCAAATAAATCCACATACTACGAAAGATTAGTGGGAGCAATGGAGTTATGAATAAAGAGGAGGGAATATATACTAGTATATATCAGGGATGCAATCGCTGCGCCAAAAAAGGCTGATTGTCATTGCTAAATTTCATTAGTGTTCTTCGCTTTATTAAATCTCAGAAATTCTGTCATTAAATAAGGTGAGGAATACTATAAAAATTTAGTTGTAATATCAGCAATTTGTGGCGCAGCGATTGCATCCCTGATATAGCGATAATAGTTGATACCCTTGATATATGGTGCCCTGGTGTAGCTGTGAGTTAAGTAACTGAGGTGGGTGTCACAAGATAGCGGCTGATGTTTTACACCGTTTCAAGAGTTTTTGATGACCGCCGGAGGAAACATCCACCAGTAAATTTTGAATAGAAAATTTCCCATTTACTTTAGATGCTTCTCCATGGAAAATTTTTCTCACAAAGATGGTAAAAAAATTTATTTGTTTTTACAGGTCGAAGTTGTCCCAAGTATTATTTTCTCTTTCACCGACAGGAGATTATTTAGGTTATTACAATATGGTAGAAATGCAGGCCTAACGACCGCTGAATGTACTGACTTCCTCCAGTAAAAATAAATATCTGTTTTTGGGCTTAATTAGGACTGAAATTCTGCATTAATAAGGAGTTTAAATAAGGAGAAAATTTCCATTCACATTTACTGGTGGAAGTTTGCTTGATGGTAATGAGCCACTGCGATATCGGTTACAGTTCAATCTTCACCATTTTGAGGATGTGTCACTGGTACCATGTCAAATTATCAAATATGAAAACAGTGTTGCCAGTGGGTTACTTTGGTTAAATTCAGATTTCTTGATTGTCTTCACTTTCCTGAAATGGTAAAATCTCCCTGTTTTCGCCGCAATTTATATGGGTTATAAGGTTTATAAGGTTATTTATAAGGTTATAAGGTTAAATAACGAGAATTTTCCTGTTTCAAAAAAGTGGTGCCAATCAAGAAATCTGAATCAAAAGAATAGCCCACTGGCAATACTGTTTTTATATTGGATAGTTTGACATGGTACCGACGATGTCATTTGCACTTTATTCATTGTGGAAACTTGACAGATCTGCTCTCAAGTCACGATAGAAGAAATTAAGACCTTTTACATTTTTATGCGATTTTATTATACATTTTATTAAATTGTTTGAATTTAAAATGTTAGTTTTCATATAATTACTTTGATCAGACGTACTATGTCCGTCTATCTTAAATTAGTAAACGATAATTGGCAATTTTTAATTTATGTTTTAAACTATTTCGACGCTCCTCTGCATAGAGCGTCAGTAAAATAAGAAGAGGCATACTTGTTAACCATATTTTACTATCATTTTTGCATCTTTTATTTATTTTACTATCATTTTTGCACTTTTTACATCTTTTACAATGATCCATTTCATGGAAAATCATGAATTAACACTTAACGGACCAATGCCGCAATGTAAGTGGAATTAGTATTCTTAACCAAATTTATTAACTTTTTAAAAAAGAAAAAAACATTTATTTGTACTTTAGCAACATGTGGAAGAGAAGTTTAGTAAAAAAAAAAATACATTTAAAATTGAGTGGTTAGAATAGAATATAAAAATATATCATGTATTAAACGCTACTGTCCATTAAGGGTTAAGAAAAAAATATTTGAAGTTGATTTTCTTTATTCAGCAAAATCAACTTAGTCTATTACTCTTACAGAAAATACAACTTACTCTATATTTTTTTCTATATTAGTATCTCATCTAACTAAATAGACTAACTAAAAAATAATTAAACTTAAAGAATTTTTAAAAACAACACCAATAAAAATAACAACGCATTTCATACTTTTCAATATGCTAAAAGAAAAATAAGTTATTTGTAGAAAAATCAAATGATTTCTCTCGCTGCGTGAAATTCGATATGATTGAATCCATAAATCAAATCTTAAGATGCTGTCATGCATGAATTTTTCTTGCGTTTTTTCCCTGGAGATACATTTTTCATGTTTACATTTGTTGTCTATTTTATGATAAAATTTTCTTTCGCTGGATATCCGTGAAAATATGAAACTATTTCTTAAGGCTTTTTTTTTACATGGAAATTAATTATGTAATTGCTGAAACAAATAAATTTGTTTCGTTTTAAGAAACAATTCTAGCTGAAATAATATTCATCTTATCTAATTTAATACAAAATTATTATTATTTTTTTTATAATCGTCTTAATCCTACACGGCGCGAATTTTTCTATTCGATACATATTTTATTATATTTATATGTCGAGTTAAATGCCATGAATTTTAAAATAGTATTTTCTTTTGCGTTATTTAATATCTTACTTATGTAACTACACTAAAAAGTACAAAAATGGCATAAAAAATCGACACAAATTTAAAATTCCTTTAGGACAAAATTTGCAATGCTAAGCTGAAATTTTCAAACCGAATTCCTTTTACGAATGTCAAAAAGTCTCCGCAAAATATAAAAAGTTGCTAAAAATCGCTTTAAAAATCACGCAGGACAGATAAGCCACGTAGGAGGGAGAATAAACGAAAATATCCCATACTTACATGAAAATAACTTATTGAGTAATGGTACTTTGGATTTTATGGACTTTCAGTTTTTCCGGTTCAAAATCATGTCTATCCGTTGCGATCCTGGTTTCCTACATAAAGTTGCTTCTTTGGAGTTGTATAACCAGCCCCAAACTTTTGTATCAGTAATTTTGTCATATTCTGTAAGATTGGATTAGGAATTAAAAACGAAAAATATTTTGATAATTTGATACTCTAGTTCGTTGATCATTTCAGTTGCAGGGCTGCCACAGGCGACTTTTTTTAATTCTATCTCGCACCATTTTTAACTCATTAACCCTCTCGCTGCGAAACCCGAGAGTTTCTCGGGCATCGTAAAAGTAGCAAAACTTGCGCAACCCGAGATTTCATCGGGATGCGTTTTTTGCGTCTAATTAAAACTCCTTGATCATTCTCACCAGTTACTTTTTATTGTAAATTTTGCCTTATCTAATCAGATCATTTTCCCGATTAAATCAGGTGAAAATTTTTGTTTTCAAAAACCGGTGACAAAATAATAAAAATTCTTAAAAGACGTTCGTCGCGAAGGAATTAAATACGCAATTTTTGAAGCTATTTTGATAGAACAATTACGCAGTGAGAGGGTTAACTTAGGGGAGGACTTAGAGGGAACATAGAGGGAAAACTTGCCATTTAAGACGGGTAAAAGTTTTAAATTTTAACACCAGCATTTTAGTATCAAAATTTCCACATTATCCAATGTCGAACTTTGAGAGACTAAATAATTGAAAATTACAATATGGAAAAAAATTGCGTCAAAAGATTAAAAGAAGTGTAAAAGGCGCTCGTCTTTAATACGTTAAAAGGCAAAAATTTTCCCGTTGTTCTTTGAGATCAAGAGAAATATAAGGTTTGTTGAGCAACTAGGCCATGATTTTACAATGGAGTTATGAATAAAGGGGTGAAGACATTTAGTGTATTCTCTATCTGTTGTGACCGAAGTAACTGAGGAGGTTGTCACAAGATGGCGGCTGCTTTTTTTAAATCGGATCATCAATTTCCGATTACCGCAAAAGCAAACATCCCACCAGTAAAATTCAATAGAAAATTGCGTCTTATTTAAGCGTTTTATTCATGGAATTTATTCTGATAGAGGGTAACAGAGAGATGGGTCGATAGTTAGTCGGATCTTGAAGATTACACTGAGGTTTAGGAATAGGTGCAATAATAGAAGTCTTCCAAGCTTTAGGGAAGTAGTAGTACTAAAGAATAGCATTAGTAAGTTTAGTTAGATATATAATACAGTTGCAAGGAAGATTTTTAAGAGCATAATTAGTTATGTTATCGTATCCAGGGGCTTTTCTGTTTTTAAGATTTTTGATAATATTAGAAATAACAATTGGGTGAATTTCCGGGAGTGGGTCCGTTGTCATTTTAGACGCACAAAACATACTCATTCCTGAGCAATTTGGCTTCAGAGCTAAACATTCCACATTACATCAACTCCTTCGTGCTGTAGAGTTCTTGAGTGAGAAACTAAACACGAACACACCAGCTGCGTCTGTTTTTCTCGATGTCGCTAAGGCATTTGATAAGGTTTGGCATATTGGCCTTATATACAAACTAATTAAGCTTGGAATTAATGCTAGACTTATCTTTCGCATACATTCTTACCTTAGCGACCGCACCTTTCGCGCCTGTTTTAACATTATACTTTCCACTTTATACCTTATTCTCTCTGGTATTTTACAAGGGTCGGTCCTCGGCCCTACATTATTTAACATTTTTTTCAACGATATCCCAAGAACACCGAGGACTTATCTTGCCCTGTACGCGGACGACACGGAAATGTACGCCTCTGCACAACACCCATTCACATTATACAGAATTCTCCAAAAACACATAGATAAATTCCTTAACTGGTGTACCCTGTGGCGTGTTAAGCTCAACGAGCAGAAAACAGCTGCTGTCTATTTCTCTAGAAAACTAACATTTCCCAATCGCATTACTATCAATAACACTACTATTCCTTGGACTATTGACACCAAGTATCTGGGGGTTACCCTTGATAGAAGACTTACATGGAAAAAGCATTTTATTAATATCCGAGGCAAAGTTGCTGGTATCTCCCAGGCCCTCTCTCCTCTTCTCAAAAGCAATACTCTTTCTATTCATAATAAACTAATCTTGTATAATGCATGTATTAGATCAATCTTAACTTATGCTTGTCCGATCTGGGGATTCTCTTGCAAAACCAGTATGGAGTATCTTTACGGTGCTCATAATAAAAACTTACGCTATATCCGTAATGGTCACCAGTTTCTTCGTAACACCACTATCCGCAGGGATTTGAAAACCACTTCCTTAAAACAGCGCATTAATAAACTTGCTAAAAAGTTTTATAAATCTGTATACAACCTCCCTAAACAAATTATAGCGGAACTACCCGACTACGAGGTATCCGACCCCATTAACAGAAAACGCCCTAAATACTCGCTTTTGCTTAACGATGAAGACTGAGTTTCCCTCACCTTCTGCTATACGTAACCTTTCTGTTTGCTCTGTCCTGTCTATATTATAAAAAAAAAAATTGTTTTTCTGCTAGTTCTTTAGCATTATATATTTTTAAACTAATGTATGGTCTCTGAAAAGAGTCTTTTTTGTATGGGGAACTCCCCGGTAGCTTTTTCGCCTTTTCCTTCTTTTTTTGGAACTAATGGAATTTTCTTTCTTTTTTAATTATTTTTTTTCTTTTCTTTGTTTCTTTTTCTTATATGTTATACTAGTACTTATGTACTTTGTTATTTTTTGTTAGTCTTTTCTTTTTCTTAAAAGTAAATTTAAATTTTGTGGCTACCAGCCACGTCTAAACATTATTTTTTTTCAAGGCTCCCTAATGCCCTTGCAACACAATCACCTATCCACTGGATGTAAAGTTGCAACGCAACTAGGTAATCTATTAAGCTGCTCACATTGTTCCATTGTTCCATTGGAATTTATTCTCAAAAATGACATAAATTTTTCTATTTGTTTTTACTGGTGTCAATGTGCCTTCTAAAACTGTCAGTTTGGTTCCCTGGTTATCACAATATGGCGGAAATGGAGGGCCTAACTATCGCCAAAGTAAACTCCCACCAGTAAAAATGAAAATCTGTTTCTACCATTATTTATGACAGAAATTTTGCAATAATAAGGCGTTTAAATAAATTGAAAATTTCTATATAAATCTCATGGTGGACGTTTTCACAGAGAGTAAGCAACATCTGTGATAGCGGTTATAGTTGATGCTTCACTATTTTACGGATATGTTAGTTCCTTTTTACTAATAGTTCCACGTATTTTACAATGTGACTCTGGATCTTCTGACAATTTAGCTCCAAATAGCTAATGTTCATTTGAAATAAAGTTTGAACTTCTGTAAATGTGTTCAGTTAGGTTTCCTCTATCAGGCAGAAATGCTCAAAATTACATTTTAATATTTAAAAATATAAACATATGCATATTTCATCCTTCTTTCCTCATGGGTCCAGTTGCTCCATAAAAATGGGGTAAGTGGACCAGGAGGGTCACAAGCATTTTTTTTTTTCATATGGGGTATCAGGTCCTATTTCAAAAAGTGTAAACTACTTAATTACAAGAAATTTGGTTTGATACCACCCAATATGCTTTTTAAAATTTTATTAAGTAATTTTAATAAGGTATTCTATAATTTTCTTTATTGTGAGCAAAAAGCAATGGAGAAATTTATTTCTCGTAGTAGGAGAAACTAAAAAAAAATATTTATAGCTATTGGGGCAACTGGATCCAGCATGGTCCAGCTACCCCGGATTCATATCCCAGTTACCCCATTCTTGAAAAATTTATAGGGTAACTGGGACACTGGGCTTACATTTGAAACATGAAGTGAATATGTATAGATACCTAATAATATTAATGTAGTTATATGCCTAATGTTTTTTTTTTTTTTTTAAGATTGTTTAATAAAAGTACCTACAGCATTTTAATAAAAAGCCGAGGAAGTTCAGCCATATTGACGTTGTTTTTAAAAAAAGAAACGCAAATTTTTGACAACCTATCACAGCAAAGTGAGAATTTCGATTGAGTTGACACACGTTGTTTTAGGAAGTAGAGATTAAAGTGCATTGTTCACAAATGATAAAACTTAAAAAACATCAACAGTTTTTTATTAAATAGCCTATGGCCTATTTGCGTCGTGGGTCCAGTTACGCCAACTAACCTTACTGCCATTTTTTTTAATAGTGGTGCGAATATAATATAAAAATAATCGTCTGTGGCAGCCCTGCAGTAAACTGTAATCTGCAGTAAACTATATTCAAGATGCGTACACTCCTTGAAATTTCCAAGCAATCAAGCACCACTCTTTTAGATAAGGATAGATATTTCTATTTAACCGCTTCCTTGATTTGCCCGTACGTCATACGGGCAACGTGCTATTGCCAAGCATGATTTGCCCGTACCTCATTCGGGCATCCATATTCCAATCATGATTTATTATTCTCACCAGTAAATTTTTATTTTAAATTTGGCATTATTTAATCCGAGCATTTGTCTGATTCAATTAGGCAAAATTTTCTGTTTTGAAAAACCGGTGATAAAAGACTAAAAATTCTCTAAAAGACATGAAAAAAATAGGCATTATTTTAAAGTTTTTTCCAAAAATATCGATCAGTTAGATGGTTAATATTTGAATTGCGGAATTCGTAGTCACACATTTACTCGTAAAATCTGTTATATCCTTCTGCGATTAAATAAGGTAAAGCATTCTGCTAACCCTTACTGAACAGTGCTGAACAGTGGAGCAGGTTTGAGGGTTTCCTAGTTGCTATCAACTTAACACCCAGGCTGGAGATGAAATGACTTATAATGTGAGTCGTAGGGCAAAAAAGAAGAGGTGTAGTTAGACTACATTAGAGCTTAATTAAAATTAAGAATAGAATAACTCTTACTAGGTTGTGATTGTATTCAGTAAAAATTTGCAAACGTGCAATAGAGGATAATTTTTATACTCAATTCGAACCACTGTATTTAAAAAATAAATCTTATAACATATTTCTTTGGCTCCTAAGTTTTGGTACGAGAACAAAAGTACAGATTTTAGTAAATTTCAAATCTTTTTACGAATACGTAATTGCAATTTTTTGAATAAAATTTATTTTTGGCATTGTTAATGGGCAATGTATAAAATATATTACAAGTAAAAATATTATTAATGTTTTTAATTAAAAAAATTGTTTTCATCTATATTCTGTAACCCAGAAAGCTCGGGTTGGATCCCCTAGTTTCAGTAAAAAAAGAAAAAGACTATTATGTTTATGGCGCATTTCTGGGAAACGAAACAAAATTTATAACTGAAGAATTTTCCAGAAACACACTTTCCATTAAAGTCATGCACGTAGGTAGAAATAAATTAAAGAAAGAATGAATTTTATGAATCTAAAATTCATGAACGAATATTAACACGTTCGCAATAAAAAATTTGTGGTGAATTGGTATAGTGCGGGGACATGTGTCAGCAGTTGAGCTCTGCACCTTGAATATTAGCCATACAGCACATGAAAATGAGGGCTGTCGTAGGGGTATTTTGTTCAGTAGTAGGACTGTCTCTTCAGTTTTAATACCAGTAAATTCTCAAAGTCTCTCCCCCCTTATGTTTTAAAAAAATAAATAAACGTCAAGAAAACGTTAAGAAAATACTGGTATCGAAATTGAAGGGACCATATTAACGCTGAATAAAACCAACTCTCTCTAGATAAGGGGAAAAGCCGTCACACGCTTTGTTGTGACATCACGAAACGTCACACTAAGAAGCAGTGAAACCAAAGAAAAAAAGTGGAACAACGTCGATGTTTCGATTTCGTTGGCTCGTGGAATTATTAATTGTTATATAATAATTATAGCACATGGAATTATTAATTATTATATAACAATTGTTATTATAATTATTATATAATAATTAATAATACCACAAGCCAACAAAATCGAAACATCGAAGTTATTTGATTTTTTTTCTTTGTTTTCCCTGTCTCGTGTGACGTTTCGTGACGTCACAAGAAAGCGTGTCACAGCTTTCTGCAATCTAGGGGACGTGGATAAAACCCGCCTATGACAGTCGCCATTTGTTTCAGCTGAGCCAACTACTCTGAATATCTTAACTCTTTGACTACGCGTCGGAACATATAGACATTTGAGGGCTATTCCCCAGTAGACTATTTTTTATTCTATTCATACCACTCTTTGAAAAATAATATATGCCATTCACTTTTACTAGGGTACTTTTAATTAAAATCTATCGCAAGAATTTTTTTTTTTTTTACAAATTTTAGTACGAATACATTTAAAAATAGTCACTAGTACTGGTCTTAATTAATGATTAAAAGCAAAATATTGTACCATTTTGTTCGTTGTAGTAACATGTGTCTTAAATTAATTGAAAAAATCGAAATTATTATTATTATTACTTTTTATGCTAAAATTTCAAGAAGATATTTATTTATTCTCAAAAAATTCAAACTTGTCTACTTTTAAATGTTAATTTACTGTAAGTATAATTTTACATAAAAATTAATAAAAAATAATTTTGGCCAATTGATTTTAAAATATTTTCGGAATAAAATGAAAATTTAAATTCAACTTTTTTATGAAGATTTTTAATCCTCGTTGCCCGTTGTTATGATAGCAGGAAGTAAGATTGTCTTTAAAATTGAGACCCTCAAGTCTTTATTTTCGATTTTTCTAAGAACACTTTCTGTGCACACCTGACTTAGTAAGTAAATACATATACTTTCTTCAAATGTAATTAAAACTTTATAACAGATATGAAAAATTCTTTTTTTTTTTTTAATCGACCCAGCAAAGAAGAAATTGCTGGCCAGCAGCAAGATAGGTGCTGGCAATGATGGAGAAGTGCTGGCTAATGGTCTACTACTGCATGACAAATGCTGGACCGCTTCAGTCAACTTTGCAGTTGGAAATCATCCGATAAAATTCGGATAGGCCTCCATTTTATCTCTTGAGCTGGCCCACCACACCATGGAAGTGCACGAACTTTTGCAGTATTATTGCAGGAACCCTTACGCTATAGGTGGCGTAATTCATCTAAGTTAAAAAAAAAATCACTAACTGTAATTTTTATTCAAATATTTTAATCTGAAGTGTAAAAATATTTAAACAATTACGTTTCAAGTTTAACAAATAATAATTTATTAAACTTTTAAATATTTTGTCAAGTCTATATTAAAATAAGAGTTCTTTTTATCACCCCGTGTCAGATTAATAAATTTGAACACAAATCTGAAATGAATATCTTAATACAATTTAAGCTGTCAAGCAATTTTTTTTAACTGTAAATAATATAGCACCACTGCCACCAACAAAATAAATAAGTAAATGAATAAATAAATAAATTCTTTATTTCAGCGGCCTTTTTTTTTTTCTGAACCCCTTAATTCTCGCTTCCGTGATATTTACAGGCTGTACCCTTTTATTCAGATTATTTGATTCCCACCAGTTTTATAAAATAGTGTAAGTGGCTTTATTTTGGTATCATTTTACATGTTATTAAATAAGATGAATATTTCTTTTTCAAAAAAGTGGTGCCAATAAATAACTGGAATTTCTAAATCGTAATTTTATCCGATCGTTAAGGTGTTAAATCTAGTTTTACTAAGTTACAAAGGATTTCGGTGTTCGTAATTTACACAGTTGAGAATCAATCAACGTATAAAATACGTAGGATTTCTATAAAATACAATAATTTCTATACAATTTCTATAGAATACAATAATTTCTATACAAGTTTAATGATTGGGAACGCAAATCACAAAAGAAACAAACTTGAAATAGTGTAATGAGAGCTTGAAAACAATAAGCGGTCGTAGAATACACTGAAAGTACTTGTCCATGTCCAATCACGAAAACCAAACAGCACCGAGCGCGGTTAGTACTTGGGAGGGTAACCACATGGAAACAGTTGCAAGTTGAAATATTTCTATAGACACTTCTATAGCTGTTGGTGAAACTAGCTCATAGAAAAACGGGCGATTATTCTGTGATAATTTTTCTATAAGAAATTCTTGTTAGGGAAAGTGCTGGGCCAGCAAAGGAATAGCAGTAGGATAGGTGTTAGCACTGCAAGAAAAGTGGCGAATTGAAGAAATGTGATGGCATACCAATGCTGGCCTGCTGTTGGCCATCACTGATGGGCCAGCTGCATTCCGAACGGACACTTCTGTACTGGTTTAAGTAATGGCACCATTGCACTTTACCGCTGATGGCAGTGCTGGCGGCCATCTTTTTTCCAGTATGGCACACTATTTCTTTCTTTTCTAGGACATGTTAAAACAAAGATGAAAATCTCTCAAATTGGAACCACACAATAGTGTTGCCAGTGGGCTACTTTTTTAAAATATATATTTTTGATTAACACTATTTTTTTCAAAGTGTAAAATTCCCCATTATTTCGCCTTAATTAATATGGCATTAAATAAGGCGAATTTTACGATTTCAAAAAAATGGTGCCAATCAAGAAAGCTAAATTTTAAAAAAAAGTACCCCACTGCCAACACATCACATCAGTGGCCTAGAGGTTCTGCTTTCGAAGCTAGTGGACAGGAGGTGATTGGTTCGATCCCAATCGCTCCCGTCAGCATAATCGTTCGAAGTTTTCCGTGGTTTTTGGGTACCTCTGAACATTGGGTATCCTTGTATAAATACGGGTTAGGCTCCCTTAAAAAGAATCCCACGGCGGCAGCCCCCCCCCTCTCCGGGACCACAACCCTCGTCTAAGTAATCGCCCGTCAAAAAAAAAAAAAAAAAAAAAAAAAAAAAAAAAAAAAAAAACACTTTCAAATTGAATCTCTGTAAACGAAGTCTAAACGTTACATAGTTCAGGGTTCGTACGGGTCCTTGAATTTCCAGACTAAGAAATTTTTCGCTACCACTATTTCCTTATTAAAAATCTCTCCTTAAATAAGGCGTAATTTCGTCCGTTTAAACTAGATTTATTTTTCTATAAATAAATACTTATATTTGGCCTTGAAAATAACGGTACACGTACGAACCCTGTAGTTCATTTTCAATAACGATTGAATTATAGTGAGTATACTAAGGAGAGTTATACAGGATCCTTTTTTTAATACCACTTTTTTTCTAAGAAAATATTTGTTTTATTTTTTTTTTTTCATATATTATAGACCAACGCCTGGTACCACCAATTTGTTAAAGAAAAAGCAGACTTGTTTAATCGTAGAGATTCGACGATTAGATAAGTCAATGATTACTATAAAATTTTAGTGGTGTCCAGCATGCCACAGTTGGACACCCTTCTGCAGACACACACCCGGACGGAACTTTTATTGGAAATGTTGTGAAAATCTAGATAAAAAAATTTCTTCACAAATACTGGTCTTCGAAAATCAGAGAGAGGCCTGATTACAGCACAGCCAGATGGCGAGGCCAACTGAAATCCTAAACACTTTCAGCTACATTGGAATGTTTTAAAAATTAATATTGTTTACTGCCTATCTCTATGCGAAAATATAATTTTGAAGCATAATATTGATGTTCCTAAACCCCTTAATTCTCGCTCCCAACAATATCACGGGTTGAGGTGCCGTTCGTTATTTCTCGTGCCCGTCATATTTCCGGGCTGGATATTTATTGCTGGAAAAACTTTTGAAACCGGAAAAAATTAACTGGCATTTCGGTCTGAAGTCTTTGAATATTAGTATCTGCGTTTGGTTTTTGCAGCTGATTGTGATGTTGGACTTTGTATTGCATGTATCAAAATGTATCATACTCAAAAAATTATTAATAATCAAAATGTAATGTATATTACATTATTTCAAATATTATTTGTAAAAATTTGATGATGATAATGATCTACGATGTGAAAAATAAATGTCTTATTCGCATTAATTTGTATGGTGTAAAGCGAACATTAAAACACAGAATTCTCACATGATGGCTTTTCCACAAATGTGAATTTGTTCTATAACATCTTTTTTTTTCGCCTTAAAAAAACTAATTGCATATTTCATATAGAAACCTTATAATTATTCCATTTCTGTAATAAAAAATATAGGTACTTTTTTATGGTTTTTCCAAATATTAAGCGACCGTTAAGGGGTTAACGTTCTTTTTAAACAGTTTTTAAGAATTATTTTGTAAAAAGTACAGAATTTTCTTATCTTACGAGCTTTACTTTATTTTACTTCAAGTTTACTAACATACACTGTCAATAACAAAGGTATTTAAGCAACTTTATTGCTCGGGTTATTGACTATAACTACCACTTTTATGTCCTGTATTTTCTCTAATTTTATAAGTAATACATTAGAAACTTATTGTAAAAATCTTTTAGTGCAAATTTTAAGTATTTATAAAGTCTGTAACAAAAAGCTTTGTTACGCAATGTGAAAGACATAAAATACATAAAAAATGAGTAAGTCATTGTTTCCCTTTTCAGTTACATGCATAGTAATTAACACTTTTCTTTAATTTTATATGGTGTCCGAAAAAGACTGCTTTTTTAAAATACTTTTTTTTTAAAAGATCACAATATATATTAAGATAAAGAAAATAAGGTTAAACAGATTCTTTTTACCTATTTCACTTTATGTTTAAATTTAAGGGTAAAATATGAACATCTTCAATATATTTGACATATATAATCTACAAATAATATGTACCGGGCAGCCTAAAATATTTTGACAGATTTTAAAATTCAATAACTTGTACACTGGGAGATGGCAGCACAGACAATCATCTCATCAAGTTCACGGCTGAAATTCCGGAATTAGTTAAAACTCGATTCACATATTAAAACGCAATAGGTCTGCCAACTCATATCTTGGTGGAAAACACCTGAAAACCCGGTTATAGCAGATGACTCGTAGGTTTACCGTTATGTTTTCCTGCAACCAAAGGTATGAAAACATGGAGGAATGGGAGCAGGAAAACACAATAATAAACCTACGAGCCAGAATAGTAATTTTGCTTTATTTAATGACAGATATTACATGATTACATAAAATACGAATTACTATTCGGAATCTCACAATGGAAAAAGTTGAATTGGCAAAACCGCCGCATAAACAGATAGCGACCGAATATTCCCTTTTATCTAAACATAATGAACATTATGCATGCGACCTGGGTTCGACGCTAAAATTTTTCTTCTGGCGGTATTTACTTTTGAATATTAGAATTGTGCTCTATGAAGCATATGAAGCATATGAAGCAAAAAATTCATTGTTGAAGCCGTAACTAAATATATTGTAATATATATTCAAAATATTGTTCTCTATACTAAAACACTTGCTAAATGCACAAAAGTTAAGTTAAACTTTATGAATGGAACTTCGATCTCGGCTAAAACTTGTCTGCTGGCAGTATTTGCGAATGTGCATACTGTAAACAGTGGCTAGAATAATGGATTAAAATGCCACCAACTCTGGGATGCGACCATGGAACCATTAATAAAGACGAACTCACATATCCTTAACCCTTAATTGCCCATGGTATCATTTATGATACAATCAGTTTTCCGGATTTATTAGATTTTTTTTTTATTCAGATATTCCGCATTCCCACCAGAAATTTAAAAGAGAAATTTTCTCTTAATTTAATAGCAGACAATTATTTAATAAGCAAACCGAAATTAACTATTTAGATTACCTGTTATGAATTCCGATTCTCTGAATTACGCAATTTCCGGAACACATTCTACCTTGGTCATTAACCCTTTCCGACACGGGCAATTTTTTTTGTAAAATGATAAAATGATTGACTGACACCGAGTTTTAAAACGACTTTTTTAGAAATTAAAAACATGTTACTTTCACTATTCATTGTAAAAGCAAAATTTTACTAAAATATTCTTGGTGCCGTTCCTAAGTTTGGAATTAAAATTGGGTATCCCGACCCGAGCACACTGTGCCGGAAAGGGCTAAGGAGTTAAAATAGTGAAGCTTCAACTGTAACCGCTTTCGCAGTCGTTGATTACTGCCGGAGGAAACTTCTACCAGTAAATTTAAATAGAAATTTTCTCCTTATTTAAAAGCCTTACTAATGCAAAATTTCAGTTACAAATAATGGCAGAAACAGATTTTTACAGGTGGAAGTTTACTTTGGCGATAGTCAGGTCCAGCGTTTTCGCTAAGTTTTGACAACCTAGACCATTTCCTGTCAATGTCAGTGCAAAATATTATAATAACTAGGCAGCTGGCACCAGTAAAAATAAATAGGACTTCTTATCATATTTGGGAGAAAATATTTCTATGAGTAAGGCGCTTAAGTAAAACGAAATTTTCTATTCAAATTTACTAGTGGGAATTTTGCCCCGGCGGTTGATCCGATTAAAAAAACAAACAGCCGTTATCTTGTGATAAACTCCTCAGTTATTTCACTTTCAACTGGTAGACAGCATGGAACTATTAAGAAAGAGGAACTGACATATCCTTAAAATAGTGAAGCTTTAACTGCAACCGCTTTCACAGGGGTTCATTACTATAGCAGAATAGTAACTTTATGTAGCAACTTTCCTCTTATTTAAACGCCTCATTCATGGAAAATTTCCATCAAAAATAATGGCAAAAACTGGTATTCATTTTTACTGGTGGAAGTTTACTTCGGCGGTATTAGTTCCGCAATATTGTGACAATCAAGACAACCTCCTGTCAGTGTCAGTGAAAAGATTATAATACCTGGGCAAACTGACACCAGTAAAAATAAATAGAAATTTTTTACCATATTTGTGACAGAAATGACTCATCAATAAGGTTCTTAAATAAGAAGAAATTTACAATTTAAGTTTACTGGTGGAAGCTTTCAACGGTGGTAATTAGAAACTGTTGATCCGATTTAAAAAAAGAGTCGTCATCTTGTGACAACCTCCTCAGATACTTCACTTGCAACTGCTAAACAATACACTATATGTCTCCTCTTTTTTAGGGTTTTGTTCATCTGACGAAATCCTATTCGTCTCGATCCTCTGTCTGTCTGCCCGTCACAGAGCCCGTTCTCAGAAACTATATATGTTAGACACTTAAAATTTTGCATACTTATAGCTGAAGACCTCACATCAAACGACAAATCCTAAAATTTCAAAAAAAATCTTATATATAATACTCTGGGCTCTAACTAGTGTATTTTAAGCTTTTCTTTCTAACTCAGCCCCTAATTAAGTTGAAGACTTGAAATTTTGCAAAATTATAAGTAAACACTTGCGATCACACGAAAAATCATAAAATTTTGAAAAAAATGTTAAGTTTAACCCTCTGTGCTCGAACTTGTGTATTTTAAGCAATTTGTTATTCTCCCACCTTTTCACCCGGGGGACACTTTTTAATCTTTTGCCGACACTCCTTTGATCACTCTTTCACATTATGCACCACAGACTTACATTTTATAGTTCCATTTTTTACTGCCAGGGAGCTTTTACCTACCT
The DNA here is from genome assembly GCA_963932465.1 of Maratus speciosus. NCBI lineage: Eukaryota > Metazoa > Arthropoda > Arachnida > Araneae > Salticidae > Maratus > Maratus speciosus. The sequence continues at coordinate 276,209,477 of OZ010794.1, read as the reverse complement.
CGAGTGCTATGGGCTCGATTCCCTCGACTAATATATCTACGAATAGGTTGTAAAACGGAGTTTCGTTCGGATAAAGGTTTGTGTAGAATAGAGTGAGCCCCCTAGTTCCGAAATGTGAAACTAATAGCTTTTGTAAAAGGATAAAGTGTTTTGAAAGGAATATTAAACGAAACCCTCTGTGCGATCTGTGATCACACTTACCCACTTGTTTGTTTATTATTCCATTGTAGACAGTACAGTATATGCCTCCTCCTTTTTATTTATATCTCCAATGATGCGATGCCACATGCATAAGGTCCATTGTACTGCAGGCGGTCATTTGTTTACCTTTCTGACTGACTGTCGGCTGTCATTTACATTATTCACTTCCTTAGTGCAGCGACGTATGAGCGATATCTATCATATCTTACTGTTTCGATATACTATAAGTATCAGTATGTCACTGAAAATTACATTTTACTACCAGCAGCCATTTGTCAGCTAGAATGCTAATAAATCAAATTAAATAAGTGACACACACAGTCAAGACGCGTTTATAAATAAATTTTCTGCGTTTATTTGTCTTCATAAGACACACCAGAAGGTTGGCAATTACGATTTAAACATTGCGCATATATCATTCCTGAATTGCGTTTATGATACTTTTTAAAAGGAGAAGAATCATTAGCCACATAATAGTAGCTTTAATTAGAAAATACAAAAATGTCATTAATCTAATTTAATGAATTTTATGACTGAGTGAAATCTAATTTAAATATTTTTTATTTGCTGTTGGAGAACCTTTCTAATTCTTCATTATAACAAAGAACTCATATGATAATAGAATTTGCTCGTTTTTAAAAATGCGAAGTTTTCAATGGTTAATGATAGTGCTTTCTTTTCTACGTAGACTACAGCTTAATGATGCCACTAAACACATTTAAGTCATTAAAATTTTCACTGAAAGGTTGTTATCGCTTAAATTTTTAAGAGGTTAGGTTTTCATGGAATAAAACTTTAGTACTATATTTTTATTACTATACAGAAGGATTTTAAATTATCCGCAAAAAGGCAAATTAAGCTTAATAAAAAAGAATAAAACACATAGAACATGGAATCGGATTTCCCTAGTTTAGACAAATATACAGGGTATCTTATTCCAAACCGAAACTCAATTTTCATTCATAAACATTAATGAATATATTAAAGTTCATAAATTAAAGCCTAATTTCATTTTTATTAAAGGTACACATAGCTAATTCCATGGGTTTTTGTAGTGTAAATCACATATCTGATAACTTCTATACTTGTTGGTCACCGTTATTTTCGAAATGTTTGCTTGATCTTATTCATTAAATGATGTATCTCACATATAAATAAGTCACATTTTTCCATTCTAAAATACTGGTAACCAAAAATCATAGCATGTGACTTACACTACAAGTACTCTTGGAAATAGCCATACATTAAGTCAGACTTGAACACAATTAACCCTTTGCACTCGAGAGGTGACTATCACTCACCACTTGTGTTGTCAGGTGTCCCTCGTAAATCGGAGCGCTAAATGCTTTCGACACCACTAATATCTTACAGTTTATTTCGTCATCTTTTATCACAGATTATTCGGTCATTAGATAAAGCGAAGAAAATTAGTTTAAAATACTGTAAAAGAAAATAAGTTGAAACTGGTGTGAATCAATAAGAACTAGAAGATCTTCTTAAAACATCATCAAAAACTATTAAATGCGCTAGACGTTTCGTAAGATCCGAGTCTTTCTTCATCAGACGCAAAGAAGACGTGCTTCTACTATGAAAGCTGCAGCAAGACTCTGCTTTCATAGTAGAAGCACGTCTCCTTTGCGTCTGACGAAGAAAGACTCGGATCTTTAGAAAGGTCTAACGTATTTGATAGTTTTTGATGATGTTTTAAGAAGATATTTAATTTTTAAAATACTGATGTCCAGATCATTTAGAACACTCATTTACGAAGGACACTAGTGGTCACTGAGAATCACCTCTCGAGTGAGGGTTAATAGAATAACCCAAAAGGAGTGAAAAATTCGCCAGGATGAGGAATCAATTCCACGGCATTCCATGCTGTTGCGTTAACAACTAAGCTACCCTTGCCGATGTCCTGTGACGTTCCTGAACATGGTTTGTTAGTGAGAAATTGCCAAGCCAGGACATCGGCCAGGGTAACTTAGTGGTTAGAGCAACAGCTCTCTACGCTGTGGACTAAGGTTCGAGTCATGGCCCCGTCAGCTTTTTCACTCCTTTTAGGTTATTGTATTAACCCTTTCAGGGGCAAAGCAATTCTATTGAAAAAGTGCTGAAATTAATGAATGGCACCGGAATTTGAAAACAAATTTATTTGTAAACTAGCAAACCCCGCGGCTTTGCTCGCGTAATATTTGAAATATGCCAAGTGATATTTATATGTCTAATTTTTATTAAAATGTACTAACTAAATTTTTATTTTATTAAAAGGTAATATTTTATTTTATTAAAAGGTACTTATTACTTTTAGGAATAATTTAAAAAAATTACTATTTAAAACACAGTTTGATAAAATATCATTGTTACACTGCATAAGGCAGAAATGAGACTTAAATTAATAAAACGAAATAAAACTAAATAAATAATAATTTAGAAAATATTTTGAAACTTTTATGCTTAATTAATACGCTCATTTCAGTATTCATTTGAAGATTTGAATTTTTTAGAAACCATCTTCTTACATCTTAAAATTAACCATCATGTCAAATTCCAAGTCTAACCACCTCTCTCAACATAAAGGGCTATGTTGAAATAGGAACTGTCACCATTAATTTACCAACGTTAATTTTGAAATTGGTTTGTTCTTTCCTAATATTCACAGAAATGTAATTTAGAAAGCTTTTAAAGGCCTTTTTTAGAGCGTTTGTTGTTCCTGTCAATCCCAGGTGGTAGAATCATCGGCATAAAATATATCCTGTGTAGGATCATAGACTGTTACCATTGATTCGCAACTATTACATTTATATATTTTTTATATTTCCTGAAATAGCGTAGAAATCGTAATTTAGGACTTTTTTAGAATTCTTTTCGCACCTCCCTTTCACTTCACCCCTTTTTAATTCGAATTTATTTTCGACAGTCCTTCGAGGGCATTTATATTTTATAAGTAACTATCATGCCATATTTAAAGTTTCTAGCCTTTTCAGTATCACAGTAATCGCAATTTAGAAAGCTTTTAGCTACTGCAACCCTCTGGTGGTAGTGGCAAAGACATAAAATATAGCTTATATTTGAGCAGGTTCTATCACCAACAATTTGTTATCATTGTTTTTTTAATCGGTTTGGTATTTGAAAAGATTACATAAAAATTGTAATTTATAACGTTTTTCGTTCACTTCATCTTTTTAAATTTGAAATTTTCTTTCGACAGTTCATAGAAAGCAGTTGCATCTTGTAAGTAAAAAACATGCCATACTTCAAAGTGTTAGACACTTCAGTTATGCAAAAAACGCAAATTAGAACATGTTTTGCTTTTTCAACCCTCAGATGGTAGTGACAGCAACATAAAATATAACCTATGTTATAGCAGGGACTGTCAGCATTGATTTGCAACCATTACTTTTGAAATAGCTTTGGAATTTCCTGAGATTGAGTAGAAATCGCAATATAGAACGTTTTTAGAACGCTTTTCGCGCATTTTCACCCCTTTTTAAATTTCCATTTTTTTTTAAACTGTTCTTAAAGATCATTTATATGTAATACATATGTACCTTGCCTAATTTTAAGTTGCTAGCCCCTACCAATCACAAAAATCGAAATTTGGAACGATTTTTTGCTCCTGCAACGTCTAGGTGATAGTGATACCGACTTAAAATAGCGTCTGTGTTAGAGCAGAGGCTGTTAGCATCAATTTATTAATATTACTTTTGAAATCAGTTTGATTCTTCCTGAAATATTGGTGACAAATCGGCATTTAGAACGTTTTTAGAACGCTTTTCGCTGATTTTGCTCCTGCATCTCCTCTGGGTTAGTGGAACCATATATAAAATATAGCCTATCTTGGAGCAAGATCTGTCACCATCATTTTAACACCATTATATCTGAAATCGGTTCAATATTTCCTGAGATTGCATAGAAATTGCAATTTAGAACGTATTTACAACGCTTTTTGCGCATTTTTCTCCTGATGCCCCTTTAGGGTAGTGGCACCGACATAAAACATAGCCTATGTTGGAGCAAGGATTTTCACCATCAATTTGATGCTATTATTTTTTAAATCGGTTTGGTATTTCCTGAGATTGTGTAGAAACTACCATTTAGAACGTTATTTAGAACGCTTTTCGCGCATTTTCACCCCTTTTAAATTTCGAATTGTTTAATAACTGTTCTTAGAAATCCTTTATGTCTAATAAGTAGCCGATACTTCAAATTTCATATTTCTAGGCCCACCAGTAACACATAAATCGCATTTTTAGAAGGTTTTTTGCTCCTACACCCCCTTTGGGGCAGTGGCACCGACATAAAACATAGCCTATCTTGGAGCAAACATTGTCACTATCATTTTGACACCAATATTTTTTAAATCGGTTTGGTATTTCCTGAGATTATGTAGAAACTACCATTTAGAACGTTTTTTAGAACGCTTTTTATGCATTTTCACCCCTTTTAAATTTCGAATTGTTTAAGAACTGTTCTTAGACACCATTTATATCTTATAAGTAACTAATATTCCAAATTTCATATTTCTAGGTCCTTCAGTAACGCATAAATCGCATTTTTAGAACGTTTTTTGCTCCTGCACCCCCTTTGGGGTAGTGGCACCGACATAAAATATAGCCTATGTTCTAAGTTGGACTAACACCATCATTTTGATACCATTACTTTTGAAATCGGTTTGGTATTTCGTGAGATTAAGTAGAAACTACCATTTAGAACGTTTTTTAGAACGCTTTTTGTGCATTTTCACCCCTTTTAATTTTCGAATTGTTTAAGAACTGTACTTAGAAATCCTTTATATCTAATAAGTAGCTGATACTTCAAATTTCATATTTCTAGGCCCATCAGTAAAGCATAAATCGCATTTTTAGAACGTTTTTTGCTCCTACACCCCTTTGGGGCAGTGGCACCGACATAAAACATAGCCTATCTTGGAGCAAACGTTGTCACTATCATTTTGACACCAATATTTTTTAAATCGGTTTGGTATTTCTTGAGATTATGTAGAAACTACCATTTAGAACGATTTTTTAGAACGCTTTTTATTCATTTTCACCCCTTTTAAATTTCGAATTGTTTAAGAACTGTTTCTTAGACACCATTTATATCTTATAAGTAACTAATATTCCAAATTTCATATTTTTAGGTCCTTCAGTAACGCATAAATCGCATTTTTAGAACTTTTTTTCTCCTGCACCCCCTTTGGGGTAGTGGCACCGATATAAAATATAGTCTATGTTCTAAATTGGACTAACACCATCATTTTGATACCATTACCTTTGAAATCGGTTTGGTATTTTCTGAGATTATGTAGAAACTACCATTTAGAACGTTTTTTAGAACGCTTTTTGTGCATTTTCACCCCTTTTAAATTTCGAAATGTTTAAGAAATGTTCTTAGAAATCCTTTATATCTAATAAGTAGCTGATACTTCAAATTTCATATTTCTAGGCCCATCAGTAAAGCATAAATCGCATTTTTAGAACGTTTTTTGCTCCTACACCCCTTTGGGGCAGTGGCACCGACATAAAACATAGCCTATCTTGGAGCAAACGTTGTCACTATCATTTTGACACCAATATTTTTTAAATCGGTTTGGTATTTCTTGAGATTATGTAGAAACTACCATTTAGAACGATTTTTTAGAACGCTTTTTATGCATTTTCACCCCTTTTAAATTTCGAATTGTTTAAGAACTGTTTCTTAGACACCATTTATATCTTATAAGTAACTAATATTCCAAATTTCATATTTTTAGGTCCTTCAGTAACGCATAAATCGCATTTTTAGAACTTTTTTTCTCCTGCACCCCCTTTGGGGTAGTGGCACCGACATAAAATATAGTCTATGTTCTAAATTGGACTAACACCATCATTTTGATACCATTACCTTTGAAATCGGTTTGGTATTTTCTGAGATTATGTAGAAACTACCATTTAGAACGTTTTTTAGAACGCTTTTTGTGCATTTTCACCCCTTTTAAATTTCGAAATGTTTAAGAAATGTTCTTAGAAATCCTTTATATCTTATAAGTAACTAATATTCAAAATTTCATATTTCTAGGCCCTTCAGTAACGCTAAAATCGCATTTTTAGAATGTTTTTTGCTCCTAAACCCCCTTTGGGGTTGTGGCACCGACATAAAACATAGCCTATCTTGGAACAAGCGTTGTCACCGTCATTTTGACACCAATACTTTTTAAATCGGTTTGGTATTTCCTGAGATTGTGTAGAAATTACCATTTAGAACGTTTTTTAGAACACTTTTTGTGCATTTTCAACCCTTTTAAATTTCGAATTGTTTAAGGACTGTTCTAAGACATCATTTATATCTTATAAGTAACTAATATTCAAAATTTCATATTTCTAAGCCCCTCAGTAACGTTAAAATCGCATTTTTAGAACGTTTTTTGCTCTTACACCCCCTTTGGGGTAGTGGCACCGACATAAGATATAGCCTATGTTCTAAGTTGGACTAACACCATCATTTTGATACCATTACTTTTGGAATCGGTTCGGTAGTTCCAGAGCTTATCTCCGACAAATAAACAATTTTTTCCTCTTTATAATAGGAGTATAGATAAGAAACAGCGATATTTCGCATGTATAATGTACCGAAAATTTTTTTAACCTAAATTCTGATGCCATTGTGACATTTGGGAATTAAAATTATGTGGTTTCATAAAAATACTACCGCCCCTCAATGGGTTAATTGTGTTCGAGTCTGACTTAATATACGAGGGTGTATCGTAAAGTTTAAATTACAGGGGATTGTTTTTATATTCTTTCGCACCGCTATTTAAAAAAATACATTTCGAAATATATTTCTCTTGCAAATGTTCTCAAAGCTTAAGTAAAAGATCTTTTTCGTGAAAAAGTTGTGCTAGGTAGCATTAAAAATTATTCGCCTGTAATTGAAACTTTAGGATACCCCCTCGTATGTGTCTTTAATAAAAATAAATTTAGCAATAATTATGTGCTTTAATATATATTGTGTGATCAGTTGAATGGTAATTTATTCATCGTTGTCCCGTCATCCAGAGCTGTCTGGTTGCCGGTCGGTAACACCCCCAACATGGTTTATTAGTGAGAAATTGTCGAGATAAGACATCGACAAGGGTAGTTTAGTATGTTAAAGCAACATCATGGTACGCTGTGGACCTCGAGTCCTACACCTGGCTAATTTTAACTCCAGTTGGGTCATTGTATTAATTGTGTTCAAGTCTGTCTTAATATATGTACAATCGTGGTAAAAAAAAAGTAAACATCCCTTACTAACTCTGCAAAAAAATTATCATAGGAGAAAGTTACTGGTACCACACGATTGGTAATAAAGTCTACTTTTAAATGATGTGTATAAAATTTGCTTAGAGGGCCATCAAAATATTGAAACGAGACAAAATTTTGTTTTTTCAATAGCAGTACACACTTCTGACAGCATAAATGAACTCTACACCCTTCAATTAGCCTAAAAACGATTTTTTTTTTGCAATTCGTACGATAAGTTTCCGAGAAATTAATTATTTTAAAACGAGCGTATTTTAGGAGCTGTATCCAAATTGAAGTTCGGTCTGGATTACTGGCCGAGAGAGCCCCCTTCATGATCAAGGCACCTTAAGCGCCACTCGAGGAGACACTGAAAACTGCTAGATTACAGGATAGCATAATAAATTTCAAAATACCAACTCACATCTATCATAGACGGTCTCTTAAACCATCATTGTGCCGTTTTTAAGCATAATTTGAAAACTACCCGGAAGAAAAATGTGAAATTTTGGATTTCCATAAAGCAGGACTTAATAAATCTAAATCCATCAAAACATTGTAGGTTGCAATTCACATTTTTTTTCGAATATTAATTTCATAATTCATATCATAAAATTATAAAAATTACAAATTCAACGTATTTATGTTTGGGTATATTAGTATTATTGCTACACAAAAAACTAACGCATTAGGAGTATAATTTCAGAAGATATAAATAAAAATGTGAAAGTGTAATTTAACAGTAGAAGCACCAAATTTTTAATGTTTATAATTCAAAAACGGATGATCCAAATGACTTGAATTTTCGTTTTTAGGCATTGTTTGAATCGAAGATTTGAAATATCTTGTTAAAATTAGGTATTGCTATTGAAAAAAATGAAGTTTAGCTTCGTTTTAATATGCAGATGGCCCCTAAGCAACTTTTATATACATCATTTAAATGTTGACTTTATTTCCAATCGTTAGGTACCAATAACTTTCTTCTACGATAATTTGTTGAGGAGTTAGTAGCGGGTGTTTACTTTTTTTTTCCACGACTGTACCTTTAATTAATGAATATGTTTAGCGATTTCTTTAGTATACTTACGGGGCTTTGTAAGAAACTTTATGGCATCATGATAAATGCTAGAGGTAGAGATCTTGTTAAGTTTAAACTAGTTTTGTATATTTGGCAATAGTAATGATATCTTGTAAAAAATAACTTATATTTATTAGTTTTACTTGGAATTTCGATGGTTTTGATGACTTTTTTAAGCGGTTTGGTCGATATTAGTTAATAAATAAGGACAAAATACCACAAAGATTGTTAATTAATAACTCGTCTAGTTATATGAATTTTAAAATTCTGAGTCTCAGACAGTGTTGCCAGATTGGGGACTTTTTTTGTCCCCAGATTGTTGATTGTCACCGCTGTTTTTAAATAGAAATATTCGGCCTATTTAAAAGTAGATTAAAAATTCTGAAAAATAAGGCATATTGTTCTATTTTAAAAAAGTGGTGACAGTCAAATAATCTGAATTTAAAAAGTCCCCAATCTAGCAACACTGGTCTCAGATGCATCATGAGGCACTTTGGACTAGTTTCACAAAATTTTTCAATCTCGTACGTGTCATAGATTCTGCCAGCAATCGCACACAGACACATACACAGACAGAACGAAACTTTTCTTTATTAGTATAGATAATACACAACTTAGAATTATACGTATGTATCTCAGAAATACCCACATACCCATACGCAGGGATCTTGGCAGAAAATCTGTTAAAAAAAGAATGCACCAACTAACTAAAACATTTGAAAATAATATCAAAAATATTTTAACGAAATCACTTCTGAACTACCAGACTACGAGGTATCTGACCCCGTCAATAGAAAACTCCATAGATTTGTTTTGCTATTTGAGGAAGAAAGCTGAGTTGTTTCTCCTTTTCCTAGTTAATATTTCTTTTTTGTTTTTGTCTTATCTTTCTTTTTAAAAAAATTGTTGTTTGTCTGTTACTTTTGTAACTTATCTGATTTTAAATTTAATGTATGAACACTGAAAAAATGTCTTTTTTTAGGAATGGTTTAGATTTAATTCTGGCAGCTTTTTCGCCTTTCGTAGGAAAAAATTTTAAAACTTTTAATTCTCTCTCTTTAAAGTTTATTTTTCTTATTTCTCTTTAAATTACATATTCTTTATTTAATTTTTTTTATCTTTTCATTTATTTAGTTTTTTAACTACAGTTAAACTTTAAATTTTTTAATCGCTCCTTTATGTCTCAGCAAGTCGCTTACATGCTGCCTGGATGTGAAGTTGGTCCGCCACTAGGAAATCCATTAAGAAGCCTCACATTATTCCATTGAATTTTATTAATTTTATGAAAATAATTCTAGATCGAATTACAGTTTACTCATTTGGTCGCATGCAAATTGACCGCTGATGGACGTGCTTTTGTTAAGTGATATATCACTTAACCTGCTGTCGTAATAAAATGCTGTCGTAGAAAGAAAAATCATGCGTTAAGCATAGATTATGAAACACTTTCCAACACTTCCTGAATGCTTTAATAAAACTTCGTTATTTAGGGAAATAAGGTAAATAATATAACTAAGTAAACATTTTATAAAACGCATAAAACATTTGAAAAACTGATTTCAGTAGTTACCGTCCATATCCAAATATGTATTCCAATTCTTTTGAATAGCCTTGTATTTGATCTGTAGGTTGATATATATTCTATATAATGGGAAAATTTAGTTTAGCAAGAAAATGCATAACAGGTAGAAATTCATCTTTCAGCAATTTATACTAATAGATGGAAACATATTTGAATACTTTTGTACAGCCCTGTAGTTTATCTAGTACCTTTATTACATGCCACTATTTAGCTAAAATTTAATTCAAACTAAAACACTCTTAAAACTACTGAAATTACATTTCCAGAAATTATCACCTATAGACGGCCATGTATCCAACTCTTTGGGTGGCCCTGTATATCATTTTATCTATATTCTACAAATATTTCTTAGTAAACTAAATTCAGTTCAGCGTAAAAATGCATAACTCCTTTAAAACCCACCTTTAAGCAATTTATGCTTATTCTCAATAACCTTTACGAATTCATTTCTGTAGCCCTGTAGATGAACTATAGCATTTCTACGCACTTTATAGTATGCATATATATAGTGAAAAAAGCGCATATCATAATTAAAAATGCATTTCGAGCAATCATTACTAATATACAGTAATTCGGATACAATGTAGCATCTGAAATTTTTTCAAATACACCGCAAACAATTCCTCCTATACCATTATGAACGGAATTCTTTTGTGTGACACTGTAAATTAACAATAACTATTCTTTGCACCGCATATTCAACAGAATGCATATTTTAGTAGACTTCATAAATGAATATCAATTTTACTATGTTCTAAGGAGTGTAACACCGTTAAAAATCATTTGAAGTGATTTTTTCCCATTGCCCGTAATGCAACGGAAAAATTTTGACTCTCCTTGTAAATGAACTAAATATGCTACAAACTTCATTTGAAATAGGGAACGTGCTATGGTAGAGGTCCCTAACATCCAAAAATTTCAGAACGATCCGAGCATATTTACGAGAGTTAGAGCGTGGCCAGACGGACAGACAAACCGAAGTTATAAACACTTTTCAACTTTGTTGGAAAGTGTTAAAAAAAAACTGTCATGCCAATCAAATTCCAATACTATAACTTTCCTGCGAAACTTTATTTTTTTCCAAAGTAACCAAATACTTTATTGAATAGATGACATAATTAACCACATATAGAAACAAGAAAAATTTTATTAAATAATTTTTCAGGCACAACTTAAGTTTATTTGACTGAAAAATCGGAAGGAAGGCAGCGATTGATATCGTGCAAATTTCGTTATTTAAACCTTTCAGGGGCAAGGCATTTCGGCTCCAAAAATGATCAAATAATTAATTCATTCCGCAATTTAAGAACAAATTCATTTGAAAAAAAATCAAAAGCTTTTCTTCACGTAGATTATGAGATCGAAATTGTACTAAAAAATTACTCGTGTCATTTAGCAGTATGGGCATTAAAATTAGCGTTTGCAGACTTCAAACGGCGACCCTGAAAGGTTTAACCCTTTAACGGTTGCGTTAAATTACGGTTTAAAAATTCAAATTGCTTACTAGCACCGCTTTAAAAAAAATAAATATTCACCTTATTTAATGATAGGTAAAATGATACCATTACAAAGTGATTTATTAAATTTTATAAAACTATTTTATAAAACTGGTGAGAATCAAACAGTCTGTAAAAAAGATAGATCCCGTGAATATCACGGAAGCGAGAATTGAGGGCTTAATTAAAGAAATAAATTGATAATAATTAAAAAGTACAAATCAATAGACGAATGTTTTATCTACAATCAATTCAAAATACAGTAGAACCTCGATTATCCGAAGTAATTGGAACCGATCACATTTCGGAAAATCGAAACTTCCGGATAATCGAAAATGCTTCAATTTTAAGATTAAAGGCAAATAAGTGCTCTATTTCTTATTATGGTAACAGATGCTTAATAAAAATAAATCAATAGCAAAATAAAAACAAGAATGAACTACCTGAATTTTAATTTTGCAATTAAGTTCCTTTTACATATTTCACAAGAGTTTGAAACAAAGTTTTGTTTGTTGTAGTTTCGATTACCTTTGATTTGCAGCTCTATCATGAAGGTTTTTTTAAATACTATTGGTTCACTACTATCGCAGTCATTCTGCTGATTTCTTCATAAAATTTTCATTTTTGCAGCATCTCTCTCCATAACACTAACCGCCGCAATACAAATGCCGTATTCTTGAGCTTATTTTGTCATACTCTCACCCGATTCTACATTATTTATGATTTGAACTTTTTCTTCTATACCTAAAATAATTTTGTTTTTTTTACACATGATAATAATGAAAATTCTTACTCTAGTAAAAATCTCATACGGGAGCTGAAGTTAATTTCAAACAAATTCTAAGAAAGGGGATCCAAAATATTTATCTGTACTCGTGGTTCGGAAAGGACCGCTTGCACACGAGGAATGTGATAGTAAAAAACTTTAAAAATGGGTTTCGGTTAAAACAGTTTCGGATAAAAGAGGTTCTACTGTAATAAACCTTTTCTTGTTCACAATAAAAAACTATTTATATTCTATATCCCAAATATTTGGTACTATTCAAATAAATCAAGACAACTACAATATTTGAAACTTTTAGTACACGAGACATTAATTTCTTGAAATGTATCAGATACGTTTGTAAGTCTAAATTCTACTAGGTTTCTGCGTTTCTTAATAAATGCAAGCAACCGACTGCCAGGATAACAATTATTTTATGATTTATTACGAAACACTTTATTTCAGATTCTTTAACATGAGACGATAGCATATACGAGTATTTGCTTTCCGACAGATTGTAACTCTGCTATGAATTTATGAGTTATTCAGTATTTTTTCGATACTATAGGATAAGCAAAAATAAAGTGACATATGATGGAAATTTGCCACTTTTTTTTAGAAAAAAGGGTACAATGTATAGTAACGTTAAGTAACCTAGCAATTAAAGAAATTAATGCATAGTTGTTGGCAGGGTTCGTACGATTAAAGGACCTATTACCAGAATTTTCGTAAAGTGGTATTTGCTTTTTTTAATGAAAAAAAAAAAATTCTTTCTTCAGATATAGCGAACAGTACTTTACGACATTTGACCCCTGAATTACTTGATGCGTACGAACCCTGGTTGTTTTTAGGTGTGTTCGTAATTATATAAATGCGTAGCACCTATAGTCGTCGTTCGGTCCGTCCGCATATAACAGAGAAAAAAAGTACCCAACCGAATGGTCTGAAATTTTAAATATATAATTTTTACAAAACTGCATCGCGTCTGTTCAAATTTTATGAATATCGGATGTACAGTTTAATTACAGGGGCAGTCAAAAGTTTTGCGTTACATTACGGCCAATGAGAAAAATTATTTTGAGTGCATTTTAGTGCTGTTACAGCCTTTCTAAAAGAATGAAACTGATATGAACTTATGAAGTGCATTAAAATATACATTTAGTACAATATGCAGTGAAAAAAATATTTATAAAACTGGTTATAATACGAACGCACCTCATTTTCCACGTTTAAAGTGCAATTTCGTACTTTTATTTTTTTTTCTTTTAAGCTATAATGCATCATTGAGGGTTTATTTTCTAATTAATCCTTTTTGTCCCAAATTATGAAATAATTAAAATTGCATGTTCTAAATTATTTTTTCTGATTTTTTGGAAATTCATTAGAAGATTTACACATGCATGTTATTAATACACATGCAATTAATAAATTTTAGAAAGATATTTCCAATCAAAATTAAACAACGAAATATTTATTTATAGGTATTTTATGGCATATTTACAACTCCACTCAAATATTTGTTATAAAATATTTTTTCAAAGTATTTTATAGAAGTAGACAAATTCATGTTTTATATCTACAATGAATAAATATTAATAATACTTTTCTTGTTCACAAGATAAAACTCTATTTATCTTTAATAGTCCAGTAAAATTAGAACAAAAAAGTGCCGTTTTATGCAAAAATTCGCGGAAAGCTGGAAGTCGTTTTAATCACTTTGTTTTCATGCAAATCAAGGGATTTGAACTTTGTCCCATTTTTGCTGTTGAGCTTTAGACGTGGCACCACAAAAACCTAAAAAAATTCATACTTTTATCAGTATTTTGCAAATAACTCAAAAACCGTTGACTCTACAGAAACAGTTCTAATTTACAAATTGTAGACCATAAAATTTTGCGTCGATTGAGTACCGCAGACTAAAACTCTCATCAAAAATAAACGAGATATGATAGATCAAAAAAGTGCATTTTTTCCAATTTTTACTAAAAAAAATCAGAAAATTGGTTTTTTGAAGTGCTCATCTAACCAAACGAAATGTACGTATATTTGCGCTTATGATTACAATTTTGAAACCTTAACCCAATCCTAGTGTTACATTAAACAAACCTTAACAGTATCTGAGTACAGGACTGATTGGTGGCGATAAAATGAATTGTCCTATAGCGAAAGACACTGGAGTTGCAAGTATAAAAAGTGCCATTGGTGGTGATTTTGGCCATGTGAAATTCAAGAGATCCATTCGAGTATCTTCAATGAAAAGCTTCACGTATGCTTTTAAAATCCATGATGAGGAGGTATCCATCGATCCAGAAACTATTTTTCGCCGAATTTCTTTCCACAAGAAATTATAGTAGGAAGAACTTAGAAAGTTCTTTGAGTATGAATTGGCTCCATTTCCGACTTCTCTGTTTCATAATTTTGGGATGAGGAAAATGCTAAAGTCGGTATTTTATGATTTGTTCACACCCCTTAATAATTTAGAACAAACCATAAAAACTGCCAATGTGATTGATGGTGGCTTCCTCTTTCATCGAGTGAGTTGGGAACTAAGCGAAAAGTTATCTTCAATTATTTCCATGTACAATGGATATTTGAAAAACAACTATGGTAAAACTGAAACAATTGTTGTTTATGGTTATCTAGAAGAATCGTCCGAACATGGCACCAAGTCTGCACAACACTGCACAAACTGCGACACAACACATTTGCAAAACGTCTTATGAAGACCCAATTTAACCTCGCTTCTCTGCCGCCAACCGAAGATGCAGCCAAATAACATTCATACAGTTTTTCTTCAGATCTACATCTGGAATGGAAGGGTGATGCATCCCACTGATTGGGATTGGAAGTCATTCAAACATGGTATATATCCAATCACAACGAACGATATAGCTGCGACAGCAGAGCTTCTAAACACTCTGTCATGCAAAAGTGCAAAGCGATGCAAAGGCGGTTTATCTTCTTGTAGGAAGAACGGTGTTAAATGCTCAATTATATGTTACCATTGTAAAGGTGCGTCGTGCACAAATACCGCAGAAGAAGAAGAGTCACAAAACGGATACGACGAAAAAGTAGATATGGACAAGGATGCCTTCATGTGCAGGAGGAAGAAGAATGGGCAAATCAAGGTTAAAAAAAAAAAAAAAAAAAAAAAAAAAAAAAACGCTCCTAGCTCGATTTCCCTGTATTTCCTTCAAGTAACTTGAGTTGATTTTATCACCATTGGTTTTATGCTATTTTTTTAAATAAATTAATTATCTTGATTTTCTGTTATTATTATATTGTTCTCTACCATGTTATACATGAAAACGTAAAAAAAAAAATACAATTTTATGAGATTTTTTAGAAAAAATTGGAAAACAGTACTTTTTTGATCTATCATATCTCGCTTATTTTTGGTAGATTTTTTAGCCTGTGGTACTCCATAGACGCAGAATTTTATGGTCTACAATTTTTAAATCAGAACTGTTTCTGTAGAGTGAACATTTTTTGAGTTATTCGCGAAAAACTTAAAACAGTAAGAAAATTTTGAGGTTTTTGTGGTGTCACCTCTAAAGCTCAACAAGAAAAATAGGACAAACTTCAAATCCCTTCGTTTGGATGTAAAATAAAATGATTAAAACAATTTCCAGCATTCCGCGAATTTTCCGCTAGAAAAATCCTATTTTTACTGGCCTATAACCCCATTTCAAATGTTTGGATTTATTCAAATAAATCGAGACAACTACAACATTTAGTACGTTCAATACACGAGACATTATTTTCTTGAAATATATGAAATACGTTTGTAAGACTAAATTTGACTAGGTTTCTGCGTTTATTAATAAGTGTTAGAAACCAATTGCTTAGATAATAATTATGTTATGATTTATTACTAAACAATTTATTTCAAATTCTTTAACATGAGACGCTAGCATATACAGTCAAACCTCGCTATACCGCCATTAACCGCTCGAGAAATTTTTGGCGCTATAACGAGTTTGGCGGTATATCGAATTAGAATACAATAAAAATTAATTTTTGTACTATTATACTACTATTATAAAAATAAATATCATAATGCCTTTTTAATAGTTTATCCAAAAGTAGATAGTATATATAATTAATATACATAATATAATTAATATTGCATGACTCAAAATTGTCCAATTAATGTATGAAATTAACATTCACTTACTTCTTTATATAATCAATTTTAGATAAAGTAGATAATTATGCACATAATAGACACACACATACATTAAATCTCACACTGAATTTATTTTACGTTAATTATCTTTTATAGGGAAATATTTTAACCCCTTAACAGTGACATTTGTTTTCTTACAAAAAAATTAAAAATGGGGCTGGACACCACTTTTTCCATACTAAAATATTTACCTTACTTAATCGAAAAATATCTGACAATCAATAAAGATAAATTTACAGTTACAAATTAGCGGTATAAAAATGCTTTTAATAACGAAGCAAGCAAAGTGTTCTTGCCCGAATCCAGCTCGGGCCACACTGTTAACCCTAGAACTACCGGAAATTTTACTCAAGTTTTATAAAAACATTCTACACCAGAATTTTTACTTAAAACTATTTAATTTGTTTATTTAACTTATTATTGTCTGATTTATACATTTAGTTTGTTTTGAAGAAATTTCTGGTTTGAATAAATATTTTGAATGTACATGTCGGGTCCAATGGACCCGTCTGGTAGACGGAAGGTTAAGGGAATAAAATGCTATTTTGAGTTTTCTTTTCAGTATTGATTTTTTCCATATCTTTTTCTACAACTAAAAGATTGTTCATCATTTTTTTTAGTTGCATGTTTTTATAAAAAAATTCTTATTTTCACCAATGCAATTTTTAACTTCATCAGATGTAATATGCGGCATATCAGCTTCTTCAGATTCGAGGTCAGATGTATTTGAATTTTGATTCTGATTTGCAACAATTTCTTCGATTGTAATATCTTCAAATGTTGGAACACTTTTGTCTATATTAATGTACTCAGTTGCTGGTAGAGGATGCTCAATATATGTTAATTTGTGTATTTCGTCTTGTAAATCTTGGAGAAAAGCTGTACTGTTTTGTTTTCAGTAGATCCTTCAGATTTAATCAATCCAGTATGTTTTCAGCAGTTAAAAATAGTTTCTGATAAAATTTCATCCCATTTTTTTTTCATGCTAATAGCATTATGTAAAAGGATTGGAGAAAAATCGTATTTACTGATTTTTTTCAGTGATATGGCGGATGAGATACTTTCGATAATGAGCTTTGAAAGAATTTATTATATCCGCATCCAAAGGTTGTACAAATCTAGTACAGTCAGGAGGTAAAAACTCAATGCGGATATTGCTCATGGGCAGGGCTTAATTTGCGCCGGAGCCCACAGGAGCTCCGGTACTTCTCTGTTTTTAGTAAATATTTAAATTTTAGTCGGAAGACACCGGAGCTCATAAATACAGGGGTCCGGAGCCCAGTACAATAGCGCTTCCGAAAAAACGAATTTACTTATTTTACCTTTACCTTTCCTTCCCACATCTCCAAGGTTTTGCATTCTTTTTTACCAAAACACTTATATGTGACGTAATATGTTGCACACGTAGGAGATGGAGATAAAACGGACTCCATTTTAATATCAGTTTTTGGGCTTGGACTGACTCGACCTCAATCCCCAATCTATTTTACATTTAAAATTTTAATTATACATGTATAGAAAAAAAAACTTTGACTCCTTTAAAATTACTTATTATATTCCATTTCAAATCATTTTAAGGCTATTTTAATCAGAAGGAACGGGAAACAGAATTCGTATTTTTCTATTTCAAATTTATATCGGCGACATGTTGATACGGATCTATTCAAGAGACTGAACAATGAATTTGCTTTCAGTTCGATCTTTTTGTGACAGTAGGGTATTTTTTTATTAGCTGTTTTTTTAATTATTATTTAGATATCTAACCTGAAAAGAATATTTTCTGTTTTAACCAACGAACATCAGTTTGAGGTTTTTTCTCTTCTATTGCGTACCTGTATAAAAATCACGTTAGTGTTTTTTCTATTTATTTTGTATCATAAACGGTACCCGTGCTAAGACTCTGCTCTGCACCTTTACGAAATCACTTTCATCTGTAAGTAGATATAATTGCTATGTATTGTTATTCTGATAGTGACCAATCGAGCAGTGTTTCCCCTTTCTATAAAAGCATCGATTCTTTCCGATAACAGTGTCAAATTTTTAATTTAATCTGATTTTCAGGGACTCACCTCAAAATATTGCTATGCGGAAGGAATCGATTACAGTTTAAGATATGCACCTTTTATAGGAAATTGTAAAATATTGTTCCATTCTTCAGCATATAAATACTAATTTCTGTAAATTTCTTTTATTTTTTCTTAAAAATGCTTTGCTGTGAACTATCCCTTTTTTGTGTTAACATTATTTTCTAATTATAATCCTTTCCATATTTAATCGCAGAATTCTGCAATTAATTAACATTAAAAGTAGTCAAAGATTCAGAAGGAGTGGTAACTAAAAAGTGGAATAGTACACAGCTAAGTATATGCTGATATTTAAAATTTTTATTTTGCTAAAGAAAAAAAATGCTTTAAATTTTGCAAATAATGTACTAAATATAAATATGCAGATTAGAGTGGAAAGAGGGGAGGAGGAATGGTACGGTTGTTGTATCAGTACCGCAGAATATTAGGGCTCCAGTACTTTTTTTGTTAGAATTTAAGCCCTGCTCATGGGATATGCTATGTGACAAGGGACATTCTCCAAAATCATTAAAATATGGCGTTTGCTTTTTTTCATTTGTAAGTTGAAATTCACTAACCATTTTTGAAATAATACGCAGTCATCCGAGCTTTCTTGTTATTCTCATACTCTACATAAAGAGAAGGATTACATTTTTTAAAACATATTGGCTTTGCTGATTTTCCAATCACCGTGATAGTTCTTTTATAAGATCCATCACTATTCGTACAGAATACAAGAGTTACACAATCTTTTTTTTTTTTTTTCATCCTTTACCAGGCCCACTCGAAATTGTTTTAGCTGACTGCAAGCGGTAAAAAAGGCCACTTTCATCCATATTGCAAACGTCCTATGTTTTATACTCTAAAATCAGCGTACTCAGTTTTTTACGACCATTTAGCACAATAATTTCCTCAACACCTGCAGTATCAACACTTCGTATGTACCGAGAGAATCCTCGTCGCTTTTTAAATCTGTTCAACCAGCACTACTGTATTCGAAATCTGTGATATTCATTTGCTGGCCAAGGAACTTTAGCCTGCTCTCTGATGATGTTTCAGTTTATGGTAGCATTTTTAGCACTCATGTGTTGTATCCATGTGCAAAGGGTATCCTCTAAATCTTCATATTTCACTGTTTTTAGTATTTTTACATTTGACTGCAGATCGTTGGTGTTAATCCATTTTTCTGTATGCATCAAAATGTCTCCGATGCAACGCCTGCTAACAGACTTTTGCCAGAGTGTACAGAAATGAGTGGAGATATGTTGCTGCGATGTATTCACATTTCTTTCTTTATATTCACAAATTTCCCGCTTTTCCGAAATTGATAAAACTGTTCTTTTCGCCATAATGAGTTAAAATAAAGAGACGGGATATTTTACAGATTTAGCTGGTGAATTCTTCGATGTTGCAATCAACGTCCGACCGAAACTTCGAATGAGAGATTTTGCATCGCCGTTTTGTTCTAGAAATCGACATAAACTGCAGATAATATTTCATCTATTCTTTTCTTAGGACTACCAACCATTGGACGGAGAAGTTCTTTTCTGCATTGTTCTCACCTCAGAGTTAAGAGACCCTTTCGGTCAATAGCGTGCCGCGCTTTTTTCCCTCTCCCTCCAGAAGAGCACCGGGTCTCGTGACTCGACAGTCGGAAATTTCACTTGCTCGGCAGCTCAGCAAGTGGTATGTTGATAACAATACGAATTTTTTGCTATATAATGAAGTTTGAATTGAGCTTGAAAACATCTAGACGCAGGAAAAGGGGGTGACAAAAAAAACCTAACAAAAAATTTAAAAAAGAAAGATATGCAAAGAAAATAAAATAATTTCTAGAATTTTTTTCTTGGCGGTATATCGAGTTGGCGCTTTAACGGATGCATTACATTGAAATTCCTACCTGGCAGATTTGTTCATAGACACAATTGGCGGTTAAACGGAATTTGCGCTATTTCGAGATGGCACTAAATCGGGGTTTGACTGTATTTGCATTCCGAGAGATTGTTACGCTAATATGAATTTATGAGTTATAATTCAGTTTAATTTCACATAGTCCGGAGTTTCCTTAAATAGAGTAAACTACGCTTTGATGCTTTTGCTTTTACTGCGTCACAGGATTGCCAGTTTGGCCTACATTTATATTTCGAAATTTCAAATTCACACCGGAAAATTTGAAAGAAAATTCTTCACTTTATGTAATCACAAAATTTGTCTCATTAAATAAAGCAACAAAGACTACTTTTAATTTCTGGCACGAATTCGGATTTTCTGAATAAATATAGAGTTCAAACCGGCAACCGTGCTCAATCATCAAATGTCTCAATTTTGAACGGCAATATTTTATAGCGTAGATGGACATTTTGAGATATAGGGTCGTTCGGAAAGTCGTGTCCATTTGGGAAAATCAGTTCGTACCGGAAAATTCTATCATTTAATTATTAGCCATTGATTCCTATATACGATGTCTAATGATTACCGGGCAGAATTTTCCGGAGCGATTTTATTTTCCCAAACGGACACGATTTTCGGATACATTCTTTAACACTAGAAGAACCGTGAGAGGTAATTTTGATTCCTATCAATTGAAAATATTTCGCTTCGAAGCATAATTTTTTTTTTATAAATTAAGATTAAAAAATACAAAGTATATAAAATAAACGTGTTAAATAAACCAGTTAAACAGTTTTAAATAAAAACTCTGGTGTGAAATATTTTTATAAAATTTAATTAAATATTTAAAAAAAATAAGTTTTCTAGTGTTAGTTAAGTTTACAAATTAATTAATTATGCTTTAATAAATGTCACCTTAGTAATTAAAATACTTTCTAGCACTACATTTAAATGTCTAATTTGAAATTAATTATGACAGCATTATTATGAATTTCACAGTAATCGAACGAAAAATTACGTAAATTATTCTTAATGTCATTTTAATGGGATAACCTAAAGTTGTTCAAAAATCCTTATTGTAATCCACACCAGACTAAATGAGAAGAGTTGAAAAGTTAATCCTCTTAAAGTGTTAAACTTATGAGAAAATTTATTCTTAGCGTTATTTAAAAACTTGTTGGAACTGCACCGAAGCATGAAAAAGATAATGCATTAACAAGTGTGAAGTGTAGAAAGTTATGCAACATCTTTAGCAACATGTTTTTCTCAAACTTTCGATAGCTACTTAATTGCTTATTATTATCTGCATGGAGAATTTTTGAAATGACACTTTGTACGAAATAATCTGAAGCATTGCTATGTTTTAAAAAAACACTTTCAAAATTGATCTGAATCATTTATATAAGAGAGAATTTTTTAATAAATAAACTCTGTACACTCACATAATTAATGTGATGTATGAATAGGCTCCAGCATTATTAACAAAAATTTTTCACTTCCAACGGTTTAACCCTTTCCGGCACAGAACAATTCTTTTCATCGAATGGTGAAATGATTAACTCACACCAGAATTTATAAAAGATTTTTTTAAATTAAAAACTCGTTACTTGAAAGACTCATCATAAAAGAAAGATGTTATTGCCGTTTGCAAGTTTGGAATTAAAATTACGTGGTCCTGACGCGGGACCACTGTGTCGAAAAGGGTTAACCCATTTCGGGTCCATGGGTACATATATGCAGATTGTACAGAATTTGTTTTAGTCACCAGTAAAAAAGAAGAGTAAAATTTAGTTTGTTTAATTAGAGCATTTTCGTGATTGTTTAAATAAAGGTAACTAATTAAATAAAAGTGGTACAAATCGAAAACAATTTATGTAAAAGCCGCCGGTCTCGAAGGGGTTAATCCTTTCCGGCACAGTGCGCCTGGGTCGGGATACCTAATTTTAATTCCAAACTTACGAACGGCATCAAGAATATTTTAGTAAAATTTTGCTTTTACAATGAATAGTTAAAGTAACATGTTTTTAATTTCAAAAAGGTCGTTTTAAAATTTCGGTGCCAGTCAATCATTTCATCATTTTACAACAAAAATTGCCTGTGCCGGAAAGGGTTAATTCTCTCTCCCGTGATATTCACGTGTTGTGTCTTTTATTCAGATTGTTTGATTCCCACCAGTTTTATGAAATAGTGTAATTGGCTTTATTATGGTATCACTTTACCTGTCATTAAATAAAGTGAATATTTCTTTTTCAAAAAAGTGATGCCAATAAGCAATTCGAAATTTTAAACCGTAATTTAATGCGACCGTTAAGGGGTTAATTAGTCGCATCCCATTATGTATTACGATCGTTTGCAATTAAAACTTCTTATGATTGTCCTACCTAAAAAATGTAAAACGAGATATATTTTTTAAGAAGAGTGTTTGAAAATGTACCTTCCTCCCCTCCTTTGAAGCGAGGAAGTTTAACCCAGTTTATTGAGTTATAAAAAATATATTTAAAAAAAACATTTGGTATCTTTTTAAATTTGTGACATTATAAAAAGATATAATACATAATATATTAGTCAAACTGCGAAGCTATTTTATGGTAAACACAAATTACGAGCATTTTTGTAAAATGTTGCTCACAGTGTACGGGGAATTGCCCGATCTTGGACATGACTGTGAGGTGCATAAAATTATACGAAATATCCTGCATTTCTATCTTTACAAAATTACCCATGTTTAGGAGTTGCTTCCGGCTCACCTGCCATGAAGACAGACGTTCGCTCGGGAATTTCTCTCTCGCATGGAAGTGGACATTGAATGGCCGTGGAACATTTTGTGGACAGACGAAGCGAGTGTTGCCAGATTGGGGACTTTTTTGCCACCAGATTGTTGATTGCCACCGCTTTTTTTTAAATAGAATTATTCAGCCTATTTAAAAATAGATTACAAATTATGAAAATTAAGGCGAATTATACTATTTTTAAAAAGTGGTGACAGTCAAATAATCTGAATTAAAAAAGTTCCCAATCTGGCAACACCGGACGAAGCCCAGTTCCATCTTTAAGGATTTGTCAACACACACAATTGCAAGATATGGGCAAAAGAAAATCAATTCATTCGCAACGCAACCAGTGTCGATGCATTCGCCAAAGTTAAGTGTGTGGTGTGCGGTTTGACGGCATCGTATAAAGTAGGATTATTTTTTTCGATGAGATGCGTCCTCAGGTCCCCGTTACCTGTACCGCGAATGATAAACAGTATTTGCGCAACCAGGTCATTCCAACACTTCAACAACATGCATCTCGAAAGAATCATTTTCATGCAAGATGGCGCCCCTCCGCACATTGCAATGCCAGTCATGCAAATGGAGTTATGAATAAAGAGGAGGAGACATTTACTGTACTGTCTACTAGTTGCGAGTGAAGTAACTGAGGAGGTTGTCACAAGATGGCGGTTGCTTATTGTCGGATCCTCAGTTTCTGATTACCGCAAAGGCCAACTTCTCACCAGTAAAATTGAATAGAAAATTTCGTCTTATTTAAGCGTCTTATTCATGGAATTTTTTTTCTCAAAAATGACGTAAAAATTTCTATTTGTTTTTACTGGTGTCAGTATGCCTTGTAAAACTGTCAGTGGGGCCGTTCAAATATTACGTAAGCACCTAGGGCGGGGGAGGGGGTTAGCGATTTGCTTATTTTTGCTGACAAGGGGGAGGTGGGGGTTTGCATGATGCTTACGTAAGACATTTTCAAAATCCCTTAACTTGTAAAAAATAAAAAAAAAACTATTAAAAATTTTGAAATTGAAAAAAAAGAAATAGCAAAAGAATATTAAACTTGAAGTTCTGATGTCAGCTATTTTGACCGCACAAGGAAAAGATAAACGATCTCTTTTATCTAGAGGTGACTGTTCATGTTTGATGCACGATGGCTTATTATCTCTGAGAACTTACTATTTCCAATTGTGAGAATAGAATAGAATAGAATTGAATGGACCGATGCGATATGTTGTATTATTACAATGCGAATTTTCCTGGAAAGTTTCCAAAACGTAAGTAAAATTCCATCTTTTTTGCTTCCACCCCTGCTATGTCGAGTGGTTGAACTCCATAACTAGTGACCAATTGCTCTACTGTCTGGTGTCTCGTGAGTTTTGAAAACCTCTCAGTACTGTAGTGTAGTGGTGTTAAAAATAAATGAAATCGGAAATATATCTTCATTTCGAGAAATCTTGTATAAAAAACTTTTTGAAAGTTTCAAACTGTCTGCATTAGATAAACCTTTGAAGGATATCCAATGTAAAACTAATGATGTGTGGCGGCAGTATAAAACGTCTTCTAAAACTGACAAAGAGTTAGAGGTATTTGTGCAAAAAAGAATTGAGGACGAACTGCGTAAGGCAACCAAAAAGAAATCAGTCATTCTTAATTATTTTATAAAGGTAATTATAATAAAGTTATTCTTAAAATTTTAAATATATTTTATGATATTTTTAAGTTTACATAATTACTTGTAAGAATTGGAAAAAGATAAGATAAAATGACCTTGTAGCCTTGGCGAAACATGGTCACTATGGCAATAAATAAAGACCAAGGAAATGCCAAAAAACGAGTTATTACTTTTTAAACCTTATTTTTTCTTTTCAAATAACTCGAAAATTAATGCATCCATGGGGAAAAAAATATCTAAGTTTTGTAGCAGATAATCTTCTAACTGTTTTCAAATTTTGTACCTTACTAAAAATGAAATGTAATCCAATTGAATTGAAGATGCCGTATGACTATTTTTGCCCTTCCATAAAGTCGCAATTATCCGCAAGAACTTCTGGAAGTTGTGGCCAATATCATGCATCTCAGAAGTCAGCAAACAGACACACAAAAAAAATTCAACACAGTGAAATAAAAAGAAAATTGATCAGTTAAACTGATGGCATTGAGCTCAAAAGCTATTCACACTAATTGTATATTATAATCTTATTTCAAAGAATAATGACCCTCGAAAAATAAAAGAACGGATTAGTCCCCGTTGTCCCCTTTATACTTAACCAAAGAACCTCCAAATTTAATCAGGGAAGCTCCTTAACATAATAAACCGGTATACCAAATTTTAAGCAAATCAGATAACTCTGCATGAAAAATCATTTCTCTAAATTAAGGGGGTATTAGCTCCCCCATTTCTCTCTTTATGCTGAACCAATGAACCTTCAAATCTAATCAGAAAAGCTCCTTATCAGAATGAACATAGAAAAAAAATTAAACTAAATTAGATAATTCTGCATGAAAACCAATTTATCTAAATTCAGGGGGGCAATTACCCCCTTTCCCCCTTTTATACATAACCAATGAACCTCCAAATCAAATGAAGGAAGCCATATCGGAATAAACTGGTACATCAAATTTGAAGCAAATCGAATAATTCTGTATGAAAAACCCATTTATCTAAATTAAGGGGAGACTAGCCCCGTCCCTCCTTTATACTTAACCAATAAATCTCCAAATCTAATCAAGGCAGCTCCTTAACATAATAAACCGGTATACGAAATTTGGAGCAAATCGAATAACTCTGCATGAAAAATCCATTTATCTAAATTAAGAAGGGGAGGGGGTCTAGCCCTCCTTTCCTCCCTTTATACTTAACTAATGAACCTTCAAATCTTATCAGGGAAGCTCCTTAACATAATAAACCGGTATACCAAATTTGGAGCAAATCGAATAATTCTGCATGAAAAACCCATTGATCTAAATTAAAGAGGGGCTAGCCCCCCTTTTCCTCCCTTTATATGTAACTAATGAACCTCCAAATCTAATAAAGGCAGCTCCTTAACATAATAAACCGGTATACCAAATTTGGAGCAAATCGAATATTTCAATATGAAAAACCCATTTATCTAAATTAAGGGGGGTAGCCACCTTTCCCCCCTTTATACTTAAGTAATGAGCTTCCAAATCTAATCAGGGAAGCTTCTTGACATAATAAATCAGTATACCAAATTTGGAGCAAATCGAATATTTCTGCATGAAAAACTCATTTATCTAAATTAAGGGGGGGGGAGGACTAGCTCCTCTTTTCCCCCTTTATTCTTAACCAATGAACCCCAAAAACTAATCATGGAAGCGCCTTATCAGAATGAACCTAGAAAAAAAATTGAAGCAAATCGGATATATCTATCAAGAGTTATTGCGTTACGTACATACGTACCTACATACAGAACCGGCGGGCACATACGCTCTCAAGCTTTGATAGCCTGTGAGCTAAAAAGCGAGAAGGCCTGCCTTATACGACCATTGAGAATTGCTGCTCGTCGAGCAAATTAACTTATGCGCGTCATAAAATTAGTGGAAGATATGGAAGATGTTGAGTTGATCAATGAAGGTGAAGTTGATCAAGATTGCATCCGAAAAGAAAGCGATGAAGATAATCAAGTAAAACTGGAAACCAATATCATAACAGATATGGAAAAATGGCTTGAGCAGTCGTGGTCAACATCGGAATAGATATGGGCATGTTCAAATTTAAATTTTACAAATGGCTAAGTTCTTCTAAAATTGTGATTGGGAAATAGGGCTAAGAAATTTTCTTAACCCTTTAAGACCGGACTGCTTTTTGAGTTTTTTTTTCAAAACAATGATATACAGTCGAACCTCTATTTAACGAAGTCGCTAAATCCCGGAAATAAAAGTTCGTTATATGGAAAAATCGTTAAATAGAGATTCACCTTTTAAAATACTTTAAACTACATAAAACAGATTTTAAATTCATAAACACTAAATATTTTTACTAAAAGTAATTAATCAGATTTTTTTAATAAATTATATCGATTTGTTTTATTTATTTTAACCACCAATATCCATCATCAATTCATTTTTTCTATGTGTTTAAATCTTTGAAATCTGCAAGGAAAACAAAACATTGTCCGAGAATGCAGTGTACTTTCTGTTTAAAGTAAATAGTTTTACATTAAAATTAACGAATTTTAATGACATTATCGTATTTATTATTATTATAACAAATAATTTTAACCATACATTAACATATGCGTCCTTAAATTTAATTTTTAAAAAACTCTTAATTCTGCCTGAATTTTTTTCTTTTAAAAAGTGCTTTCTCTCATTATACGTCTCGCATCTTTGCAACGCACCAAAAACCCCTTCATGCGTATTTTCTGCTAACTATAATCCGCGCCGGATTGTTTCAAATGATTTTAGCATTTCATCTACGAAGTTTTGTTAATTCCTGCATCATAATCATTTCCATCATCATCATATTCGTCTTCATCTCAATTCATTGCTGCATTGTTTTTATTTTTCACACTGTCGAAAACTGTCCAATTCGGATAGTGTTTCCGAGGTCTCAATTTCAGAATTAAGTGAAATACAATCATCAATCAGCACATCATGGTTAATTTCTTCTTTTTTTCTCATCTATATCCACATTTTTTAAAGTTACTCTAAGGGATTATCATCTTCGTCCTTACATTCGTACTTACCGAATTCTGACTGCTGACAAAGAAGGCGCCTTGTAAAACCAGTTCAAGGCCATGGAACATCATAAAATGTGTTTAAAGAAAGAATAAGTTTGAAATGTTCAGAAATATTTTGATAAATGGGGAGAAAAAAAAATTCAGATCCCAAGAAAAAGTTCATTAAATAGAGAATGCACTTCGCTATTTGGAGGTTATTTTACGAAGAAATTCACAAAATGTTCTTGGTTCCAAGGAAAAGTTCGCAAAATAGAGGTTCATTAAATAGAGGTCCGACTGTAACTGAAATTTGTAACTGATAATTCACTATCTGTTGACAAAATTCATATAATATAGTTTCATATAATACCAGCACAATCACTCGATTCCGGCCTTTATGGAATAGGTAACATAGGAAGGTAGAATTTGTTTAATGATTAACCCGCACGATCGTGCGGGTCCGGTCTTAAAGGGTTAACTAGAATTGTAAGGAAATAAAACAAGCATTTTTTAAGTTATTTTTTTTAAGTCAAGTAAGAGTTTTTTTTAATTTAAATTAAGTCCTATTCTTTTTCAAATTAAATTATTAGTGTTAAAGAAAAGTGTGTGGGGGGGGGGGGGTTGCAATTTTCTTACGTAATTATTAAGAGGGGGTTTGTGATTTGCTTATTTTTGCTGACAAGGGGGGAGGGGGGGGGGTCACAAATTGCCAAAAACATGCTTACGTAATATTTGAATAGCCCCAGTTTGTTTCCCTGGCTGTCACAATATGGCGGAAACACAGGGCCTAACTACCGCCAAAGTAAACTGCTACCAGTTAAAATGAATATTTCGTTTCTAAACATTATTTATGACTAAAATTTTGCAATAGTAAAACGATTAAATAAGATGAAAATTTCTATATAAATGTACTGATGGAAGTTTCCACCGGCGATAAGCAACGCTTGTGATAACAGTTACATTTGAAGCTTCACTATTTTAAGGCTATGTCAGTTCCTCTTTATTAATAGTTCCATGATGATGAAACCGCTCAAGAGGCATTTCGGAAATGATCGACTTATCAGCCGTCATTGTCCAACAGCTGGCCTTCAAGATCGCCAGACCTCCATCTTTGTGACTTCTGGACATGGCGTTATCTTAAAAATGTTGTTCAATGGCCCGATTGCAAATTTATCTGAATTGAAAGCACGGATTACGCAACACATTCATATCGTCACCCCTGAGAAACTCCGGTCTGTTGTGGAATATGCTATTTATCGGCTTCAACTTGTGGCTGACAGTGGTGGACAATATATGGAACTTGTCTGACGCATGTCTAACGATAATTAAAACTGAATTGTTATGTATTTTTATGTGGTTTACGGCCCAAGGACAATTAAAAACCGATTTTCCCCATCCAATGTGGTACGACCTTGCCGTGGTGGATGGGCTTTTCACTAACAGTACACAACCGTTGACTGATTTGGAAGTCATTTTTCCGTCAAACCGAAACTCTTATGCACATTGAACAAAACGGTTGGTTTACGGTGCAACTCATGCCATAGTCGTCGCGTTTCGATTTAAAATGTCACTTGTAGCTGAATACACTTTCATTATGCCGCTTACAGCGCGACCTATTGAAGTTTGGTACTTTCTTCATTCTTATGCCATATGTTTCCACCGCTTTCCAGTATATTCTATTAAAATCTGAAGTCATTCTGAGCAGTGGTTCCTTTTTGACATAAGGTTAGTTGGGGCAAATGGGCCATGATTTTACAATGTGTCTCTGGAGCTCCTGACAATTCAGCTTCAAAAAGCTAATGTTCGTTTGAATTGAAACCTGAGCTTATGTAAATGTGTTCAGTTAGGTTCCCTCTATCAGACAGAAATGCTCAAAATTACATTTTAATATTTAAAAATATGCATATTTCATCTTTCTTTCCTCATGGGTCCAGTTGCCTCATAAAAGCGGGGTAAGTAGAGCAGGAGGGTCTATGTTCCACACGCGTTTTTTTTTTTTTTTTTTTTTTTTTTTTTCATATGGGATATCAGGTCCTGTTTGAAAAAGTGAAAGCAACTTAAAAAAATTTACACCAGGCAGATCATGTAAATTATATATCAAATAAAGAGCGCTGTAAAGGAAATATTTGCTATCAGTGTGTCTAAAAAAAGCACTAAAAGTGAAAATATTAGATTTATTTATACCAAAAATATAAAAATTAAGTAAGTACTTACGTACTTTAGTATATGTAATAAGTATAAAAGTCACGTGGGTATTTTAAGGGAAAAAATAGCAAGGTAAATCTATAAACAAACGGTTACGTAAGTACCTACGTACTTTATCCGTATCCGGGAGTCGCAGTAGATAGAGAAAATGTTATTGTTCCTACTAGAACCCTTAATGAGCTACCTTCATGATCATTTTATTTAACATAGTCTAAAGAACGGTGCGATGAAGATATTATTTTCAAAATAGTGGTAGGAACAAAAACAGTTTCCCTATAGAATGCGACCCCTGTGTATCGTACAATTTCAAGGTTTGGCTGTCTCGCTTTCAGGGGCAAGGTGCTTGCATTCGTGAAATATCGAAATAATTTAATGACACCAGTATCAGGGTTTGTACGGGTACCGTTATTTTCAAGGCCTAATATCAGTATTTGTTTATAGAAAAATAAATCTAGTTTAAGCGGACGAAATTTTGCTTTATTTAACCCCTTCACGGTCGCTTAATATTTGAAAAAACCATCAAAAGTGTACCTATTTTTTTTATTACAGAAATTGAATAATTATAAGGTTTTTAAATAAAATATGCAATTAGTTTATTTTTAAGCCGAAAAAACAATATTTTATACCCATATTCATATTTGTATAAAAGCCATCATGCGAGAATTATGTGTCTTAACCTCTTAAGCTCCGCCTCCGATAAATGTAGGTTACTTTTTTTTAAAATTCAGATTGTTTGATTCCCACCACCGTAGTTTACGACAGATAAAATGATGCAAAAATAAAGCCATTTACACTATTTAAAAAAAACTGGTGGGAGTCAAACAATCTGAATTAAAAGATAGTAGCCTACATTTATCGAGGGCGGAGCTTAAGAGGTTAAGACACATAATTCTCGCATGATGTCTTTTATACAAATATGAATATGGCTATAAAATATTGTTTTTTCGCCTTAAAAATAAACTAATTGCATATTTTATTTAGAAACCTTATAATTATTCAATTTCTGTAATAAAAAAAAATAGGTACACTTTTGATGGTTTTTTCAAATATTAAGCGACCGTGAAGGGGCTAATATTCCAGTTATCATCTGAAAGGCTTGATTCATCAGAATCCATATCAAAATGACAAAAATATTACAAATCTATGACAAATCTATGGCAAATTATAGATCGTACAAATCAAACCAGAGTGCTAATATATTCAAAGACTTCAAATGGAAATTCCAGTTCAATTTTTCTGGTTTCAGAAGTTTTTTCCAGCAATTAAATCTCCAGCCCGAGAATATGACGGGCACGAGAAATAACGAACGTCACCTCAGCCCGAGATATTGACGGGAGCGAGAATTAAGGGGTTAAGGAGAGATTTTCCCTAAGAAAATACTGGTACCGAAGAATTTTTTAGTCTGGAAATTCAAGGATCCGTACGAACCTGCAGTATTTACAAGAGAATCTATTTGTAAACGAGTAAAAGTATATTTTCGAGTACTTAATGAAGGTGAAATTTTCATTATAAAATTCCGGTGCCAATGTGGCAATTAGGGATGAAAACAGGCATCACCGCCTCTCAAAGGGTTAAGAAATTTGGTTTGATACCACCCAATATGCTTTTATTAAATTTTATTACGAAATTTTAATAGGGTATTCTAGTATAATTTTCTTTATTGCGTGTAAAAAACAATGCATAAATTTATTTCCCGTAGTATGAGAAATTTAAAAACATTATTTATAACTATTGGGTTAACTGGATCCAGAATGGTCCAATTACCCCTGATACTTGTCCCAGTTACCCCATTCCTGAAAGATTTATGGAGTAACTGGGACACCGGGCTTATATTTGAAACATGAAGCAAACATGTATTGGTACCTAATAATATTAATGTAGTTATATGCCTAATCTTTAAAAAAAAAAGATTGTTTAATAAAAATACACAGTATTTTAATAAAAAGCCGAGGAAATTCAACCATATTGCCGTTGTTAAAAAAAATGTAAGTATTTGACAACCTATCACAGCAAAGTGAGAGTTATGATTGAGTTGACACACGTTGTTTTAGGAAGTAGAGATTAAGGTGCATTGTTCACAAAAGCTAAAACTTAAAAAACATCGTCAGTTTTTTTTAATAAAATAGGCTATGGCCCAGTTACCTCGTAGGCCCAGTTACTCCAACTAACCTTAGTTCATAGTAGTTCATAGTAGTATTAATGGTTTTGAAAGTGGGACTTTAATTATAATCCCCTTGTCTCACAGACACTGACAGGAGATCGTTTAGGTTGTCAAAATAACGCAGGGCCTGATTACCGTCGAAGTAAACTTCCACCAGTAAAAACATATATCTGTTTTGGGCTATAACTATGAGTGAAATTCAGCATTATTAAAACGCTTACATAACGAGAATTTATCTGTTGAAATTTGCCGATGGAAGTTTGCTCCATCGGTAACGAGCTACTGTGAAACCACTTATAGTTGATGCTTCACCATTTTTAGGATATGTCAGTTCCACTTTTCCTAGTTCTATAATGGATTTATGAATGTAGAGGAGGAGATATGTAGTGTAGAATCTACGGAGTGTTGCCAGTGGGCTACTTTTTTTAAATTCTTATTTCTTGAATGGAACCACTTTTTTGAAATAGTAAAATTCACCTTCTTTAATGCCATATTAATTAATGCGAAAACAAGGGGAATTTTACCATTTCAGAAAAGTGGTGTCAATCAAGATATTTGAATTTTAAAAAAGTAGCACACTGGCAGCACTGAGTGTACGAGTTGTAAGTAAAAAAGCTGAGGGGTTATTACAAGACGGTAGCTGATTTTTTAGATCGGATGACCGCCAGAGCAAAGTTCTAGAAGTAAATTTTATTAGAAAATGGCCGCCTTATTTTAGCGGCTTGTTCATGCAAAATGTCTGTCATAAGTTTAATAAAGATATTTATTCGTTTTTACTGGTGGAAGTTGTCCCGGGTATTATAGTATCTTTCACTGACATTGGCAGGAGGTAGGTTAGGCTGTCATAATATGACGGAAATGCAGGGCCTGGTTTACCACCGAAGTAAACTTCCATCATTAAAAATAAATATCTGTTTTTGGCCGTAATTATGACTGAAATTCTGCCTTAATAAGGTATTTAAGTAAGGAGAAAATTTCTATTCAAATTTACTTGTGGAAGCTCCGCACGGCTGTAATGAGACAATGCGAATCCGACTGTAGTTGAAGCTTCACCATTATTAGGATGTGTCAATTCATCTTTTATATCGTTCCTTGTAGCATAGCTGCCAACATCTTACGCTTTTTCAGACCACAAAAATTTTATAGTAAATTTTACCTTTTTAAATCGCCGTAATCTGCTGATTAAACAAGGCAAAAATTTCTATTAAATTTTTGTGGTCTGAAAAAGCGGAAGAGTTGGCAGCTATGCCTTGTAGTGATGGGCTGAAGAAATATTTGATTTTACTATCGAACTAACCATTCGGGCATGCCCAAAAACATATTTTCCAAGCTTTGTATATATATATATTTATTTATTTAACGTAATTTCCCGCGTATACGCTGCAGTTCAGATAACTCGATTTCCAACCAGAATTCGTTTTGGATGAAATGCAATTAATTCTCTTTTACTTACAAGGAAGGTCTCCATACGGGCATACTCAGAAAATTCTGAAAAAAATAAAGAATGTTCTCCTCCCATGGGTATATATGTTTATAAAAAATTTTTTGGTGGAAACTCTGCAGAACGTCTGTAAAAAAATAATGAAAATTTCGCTTATTTGGCGATTTATCACCGTTTGGCGAAGAAATTAAGTTAAAAAAAAATACACTTGTCGAATACTCTTTAAGGAAAAAACTTTTTATGTTGAATTTGTTTAAATAAGTTTAATTTAATTAACTTTAGCTTTGTCATTTTTAGTTTGTTTTAACTATAGTTTTGTCATATATATGTACTTATAAAGAATTTTAACTATCATATTTTACGATTTAAAACAAAATTTAAATTGATTAAATTTGTTCCAAACTCAAAAATACGCCCCATCGAGCACTGTTGATTCAACTTTGTTGCTATGGAAACAGCTTCTTCGGTATGGAAATGTATTACGGCAGCATTATTCATCTGCCGTTAAAAGTTACTTTTATAACCGATAAAGCCGTTTAAATTAAAAAAATTGTGGATTGGAGAATAAAACAATGGCAAAATTTCGTTCAAATCGGCAACAAGCAACAAGTATAATACAAAATGTAATAATAATAATAATAATAATAATAATAATAATAATAATAATAATAATAAATTCTTCAAATTCATTAAATACTGCATATTCTCAAAATCAATTAACAAACAATTTTCAGATTCATTAAAATCGTTAGCTTTTGGCGAAGAAAAGTGCTGCTCGCCAAATTGCGTGCCGCTTTCGTCTTTTCACGCCAATTATTCGAAAGTATTTTATTTTTTTTACAGATTTTCTACTGTAATTCCGCCGCTAATTTTAACTGATCCTTTATTACATACATGAGTACTTTCACTAGAATTTTTTTCAACATATTCTGAGTATGCCCAGTATGGAGACCTTCCTTGTTAGAATTTATCTGTCTTCATTTTTTATATAAACATTACGGTATGAAAAATAATTAACTAAGCCGCGGCGTATACGCGGGAAATTACGGTAATCAAATACCACCAGAAATTTAGTTTAAAAAAAAGATAAACAAAATCATAGTAGAAAACCTTCGTAATTTTTTTAACCAAGAAATTTTGAAAATAAAAATAATTTTTATATCTTTAGGCGTTTTTTAAATTAATTTTAATTACAAACAGAAAAAAAATTCTGTACAAAATTTCTGGTAGAAATTGAATAATAATAAAAAAAAAAAGGTTGACAGTTATGCTTTTGCGCATGCCCGTGTGATTCATTCGAATAGTAAAATCATTCATTTTGCCTGTCGCTAGTTCCCTGATACGCAGTGATATCCTCTGGGCAAATGACAGCGCCCTTATTGAGATTTAAAGATGGTATGAAATAAAATTGATTAGTTCCTCTTCACTATGACGTAAACTTCACTGAATTATCTTAAAATCTTTAACCCTTAAATGCGTGATTTCTTATTTTGTTTCGATAAAATATATATGATTCTCTGAAAAGTTTATTACACAGGAAAAAGAATGTAAAAAATAAAAAAGTATCAGAGATATATTTTTCATATAATAAGTCAATCATTTCTTCTGTTGCAGATCTGCAATACAGGAAAGAACTATTGTCGTGAGGCTGTTTTACGCTAAAATATTACAAATTAGTAAATAGTTTAATAAATATGTCTCCAAATAAATTATTTTATGTATTTATTTATTTATTTATTTTATAAAACTGTCAGAGAATCTGACTTTACACCAGAAAGTTTTAATGGTTAATTTCGCTTTACTTAAATACGGAATGTCTGTTATTAATTAAAGCAAATATTGCTATTTTAATTTTATTGTGTGAATTAGGTTTAGCCCTTTAAGACCCGATGTATTTGTAAACAAAGTTAGTCAGGCCTGAAGAAAGTAAAACATGGACTGCAATCGCTACCTGTTCATGAAAAATGATACTTTACTCTATCTGCAAACTAGAACTATCGTTCGATTCGAGTTTTTATTACATACTAGCAAACCCCGCGGCTTTGCTCGCGTAATATTTGAAATATGCCAATTGATATTTATATGTCTAATTTTTATTAAAAGGTACTAACTAAATTTTTATTTTATTAAAAGGTAATATTTTATTTTATTAAAAGGTACTTATTACTTTTAGGAATAGTTCAAAAATTACTTTTTAAAACACAGTTTGATTAATCATCCTTATTACACTGCATTTGGCAGAAATGAGACTTAAATTAATAAAATGAAATAAAAATAAATAAATGATAATTTAGAAAATATTTTGAAACTTTTATGCTCAATTAATACTCTTATTTCAGTATTCATTTGAAGTTTTGAATTTTTTAGAAACCATCTTCTTACATCTTAAAATTAACCATCATGTCAAATTCCAAGTCCTACCACCTCTCTCAACATAAAGGGCTATGTTGAAATAGGAACTGTCACCATTAATTTGCCAACATTAATTTTGAAATCGGTTTGTTAATTCCTAATATTCCACAGAAACGTAATTTAAAAAGATTTTAAAGCCCTCTTTTAGAACGTTTGTTGTTCCTGTGAGCCCCAGGTGGTAGAATCACCGGCATAAAATATAGCCTGTGTAGGATCAGAGACTGTTACCATTGATTCGCATTGACTACTTTTATAACCGGTTTATATTCCCTGAAATTGCATAGAATCGTAATTTAGAACTTTTTTAGAACGCTTTTCGCACCTCCCCTTCGCTTCACCCCTTTTTAATTCGAATTTATTTTCGACGTTCCTTCGAGGGCATTTATATTTTATAAGTAATTACCATGTCATATTTAAAGTTTCTAGGCTTTTCAGTATCACAGGAATCGCAATATAGAAAGTTTTTAGCTCCTGCAACCCTCTGGTGGTAGTGGAACAGACATAAAATATAGCTTATGTTCGAGCAGGTTCTATCACCAAAATTTGTCATCATTATTTTTTTAATCGGTTTGGTAATTTATAAGTTTGCTTAAAAATTGTAATTTATTACGCTTTTCACTCACTTCATTTTTTTTAAAATTTGGAATTTTCTTTCGACTGTTCTTAGAAAGCAGTTGCATCTTGTAAGTAAATACCATGCCATACTTCAAAGTGTTAGACCCCTCAGTTGTGCAAAAAACGTAAATTAAAACATGTTTTGCTTTTGCAACCCTCAGATGGTAGAAACAGCAACATACAATATAACCTATGTTATAGCAGGGACTGTCACCATTGATTTGCAACCATCACTTTTGAAATAGCTTTGGTATTTCCTTAGACTGAGTAGAAATCGCAATTTAGAACGTTTTTAGGACGCTTTTCGCGCATTTTCACCCCTTTTTAAATTTCCAATTTTTTCGAAACTGTTCTTAAAGATCATTTATATCTAATAAATATGTACCTTGCCTAATTTTAAGTTGCTAGCCCCTACCGGTCACAAAAATCGAAATTTAAATCGCTTTTTTGCTCCTGCAACGTCTTGGTGATAGTGATACCGACATAAAATAGCGTCTATGTTAGAGCAGGGGCTGTCAGCACCAATTTCCTACCATTACATTTGAAATCAGATTCATTCTTCCTGAGATATTGCCGACAAATCGGCATTTAGAACGCTTTTCGCGCATTTTGCTACTGCATCTCCTCTGGGGCAGTGGAAACAGATATAAAATATAGCCTAACTTAGAGCGAGATCTGTCATCATAATTTTTACGCTATTATATTTGAAATCGGTTCAGTACTTCCTAAGATTGCATAGAAATCGCAATTTAGAACGCTTTTTACAATGTTTTTTGCGCATATTGACCCCTTTTAAATTTCGATTTTTTTAGGAAATGTCCTTAGAGATCATTGATATCTTATAACTAACTACCATTCCAAATTTCACGATTCTAGGCCCTTCGGTAACGCAAAAATCGCCTTTTTAGAACGTTTTTTGCTCTTGCACCCCCTTTCGGGTGGTGGCGCCGACATAAAACATAGCCTATCTTGGAGCAAGCGTTTTCACCGTCATTTTGACACCCTTATTTTGACACCATTTTTTTGTAAATCGGTTTGGTATTTCCTGAGATTGTGTAGAAACCACCATTTAGAACGTTTTTTAGAACGATTTTCGCGCATTTTCACCCCTTTCAAATTTCGAATTGTTTAAGAACTGTTCTTAGAAATCCTTTATATCTAATAAGTAGCTAATTTTTCAAATTTCATATTTCTAGGCCTTCCAGTAACACGTAAATCGCATTTTTAGAACGTTTTCTGCTCCTGCACCCCCTTTGGGGTAGTGACACCGATATAAAACATAGCCTATCTTGGAGCAAGCGTTGTCACCGTCATTTTGACACCCTTATTTTGACACCATTTTTTTGTAAATCGGTTTGGTATTTCCTGAAATTGTGTAGAAACCACCATTTAGAACGTTTTTTAGAACGATTTTCGCGCATTTTCACCCCCTTCAAATTTCGAATTGTTTAAGAACTGTTCTTAGAAATCCTTTATATCTAATAAGTAGCTAATTTTTCAAAATTCATATTTCTAGGCCTTCCAGTAACACGTAAATCGCATTTTTAGAACGTTTTCTGCTCCTGCACCCCCTTTGGGGTAGTGACACCGATATAAAACATAGCCTATCTTGGAGCAAGCGTTGTCACCATCATTTTGACACCAATATTTTTTAGATCGGTTTGGTATTTCCTTAGATTGTGTAGAAACTACCATTTAGAACGTTTTTAGAACGCTTTTTGTGCATTTTCACCCCTTTTAAATTTCGAATTGTTTAAGAACTATTTTTAGACATCATTTATATCTTATAAGTAACTAATATTCAACATTTCATATTTCTAGGCCCTTCAGTAACGGTAAAATCGCATTTTTAGAACGTTTTTTGCTCCTGCACCCCTTTGGGGTAGTGACACCAACATAAAACATAGCCTATCTTGGAGCAAGCGTTGTCACCATCATTTTGACACAAATATTTTTTGAATCGGTTTGGTATTTCCTGAGATTGTGTAGAAACTACCATTTAGAACGTTTTTTAGAACGCTTTTTGTGCATTTTCACACCTTTTAAATTTCAAATTGTTTAAGAACTGTTCTTAGACATAATTTATAACTTATAAGTAACTAGTATTCAAAATTTCATATTTCTAGGCCCTTCAGTAACGCTAAAAACGCATTTTTAGAACGTTTTTTGCTCCTGCACCCCTTTGGGGTAGTGACACCGACATAAAACATAGCCTATCTTGGAGCAAGCGTTGTCACCATCATTTTGATACCAATATTTTTTAAATCGGTTTGGTATTTCCTGAGATTGTGTAGAAACTACCATTTAGAAAGTTTTTAGAACGCTTTTTGTGCATTTTCACCCCTTTTAAATTTCGAATTGTTTAAGAACTATTTTTAGACATCATTTATATCTTATAAGTAACTAATATTCAAAATTTCATATTTCTAGGCCCTTCAGTAACGCTAAAATCGCATTTTTAGAACGTTTTTTGCTCCTGCACCCCTTTGGGGTAGTGACACCAACATAAAACATAGCCTATCTTGGAGCAAGCGTTGTCACCATCATTTTGACACAAATATTTTTTGAATCGGTTTGGTATTTCCTGAGATTGTGTAGAAACTACCATTTAGAACGTTTTTTAGAACGCTTTTTGTGCATTTTCACCCCTTTTAAATTTCAAATTCTTTAAGAACTGTTCTTAGACATTATTTATATCTTATAAGTAACTAATATTCTAAATTTCTTATTTCTAGGCCCTTCAGTAACGCTAAAATCGCATTTTTAGAACGTTTTCTGCTCCTACACCCCCTTCGGGGTAGTGGCACCGACATAAGCTATAGCCTATGTTCTAAGTTGGACTAACACCATCATTTTGATACCATTACTTTTGGAATCGGTTCGTTAGTTCCAGAGCTTACCTCCGACAAATAAACAATTTTTTCCTCTTTATAATAAGAGTATAGAAGTATAGATATAGATGACTCAGAAACAAACATTTAAATGAATGTCTAACCCGCACGATCGTTTGGGTTGGGTCTTAAAGGGATATGCGAATAAAAAAAATCTATTAAATTCAAAATACTGTTGTTTGTATATATGCAAAGCTGCGCAATAACGGGTTAAAATTTATGAAATTTCATAATCGGGTAAAGACTGTATGATTATTTTGTACATCAGTAACCAAATTTCATAGCTGGTTATATTAAATGTTACACAAACTGTCGCGAGAAGAAGAAACCCACCGAAGCCACTTTTGCTTTGTTGTGAATGGCAACAGCAGGTTTGTTGATATAGAATGTTGTTAGAAAGATGTTCGACGATTTTGAGTCGTAACAATGTAACTCGAAAGCAAATGCTTTAATTTTGATGTATAAAATGTTCAGAGTGAATGTTTCGAAACGAAATTATTTTTAAATTGTAAATATGTACATAATTTGCGCGTTATATTTAGCT
Source organism: Maratus speciosus (assembly GCA_963932465.1). Classification (NCBI taxonomy): domain Eukaryota; kingdom Metazoa; phylum Arthropoda; class Arachnida; order Araneae; family Salticidae; genus Maratus; species Maratus speciosus. The sequence continues at coordinate 276,169,243 of OZ010794.1, read as the reverse complement.
ATGTGTGCTTTTGGAAATATTGTGTTATTTACAAGTAAAAACAATGAAACTCATCTACGTCGTCTGTCGTCGATTCCAACGAAGTCTCTCATTTATTTTTAATTCTTAGTTTTATTTTCTATATTTCTGGCGCCCCCGGGTGGGCGATTTCTTTGGATTCTGGCAGATTTATGCAGCTAAGAAAAGATTGAAGGTAAGAACGAAACTGTCCATTTTGCAGTTATATAATTTTATGTGATAGAATTTAAAATATTGCATAACTCCGATAGTAAAAATGGAAGTTTTAAAAAGAAATAAAACGACTCAACGTTCAGCTTTTACGAAGGCATATAATAAATTAGAAAGTGTATTGAATGACGCAAATGCCGAACATGATGAAATCGAAATTCATTTCTATTTATTTAAACAGAAAGCTGACGCGTTAGAGATTACTCATAAGAATTATTTAGATGGTTTATCAGATGATACCGAATTTGAAGCAGAATTTGATTCAGTTGAAGAATATAGCGAAAAGGCTTTAACAATTCAAATAAAAGCACAGCGACGATTAGATAATTTTAAGACAAAATTAAATCGAAATGAAAATAATTCGGCTCGTAAATTTGAAACAGAAAATGAAAAATTAAAAACTTTACGACTCCCTGAAGTTGAACTGTATAAGTTTGGTGGAGATTTAAAGGATTGGCTTACCTTTTGGAACCAATTCAAAACTATACATGAAAATAGAAATTTAACTAACGTGGATAAATTCCATTATTTAATTCAGTCGATGAAAATAAATTCAGAATCCAGGGAATTAGTAGAGTCGTTCCAGTGACAAATGATAACTATTCTTTAGCGATTAATAGTTTAGAAGAGAGATATGGTAGATTCGATTTGCTAATCGATTTTTATGTGAGAGAATTATTGAAACTAGTATTGAATAATGCAACAAAAAAGAAAGTTGATTCTTTGAATAGCTTATACAATAAACTTTCGACCCAAATCAGGGCATTGGGTTCGCTAGGCGTCACTACAGAAATGTGTGGTGTTATATTGTATCCGCTGGTTGAAAGTTCATTACCGGTTAATATTCTACGATCATTCGAAGACAGAGGAGAACTATTGAAAATGAACAAAAATTATCTAGCATCGACGCTATAATCTTATTTCTTAAAAATGAAGTACAGTCAGACGAAAAAATAAAACTGAGTAGATCTGATATTTGTTACTTTGTACTAGAAAGAAAAAATTTGGCATCAAGCCAGAATTCTAAAGGCAGTAACTTTTCCGCAGCAGAACTGATTTCTCATAATTATAATGATGTCTCATGCGTATTTTGTTCGAAAAACCATGAATCGCGTTTCTGCAAGAAGGCATTTTTTATGCCGATGTCAGAAAAACTTTCGATCATCAGAAGTAAAGGACTGTGCCGTACGTGCTTTTCTAAGGGCCACATGGCTGTTTCGTGAACTAGATCGAACGTTAGATGTCAAAATTGTTCGAAAAGACATGTAAAATTTATGTGTCCTAATTTAGAATGTAATAAATCTAAAGAAATATCAAAATCACCCAATGATGAGGCAAAAGAAAAAAGTGTTGATGCACTTTTTACACATAACCATAACATAAATAAGAAATTTTCTTCCACAAATGAAGTTTCATTACAAACGCTAGTTGTAAATATAAAAGGGAAAATTTCAAGCCGTAAGGCCAGAATAATTATAGACACAGGATCCCAAAAATCTTATATTTTAAAATCCACTGCTAAAGAACTGGGTTTTGATTTTCAAAGAGAAGAAGAGTTTTGCCATTAATTATTTGGCGGTAGAAAAACAAAAATGTTTAAGCATAAATGGTACAAAATTTATTTAAGTAGTCTTGATGGTAATTATGTTTGTAATTTGGATGCTTTAGATCAAGATGTTATATGTAATGATATTTCTGCGATTAAATATGGTTACTGGATGCGCGAACTAAAAAATAAAGGAATCTACTTGAGCGATACTCGAGAATCAGGGCCTATTGAGGTACTTTTAGGAGCAGATGTAGCTGGTAAGCTATTCACAGGAAGAAGAGAACAATTAAAATCCGGTTTGGTGGCTATGGAAACTAAATTGGGTTGGACTTTAATAGGCAAGATCCCTCAGTTTAATCGTCAGAATGAAGTGAATATGACTGTAGTCAGTATGCTGTCTCAAGAAGATGTACCTGTCTCAGCATTATGGGATTTAGAACTTCTTGGTATTCGGGATTCTATTGAACAAAATAGTAAAGAAGATTCGGAAAGAGATGTCATGATACACTTTGAAGATACAGTTAAACAAAAGGATGATGGAAGATACGAAGTGCATTTGCCCTGGAAGAAGGATCATTCTTTTCTACCTACTAATTATGATCTAGCTTTAAGAAGACTTGAACCTTTAGCTTTAAGAAGACTTACTACCAAGAAATTAGAGAAAACTGGGTATCGAGAAAAATACCATCAAATTTTTGAAGAATGGCTTCAAGAAGGTGTAATTGAAGAAGTTCCTGAAAATGAGTTATCATTATCCGTTGCTCATTATCTCCCTCATCGTGCCATAATAAAAGAAACGTCCTCAGTGTCTTCTATGAAAGTAAGGCCTGTTTTCGATGCTTCGGCTAAGACAACTAATTTCCCCTCATTGAATGATTGTTTAGAGACTGGAATTAATTTTATAGAAACTATTCCTTTGATTTTGACCAGATTTCGTCTTTATGAAATTGGTGTTATTTCTGATATTAGAAGAGCTTTTCTGCAGATCTCTTTACACGAAAATGACAGAGATTTTTTACGATTTTTTTGGTATAATGATGATGGCTCTATAAGGGTTTTCCGCCATAATCGTTGTGTTTTTGGGGTCACAAGTAGCCCGTTTCTTCTGATGGTAGTTATTCATTACCATTTGTCCAAAGAATTATCGAAGGAAGAATTTTCCAAAGAAATACTTGTTAAATTGCGTGACAGTTTTTACGTAGATAATTGTGTAACAAGTGTTCACAATACTTCTGAATTAGATAATTTTGTAAGAACATCTACAGAAGTAATGAAAAGAGCAAAGTTTGATCTTAGAAGTTGGGAAAGTACAACATACAATAACTGCGATACTTTTACTCTAGGAAATTCTAAAACGTCTGTATTAGGCTTAATATGGGATAAGAGTTCTGATACTCTCGAAATCGATTCTGAACTTTTAAATCTTGATGAATCAGAAAAAATAACTAAGCGAAAAATTTTGTCTCTTATCAGCAGAGTCTTCGATCCTATAGGATTTATTTCCCCTGCATAATACAACCTAAACTTTTGCTTCAATCTATTTGGAAAACGAAGGAACCATGGGACGCAGAACTAAACGAAGACACTAAACGCAAATTTCTTAAGTGGTTTAAAGATCTACATCTCTTGAAGTCTATAAAAATTCCAAGATGGAGCGGTGCCACAGAAGAATCTAATTTAAGCTTGCACACTTTTGTTGATGCGAGTCAAAATGCGTATACGGCCTGTATTTTTCTAAGATCCGAGTCCCCTGATGGTACAGTGAAGGTCAATTTGCTGCAAGCCAAATCACGGATAACGCCCTTAAAGAAGATAACTATTCCAAGATTGGAATTGATGGCGGCTACTATCGGTGCAAGATTATTTAAATTCATAAAAGGTGCTCTAGAAGTGGAAAGCATTGAGGAGTATTTTTGGACTGATCCTTCAAGAGTTCTTAGTTGGATTAAACGACAAGAACAATGGTCAGTTTTTGTCTCTAATCGAGTGAAAGAAAGAATAAGACAACTCACAGACCCTGAAAATTGGATTCATATTTCTGGTGAGCTGAATCCCGCTGATCTTCCATCCAGAGGATGTGGAATTAAGCAACTTCTGAAGTCCCAAAGGTGGCTAGGACCTACATGGTTAAAGAATTCAAAAGAACAATGGCCTAACTCCGTCGTCAATGGGCCCCACCAGTGGCCGAGAGGTTCTGCTCTCGAAGCTGGTAGACGGGAGGTGCTGGGTTCGATCCCAATCGCGCCCGTCGGCCTAATCGCTCGGAGTTTTCGTGGTTTTCTTCGAGCCATGGATTACCATGCGTTAATACGGGTTAGGTTCCCTTAGAAAGACTCCCACGAAGGGCACTCCCCCCTCGGGCCTATATCCCTAGTGCAGATAATAGGCCGTCAAAAAATCAACCAACCAACCAACCAACCAACCGTCGTCAATGTTAACGAAGATGAAATTGAACAAGAAAAACGAAAAACAGTTGTTTCTGCTAGCAATGTAGAATTTAAGACTATTGTTTCTCAATTAGCTGAAAGAATTTCGAAATTTTCCAAAATAGTAAGAGTGCTAGCTTGGATTATGCGCTTTCACCCCAAAGCTCGTAATTTGAGAAAACATACATTGCTTAGAAAGGAAGAAATATTGAATGCACAGAAAATACTTTTCCGTTCTGTACAGACAGATTTCTCATGAAGATGGCAGAAAATCTCTTGCTAATTTCCAAACTTTTAAAGATGAAGAGGGTCTATTACGATTGAAATCAAGACTTACTAATGACGATGAAACTTATGATTTTATTGCTCCAGTGATTCTTCCTTCGAAACATGCAGTAGTAAAAAGACTTATTGAGCAAGAACATATTCTGAACAAGCATGTTGGAACATCTATACTTTTGACCATTCTGCGAGAAAGATTTTGGATTTTAAAAGGAAAAAGAACCATACGGAGTATAATCAACAAATGTATTATCTGCAAGAAGCAAAAGGTAAAACACATTGAAGTGCCATTCCCCCCTCTCCCTACAGACCGAACAAAAGTAGTAGGAGTTTTCCTTGTCTCAGGAGTTGATCTGGCTGGTCAGTTGCTGACAAAATCTGGAGAAAAGGTATGGATAGTCTTGTTTTCTTGTGCAGTATTCCGAGCGGTCCATCTTGAATTAATTCCATCTCTTAGTACTAATGCTATGATTCAAGCTTTGCGACGATTTATAGCAAGAAGAGGTCGGATATCTGTGTTGTATTCCGATAATGAAACAAATTTTACAGGCTTGAATAAAGCATTGAAAGAACTAGACTGGGCAATGATTCAACGAACTTTTGAAGCCAATGAAATTTGTTGGAAGTTTAACCCACCCTCCGCCCCATGGTGGGGAGGGTTTTGGGAAAGGCTAATTGGGATTCTTAAAGATCTGCTCAGAAAAAAACTTAGGACATTCGTCTTTGACATATGAAGAATTGCTAACTCTTGTCTGCGAATGCGAATCAGTAATGAACAACAGACCACTAACTTATATATCAGAAGAATCTGATTTAAGAGCTTTAACCCCTGCATCATTTCTACAAGATCTTCGCACAAGTGAAGTTCCTGATTTAGACCAAATTGAAAAGACTAATATTTTGAAAAGATGGCGATATATTCAAAAAGTAAGAGAGAATCTAAAACAGAGATTCAAAAAGGAATACTTAGGCTTTCTGCGATCTTCCATCCCTAAAAAGCATGACAAAGTTAAAGTTGGAGATGTAGTTTTGATTGGTCGAGATGATAAGAAAAGACTGTATTGGCCTCTAGCAAAGGTTATAGAACTTTTTCCTGGTAAAGATGGAGTAGTCAGGCTTGTTAAGTTGAAAACAGCAAAAGGAGCTTTATTGAGACCAGTACAAAGACTTTACCCACTTGAGATCACACAAGAATACTGTGAACATTTCCAATTAGATCCTGCATCAGTTACAGTTGATAAAATCAACGAACAAACAAAAAACAGTGAATCTGTAAAAAATATAGATATTCAGACTCATTCTGGTAGAAAAGTAAAAGCTCCAAAAAGACTTGATTTGTGAACTATGAACATTTCAGTTTGAACTTTTTCATTAAATATGAACATTTCTTTAAAAACTTAGAACTCTAAAGTTTGAAAATATTTTCATTATTTCTATTTTTTCTGATTTTATGTATCTTTATTATAATCTGTATTTTAGTGTATGTTTTAACCTATTGTTTAGATTAGTATTTGTATTCATATGTTATTTCAGTATTTTTCAGTTTTATCTTTGCTGAGTTTCTTCCAAAACTCAGGTGGGGAAGATGTCGCGAGAAGAAGAAACCCACCGAAGCCACTTTTACTTTGTTGCGAATGGCAACAGCAGGTTTGTTGATATAGAATGTTGTTAGAAAGATGTTCGACGATTTTGAGTCGTAACAATGTAACTCGAAAGCAAATGCATTAATTTTGATGTATAAAATGTTCAGAGTGAATGTTTCGAAACGAAATTATTTTTAAATTGTAAATATGTACATAATTTGCGCGTTATATTTAGCTATGTGTGCTTTTGGAAATATTGTGTTATTTACAAGTAAAAACAATGAAACTCATCTACGTCGTCTGTCGTCGATTCCAACGAAGTCTGTCATTTATTTTTAATTCGTAGTTTTATTTTCTATACAAACCTCAATTATTTATAAAACTCCTGTAGGAAAATATTTTCAAACGTTAAAGAAAATCGATGCTCTAATTAAAAAATAAGGGTTTTATGAATCTTAAATGTTAACTGCAACTATGAAGTAAAACACTAATTAAACATTTTGGATACTATTGTTAAAAAAAGTAAAGAGTAAACAGTTTCGAAGTGTCACTGAGGAGAACGTCCCTTCCTTTCCTTTCCGTTTAGTAAAGAAAACAGAATTAATTGATTTAGATAATTAGAAAATCCCTGACAAAGAAAAGTAAATAAATATAAATATGTCTAAAACAGATGTTATGCTTGAAACGCTTATTTTAAAATCACAGTACACTAAAAGTTATACGATCTATATTTGTTAATGAAACTCAGTTGGGATTTTTTAGTTGTATGTTTCCACAAGAACCATTTAAATCATGTGACGTGTTTTAAAATATTCGATATTTATAAGCCGATATTTTCTTAGTATTATTTCCCTTGTGAATTTCTTTATTAAGGTTGTTTTTTGAAGCAATATGTTTTTGAACAAAATTTTTTGAAGAATAAATTTTAACGGAGAAGAGATTAGATAATATTTTAGCTTGTAATGTCATAACAGTTGTTTCGATTAAGTGCCACTCTGATATTGCAGAATTCTCGATAATATATCGAATCTTTTGAAATGTGCTATTAATTGCATGTTTCTTTAGCCCTTTAAGACCCGATGTATTTGTAAACAAAGCTATTCATGCCTGTAGAAAGTAAAACATGGACTGCAACCTGTACTTGTTGATAAAAAATTATACTTTACTGTATCTGCAAACCAGAATCATCGTTCGATTCGAGTTTTCATTACATACGACTCAGAAACAAAAATTTAAATGAATGTCTAACCCGCACGAACGTGTGGGTTGTGTCTTAAAGGAATAGACAAGCGAGAAATATATATTTATTATACATGGTGATTCTAAATTCATGGTACAAACTTTAAGGGTTGGTACAGAGCACTGTAACAATCATTTATTGTATAGGAAGGTATGGGCGCAAAGGACGCATCGTTCATCTGTCTGTCTGTCTGTCCGTCACAGTGCCCGTTCTCAGAAACTATATATGTTGGAGACTTGAAATTTTGCATACTTATAGCTGAACACCTCACATCAAACGATAAATCATAAAATTTCGAAAAAGTCTTATATTTAACCCTCCGGGCTCTAACTTGTGTATTTTAAGCTTTTTTTTTTCTAACTCAGCCCTAATTAAGTCGAAGACTTGAAATTTTGCATAATTATAGCTAAACACTAGCGATGAAACGATAAATCATAAAATTTCGAAAAGAAATTATATTTAACCCTCTGGACTCTAACTTGTGTATTTTAAGCTTTTTTTTTCTATCTTAACCCCAATTAAGTTGAAGACTTAAAATTTTGCAAATTTATAGCTAAACACTTTCGATCAAACGACAAATCATAAAATTTCGAAAAAATCTTATATTTAACCCTCCGGCCTCTAACTTGTGTATTTTAAGCTTTTTTTTTCTAACTCAGCTCCTAATTAAGTTGAAGACTTGAAATTTTGCATAATTATAGCTAAAAACTTGCTATCAAACTGCAAATCGTAAAATTTCGAAAAAATCTTATAACCCTCTGGGCTCTAACTTGTGTATTTTAAGTAACTTTTTATCCTCCCCATTTTTACCCGGAGGGGGGCACTTTTCTAACATTTGTCGACACCGCTTTGACCAATCTTTCACATTATCCACCATATATTTACATATTTTAGTTCCCTTTTTTACCGCCATGGGTGCATACCTATCCCGGGTGCTATGAGCCCTATTCCCTAGACTAATATATCTACGGATAGGTTGTAAGACGGAGTTTCGATCGGATAGAGGTTTGTTTAGAATAGAGTGCGCCCACTGGTTGCGAAATGTGCAACTAACAGATTTTGCAAAAGAATAAAGTGTTTTGAAAGATATATTAAACGAAACCCACTGTGCGATCTGTGATCACACTTACCCACTTGTTTTATTTAAAAATTTCTCATTCATACCAGAAAATTCCTATACTATATTTTCTATATTTAATACACACATATCTTGATTACACACAAAAAAATTCTTTCAAAAAAAAAAAAACGGTGTGAAATCGAAATTTTTGAATATCCCCCCCCCCCCCCCCCGCAAAACTGGCAAATCTGTCAAACACAGGAAGTGCACGAACAAAGTAGATGAAATGAAAAAAGTTTTTTTAATAATAAAATTCCAGTTTCATACCTGAAAATGAGAAGAATGTTTTCTTTATGTAATCGTGAAATGTCTGTATTAACACTAGAAAGACGCAGAATTTTACTCAAATTTTATAAAAATATTTGACACCAGAATTTTTATTTAAACTTAGTAACTTATTTATTTAACTAGTTTTTTTCTTTGTATATTTTAAACAAGGTTTATAAAGAAATTTCTGGTTCAACTGAAATATATTCATTTGGTAGCGGTCAAAATGACCGCTCGCCGTCTTTCTAGTGTTAAATAAAGAAAAGAATAGTATAGGAATTTTCCGGTATGAATGAAAAATTTTGACATAAAAATGGGCCAAATTGGGACCCCTGGCATTTGCACCAGCAATTTTTTTCTTTTTTCAAAATTTTCTTTCAGAATTTTCCTTTTTAATTTTTCTTTCTCAAAATAGGTTGTTCTTTCGTGATTATTCCAGAACATTACTTTGCACCAAAATAAGACCACAAAGTACAGCATTTTGATTCACCCGTAATTTTCTCTGTTCTCACTGAATATTCGCTCTGTCATAATACAAATATTTGTGTTCATATACGAGGGAAAGTCAATAAGTAGGTCACAAATTGGTATAAGATGTCGGAAATTAATAGTAAATTGTTTCCAAATATGCCAATAGGTGGCAGCATAATCCAGCTATAAGATGTTAATTTCGAATTTATGAGACAACTATTGCACAAAATGAGCAGGATCGTTGAAAAGTTGTTGACGAAGAGCGAAGTGGTCGTCCAGTTGAGATTGGGACCGAAGAATCAGAGCGAAAGTTTGAGGAAATGGTTGCTATGCTCTCTATTGTTGTTCAGATGTAAGCTCTACCTGTTAATCCGTTTTTAATTTAAAAGAAGTAAGAAAAATCATGTTTAAAGCATAGATTATGAAACACTTTCCAACACTTCCTGAATGCTTTAACAAAACTTCGTTATTTAGGGAAATAAGGTATATAAGAGAACTAAGTAAACATTTTAGAAAACACTTAAAACATTTGAAAAACTGATTTCAGCTGTTAACGTCCATAGCAAATATGTATTCCAATTCTTTTGAACAGCCCTGTATTTGATCTGTAGAATGATATACAGGGTGTATCTAAACTCTTGGGCAAAACTTTAAGGGGTGATAGTACACATCAAGACAAACAATATTAAATAGGAAACTAAGGGTCCCAAACGTCTTCCAAAGGAGATAGGCGCCTTTAAAGTTTAGGGTCCAAAATTTCAAATGATTATAAAAAACGAAAAAATTGGTGGATTCGTTTGCGGTTTTCACTAAAACTATTTTTTATGTCAGTATTTTCTTGAAAATAAATTTTAACGACACAGTTAAAAAAATACCGATAGAGGGCGCTTTAGACTTTGGAGTAAACAACAACTATTTTTTACCGTTATTTTTTGTATCTCATTACATGCTTTCAAATGCTTAGACTTAAACTTAAATTTTGAGCTCAAAATCTGTATCGTTGGGAGTGGTTAAGTAGCGCAAACTGAACTGTGTTTAGGAGTTAAAATTTCAAATGATTATAAAAAACGGAAAAATTGGTCGATTCGTTTCCGGTTTTCACTAAAACTATTTCTTATGTCAGTATTGTCTTGAAAATAAATTTTAACGATACAGTTAAAAAAATACCGATAGAGGGCGCTTTAGACTTTCGAGTAAAGAACAACTATTTTTTCCAGTTATTTTTTGTATCTCATTACATGTTTTCAAAAGTTTAGACTTAAATTTTGAGCTCAAAATCTGAATCGTTGCAAGTGGTTAGGTAGCGCAAACTGAACTGTGTTCAGGAGGGGGGGTTCAAATTTTAAAATATGAACACAGTTCAGTTTGCGCTTCTTAACCACTCCAACGATTCAGATTTTGAGCTCAAAATTTAAGTCTAAGCTTTTCAAAACATGTAATGAGATACAAAAAATAATAACGGTAAAAAAAACTTTGTTCGTTACTCCAAAGTCTAAAGCGCCTCTATCGGTTTTTTTAAACTTTATCTTTAAAATTTATTTTGAAGACAGTACTAACATAAAGAATAGTTTTAGTGAAAACCGCAAACGAATCGACCAATTTTTCCGTTTTTTATAATCATTTGAAATTTTAACTCCTGAACACAGTTCAGTTTGTGCTACTTAACCACTCCCAACGATTCTGATTTTGAGCTCAAAATTTAAGTTTAAGTGTAGGGTCATTCCATGTCAGTTCAGGCAGGCATGTAACCCACCATCACAGATTTTGATGAAACTGCGTGTGTTTGTTCCTTTTATTAAGATATGATTCCCAGTATTTTTTTTTACTCCTTGGTCAAATAGTTTCTGAGAAAAAAATTGTCAAAATTTTGAAAACTGCCATTAGTTGGCATTCTTGACTGCTCGATTTTCAAATGTAGCATGACATAAATATGATCATATTCCAATATCTACTCTACAAATCATCTTCAAATAATTTATGCACAATATCTAGAGTACGCAGCTTATGAAAAAAATATATTGTTACGTTTATAACATTTTATGTGTGTCTAAAAATATATTTAAACTTTGAAGTCGTGAATTTTTTATGAAAAATAATGCATTAACAAAAAAAGCATTATCAACAAAAGGCGGTATTTTTATTAAATTTATTTTTTGTGGGAGATATACTTAAAGGTGTCCTTTACCTGATTCTGAAATATAAATAGTGGGATTTTGGGTGTTTTTAGTAGTATTTCCTATTTAAAAATATTTTGAGGTGCATTTCAAATCAAATCAAGCAGAGTCATTCCATGTCAGTTCCCCTAAGCCATTTAATCACTGTCACAAATTTCAATGAAACTGGGTTTGTTTATAGCTTATTTTAAGAAGTAATCACCTTTAATTTTCTTGATCCTAAGTAAAATATTTTTTAAGATAAAAAATATCAAAATTTTGAAAAATTGTTTTAAATTTTTTTAATGACAGTTCGATATTCAAAGACTGCATTAAAAAAAAAAAAGTCATTTCAATATAAAATCACTAAATAGATTCCAAATAATGTATATGTGACAAATAATGTAGGCAGTTTATTATTTATTGTTGTTTGTCATGTTTAAACGCTAAGAGTGTGTTTAATCTTGTGAATTCTTAAAATCAAGAATTTTGTGAAAAATAATGTGTTAATAAAAAATTTACAATTAACCGAAGGCAGGCTGTTATTACTTTATTTAATTGCACGTAAAAATATCTTTTCAATAGTTATAAAATAAAAATAGTGAAAATATTAGCAAATTTAACAAAATTTTCATAAAATGTGAATGTTTAATGATAAATATTGAAGCTTTTCATTCTAAGATGTACTATAATGACTACAATATCGTGTATTGCTACTCTTGCTTAAATATAATACATACAATAATAAAATAACAAATATTATTTACAGCAATAAAAATTAAATTAAATAGTTCCAGTTCCTTTACCAAAACCACATTGCTCAACAGCAGACTTAAAAACAACAGCCCACTCTTATTGAAAAATACTTTCAACTGTTCAAATAATAAATAAACTACATTTAAAAATCTTAATATCAACTTGTTATCTTAAGACGATAATAATAACTAAACAACATAATGAATTTATAAATCAGCTTTTAATTGAAAATTCATGAAATGGTCCCTTTAAATGTTGTTGTTCATCGAGTCAATCAAAACAAATTATAAAAAAAAAATAGTGAACCTAATATGCTGACTGCAATGACACTTCTAACAAAACTAATTAATTCATTACCATCTGAAATCAAACCCGGAAGATCAAAAAGAAAAAAAAATCAGCTGTAGTGTGAATGTGACATACTCGGTGGTTGTTGAGATAGGATTGTCTTTGTGACATTTTCACCTGTACTTCAATAAAATATAAACATGTAAGCTTTTTTCATTCATCCAAATTAAGTAAAACAATTATAAAATTTTGTTGTCATTACACCAGATGTTAAATTTTTCGTTACATAGTATTAGATAAGTTCTTTACTTTTAGACATTATTGACATATAATAAAATTTACTATATGTATTTTCTATAAGTGTATAAACAATATATATATGCCTTATTAAACATAAATGAATAATTTTTAAATAATTTGTTTGAGAACAGGGATATATATACACACACATATAAATGTTGAAAATCCATCTTTCAGCAATATTGTGATGAAATAAATCAAATTACCGTAATTTCCGGTGTATAGCCCGCGGATCAAACAATCGTGTTTCGACCCAGAAATTTTTAAAAATAAAATGTAACTTTTTAGATCACAGTAAATATTGGTCTTCAAGTACTGAATAAAATTTCTGGGTCCAAACTGAATTGTTTGATCTGCGGGCTATACACCCAAAATTACGGTACATATCATTAGAAACTGAATAAAGTTACAAAAGTACAACTCATTAAGTTTTAAATAATTTTTTAGATATAGTTATTTAAAAAATATAAATATAATGGATTATGCATTTTTTCCATATATTTAAAGCACAATATGTCAAAATTTTCTTCAAAAGAGTGAAATTTGGTATTTTTTTCAATATGAGCAGCTCAATGCTAAATTTACAATATTAACAGCCAAATATGAGTTTAAAGATTAGGAATGTCATTTTGAAAATTTCTGTTGGGCGGTGAGGAGCTAGTTATTTTTCTCTTTTTTGGAAAGGATAATTGCTCTTCGCCCTAGAAGTTTTACTAAAAGACAATATTGTTTATTTTTTTCCTCAAGAAACGAACATAAAAGATAATTTGAAAAATAAAATAAATGTATAAATAAAAATATTTCCAGGGATGATGCATTGGATAGATTTTACATCTGAAAATAATGATAATTTTAAATATGATTTAAATACTACTAAAACCAACCAAAATCCCACTATTTTTATTTCAGATCCAGTTATAATGTAGTATTATGTACAATTTAAAATACAAAAATTAGTCATAGAAACTCCGCCTCTGATTGATAAAGATTTTTTAGTAATTTCATTATTTTTTGTAAAATATTTTTGATTTCAAAGATTATACAATTTTTTAGACACATTTAAATATTTTTTAACATTACAGCAATATTTTTTTCATAATTTACATAATTTATTTACCTTGCTTAAATTATTCGAAGAAGATTTCTTTATTAGTTATTGAAATATGATTTTATATATAAAATGAGACCTTTGAAAATTGAACAATCATTAATAGCAACTCGTGGTATTTTTCCAAAACTTTGATAATTTTTTCTCATATTTTCAATATTTTTATTTTATAACCATTTAAAAGCTATTTTTACGTACAATTAAAAAAAGCAATAACACCCTGACTTCGGTTAATAATAAATTTTTGATTAACACATTATTTTTGACAAAATTCTTGATTTTAAAAATTCACAAGATAAAAGACACTCTTAGTGTTTAAACATGACAAAAAACCAGAAATAATAATCTGCCTACATTATTTGTCACATATACATTTTTTGGAATCTATTTAGGGATTTTATATTGAAATGACTTTTTTTTTTTTTTTAATGCAGTCTTTGAATATCGAACTGTCATTAAAAAAATTTAAAACAATTTTTCAAAATTTTGATATTTTTTATCTTAAAAAATATTTTACTTAGGATCAAGAAAATTAAAGGTGATTACTTCTTAAAATAAGCTATAAACAAACCCAGTTTCATTGAAATTTGTGGCAGTGATTAAATGGCTTAGGGGAACTGACATGGAATGACTCTGCTTGATTTGATTTGAAATGCACCTCAAAATATTTTTAAATAGAAAATACTACTAAAAACACCCAAAATCCCACTATTTTTATTTCAGAATCAGGTAAACGACACCTTTAAGTATATCTCCCACAAAAAATAAATTTAATAAAAATACCGCCTTTTGTTGATAATGCTTTTTTTGTTAATGCATTATTTTTCATAAAAAATTCACGACTTCAAAGTTTAAATATTTTTTTAGACACACTTAAAATGTTATAAGCGTAACAATATATTTTTTTCATAAGCTGCGTACTCTAAATATTGTGCATAAATTATTTGAAGATGATTTGTAGAGTAGATATTGAAATATGATTATATATATGACATGCTACACTTGAAAATCGAGCTGTCAAGAATGCCAACTGACGGCAGTTTTTCAAAATTTTGACAATTTTTTTCTCAGAAACTATTTCACCAAGGAGCAAAAAAAATTACTGGTGATCATATCTTAATAGTAAGAACAAACACACGCAGTTTCATCAAAATCTGTGATGGTGGGTTACATATTGATATTTTACTGCCTGATTTGATGTGGAATGCCCCTGTAAGCTTTTGAAAGCATGTAATGAGATACAAAAAATAACAGTAAAAAATATTGTTGGTTACTCCAAAGTCTAAAGCGCCCTCTTTCGGTATTTTTTTAACTGTATCATTAAAATTTAATTCCAAGAAAATACTGACATAAAGAATAGTTTTAGTGAAAACCGCAAACGAATCGACCAATTTTTCCGTCCTTTATAATCATTTGAAATTTTAACTCTTGAACACAGTTCAGTTTGCGCTACTTAACCACTCCCAACGATTCAGATTTAGAGCTCAAAATTTGAGTTTAAGTCTAAGCTTTTGAAAGCATGTAATGAGATACAAAGAATAACAGTAAAAAATAGTTGTTGGTTACTCCAAAGTCTAAAGCGCCCTCTATCGGCATTTTTTGACATGTATCTTTAAAATTTATTTTCAAGAAAATACTGGCATAAAGAATAGTTTTAGTGAAAACCGCAAACGAATCGACGAATTTTTCCGTTTTTTATAATCATTTGAAATTTTGGACCCTAAACTTTAAAAGCGCCTATCTCCTTCGGAAGACGTTTGGGACCCTTAGTTTCCTATTTAATATTGTTTGTCTTCATGTGTGCTATCACCCCTTAAAATTTTGCCCAAGAGTTTAGATACACCCTGTATATATACTATATAATGGGGAAATTTAGTTTAGCAAGAAAACACATAACAGGTTGAAATTTCTCTTTCAGCAGTTTATACTAATAGATGGAAACATACTTGTATACTTTTGTACAACCCTGTAGTTAACATAGTACCTTTATTACACGCCACTATTTAGCTAAAGTTTAATTCAAAGTAAAAACCTCTTAAAATTACCGGAATCACATTTCCAGATATTATCATTTATAGACGGCCATGTATCCAATTCTTTGCGTGAACCTGTATATCATTTTGTATATGTTCTACAAACATTTCTTAGTAAACTAAATGCAGTTCAGCGTAAAAATGCCTAACTCATTTAAAAATCACCTTTAAGCAATTTGCAATCATACCCAGTAATCATTACGAATTATTTTGTGTATCCCTGTATATCAATTACAGCATTTATACACACCATATACAATGCATAAATATAGTGAAACATAAAAACACATAAGGGGCCATCCAGAAATGATGTCACGCTTGGAGGGGGGAGGGGGGTTCGTGAAATTGTGACAGTTTGTGACAAGGGGGTGGGAGGGGGTAAGAAGAAGTGTGACATCATACATTTATTTAAACATTAGAGGGCTTACTATCATTGCATTGACATTAGTGGGCTTACTATCCTCGAGGATGAGAGTGATGTCAAACTGCCTGTGTACTGTATAGACGAGCATATATCTTCCCCAAGGGAGGAAGAGTCGTAATAGTAAATGATTCAGAGTAATTTCTATTTTATGATTTAATATATAATTTTATAAATGGTCATATTAATGTGACAAACTTCAAAATCAATCTGTTTTAAAGTATTTTGTGTTCATAAAGTAAATATAAGATTTAAAATCAAATGTATTATATTCCATTTCAAATTCTAAAATACTACTGATTTTCAATTGCTCTTTCATATTAATATTTTTTTTACTACTGTATGTTAATTATGTTTTTTGTTGTAAACCTTAATCTTATTTCATACAAAATAAGTACACGAATCATTTTTATTGTTATGCTCCCAAATGTCATTAAAACACATAGTTAAAGTTCAAAAAGAAAATTTGAAATATGGTCTGTAACGTAGTGTTTTGTTTCTGAACTGCAGGTATATGTTTACGTAATATAGCGTGACATGTGACAAGGGGAGGGGAGGGGGTATGGTGAAGTGTGACATTTTGTGACAAAGGGGAGGAGGGGGGTAAAAAATATTGAAAAAAAGGTGACATCATTTATGGATCACCCCTAACATAATTAAAAATGCATTTCCAGCAATCATCGCTACTGTATAGTACTTCGGATACAAAATAGTATCTGAAGTCTTTTGTATGTCCTTGTAAATGGTATGCACTTCGTATTATCCATGAAGTAAGTTATAGTAAACCTCAGCGACGTATATCAATTTCATTATACATGATATAATTTAACATAAGGCTAATTCCATGAAAACTTGTCATGTCTGTCACACAGCTGAAAAATCGCTATGCTGGTTGGTTACCAGTATTTTAGAACGGAAAAATGTGACTTATTTGATCGGCGATATCTCATCAATTGAATAACACGAAGCAAACTTTTCGAAAATAACGGTGGCCAACAAGCATAGCGATTTTCAGCTGTGTGACAGACATGATAAGTTTTCATGGAATTAGCCATAATTAAGATACACCGAAAAAACTCCCTCCACCCCTATATCATTATGTAACGGAATTCTTTTGTGTGGCCCGGTAAATGAATAATAACTATTTTTCGCGCCACATATTCTACAGAAAATGCATATTTTAGTGCATTTGATAAGTGCATATAAATTTTATTATGTTTGAAAGCATGTAACATCATTAAAAATCATTTTAAACGATTTTTTCCCATAGGCCGTAATGTAACGGAAAACTTTTAACTGTCCCTGTAAATGAACTAAACATGCTACAAACTTCATTTCAAATAGAGTTCGTGCTATGGTAGAGGTTACTAACCTCCAAAAATTTCAGAACGATCCCAGTATATTTAAAAGAGTTAGAGCGCGGACAGACGGACAGACATGTCTTCATCTCTTTATTCATAACTTTATTACTACTAGTTGAACGAGATGTAATGATTTCCCCGAAGCACGTCGAAACTATAATTTTCTGTATTGCTAAACATTTCAGTGTGAAAAACACATAAAAAACTTTACCTCATAAGTTTGAAAAGCATCATGTATTAATTTCAAAGAAAACAAATCTTAACATGCCTAAAAATTATGAAAGTAACATTTTTCTTCATTTATGAAAAGGAGAAAGAAAGGGAGATAAAAATAGCTACAATGAATAACAACATGTAGCAATAAAATATGAAATTATTTTTTTATTTAAGGAATCCCCAGGGTTTGTAACATCCGACGTTTGATAAAACCCCTAATATAATAATCATCGAGGGAGTTTTTCATCGAAACTTATACATCGTAAAACCAGCTTTGACGTTTTCTTTAAAACACATTGCGAATTTGTTTTTGCGTTAAAAATTTCTTTTTATAGTAAATACACTTATTCAACTTAAAGGAAACCCTCTAAAACAGCTGAAACTTTACTTATCGTTTATCATTCAGCGTTTTGTGACACAAAATTTTACGATGAATTAAAATTGATAAACAAATAATTTTGTAAGAATAATAAATATCAAATTAAAAAAAATTAAGAAATTGTTATTAATATTAGATAACGCGTTTTGTAATCCTACATTTGCCAATGCAACGTCAAACTCTCGCCTTAGTTTTGCGCTGTTACTATTGAATAAATCACCGCAGACAACTTGAAATATTTTTAATCTAGTATCTCTATCATGTACTACCTATATTATAAAGGACAAACTTCTCCGTGCGTAACGCTGACGTCATTTTGATGTTGGCAACAGTAGACGATTAAATTTCGATTTTGCTGCAACTTTTTATACTTCAAAATGTGGTAAACTTTCAATTTTTACACCGTCGGAATGTAGTTTCAAATTCAATTTGTTTGAAAACTGTATGGCAATTTACTGACATTTTATAGTTTTTAAGATAATTTTGAAGCATGAATATTTTTTTTAATTTATCTCTATCGTGTGCAGACAATTACGAAATATAAATCCGGTTGCTCTTAAAATAATATAATTAATTCGGCATTTATTTTCTACTTATATTCCATAACGAAATTAAAACTTCAGCGATAAATTAATAAAATATTGAAAAATAAATTAAACGCAAATTTAACACATGTAATTCAACTACGCGCTTAACCCCTCGAGGGGCAAGCAAAAATGTCTCTAGATATTGAATTCTCACCGGAATAATCGAAAAATTTTATTTTTAAATACGAAAAAACAATTTTTCTTCGATATGCATATTCACTCACTCATCAGTGATATTTGGTTGGTGCCTCTTGGAGAGAACAGACGTGTTTTCTGTTTGCTGGTCGTTTTATTCTCAAGAGATCGTAATCGCAGTTCGATGTTTTTAGAACTTGCGGGATCTTTTGCATGTATCTTCGAATGAGTTGTGGTGCTGATAGCGACACTTAATAGAAACTAGTTCGTACGAATAGGTGACTGTTTCCTGGACTTGATGCATCATAGTAGTAAAATATAGAGGGTTCACCGACGATAATAATGGGTACTGAGGACCCATTTAAATTTTCTGACAATGCACTCCGCATCCTGAATGGAGAGGAGAAATCTGATTTAGCTGCTGCGTGGATGGAATTTCCTGGAGTAGCGGATGAAGTACAAAGGCTGATTGTACAGCAATTCCTGCAAGATTGTGATAACTACATAATGAGACTTTTAAGTAAAGATGACTACCTGACGAATCCTCAACACAAGACTAGCGTGAGTAATCTTCTCAATAATCTTATGTTTTTGTTCAATGAGCCATTTGACCCCCTAAAATTAAGTCAACTAAGAGAGTTTAAAACTTTTATCTATGATCATGACTATGATCTAATTGACATCTTAACAAAACTCAAGGCAATTGTGGTGAACTCAGATGACGGCTTCACCCCTGCTAATACACTAAAACGTAGGAAAAATGATCTCAAATCTAATATTCCCTTAAAGAATAAATATGCCAATATATCTGAATAATACCTTGACGATAATAACATGGATTCTTCTGAGCCCTCCCAAGGAGAGTCAGCCGGTAGCTCACTACTGAAGTAGTCCCTAAAAAACCAAAAATCCACCCCTTCTATATTGAGTTTCAAGGCAAGTGGACGGAACTTGCAAGTGAGATTAAAAAACTCAACGACAGCAATCCCCTGATTAAACTAGACGGTGAATTACTCAAAATCCACTGTAAAACTGATGCAGATTTCCAAAAAACACAGGACTATCTTGATTCTAAAACAATTCCTTACACAACCCTGAGCCCCGCGGAACAGCGCCCCAGGAAAGTCGTCATTAGGGGAATTCCCCCATATACCGACCCCCAGGTCATAATTGAAGCTCTTAAAGAACATAATTTCGTGGCCAATAGAGCCTCAATGATGAAAAGTAGAAAGACCGGTCGACCAATGCCCCTCTACGTCGTCAATGTACTCCCACGTGAAAAATTCGAAGAAATCTACCAAATTCACGAAATTTGCTACATTAAAGTAGATATTGAGCGATTTAAAGGCACCAACATCGTAAAGCAATGCTACCGTTGCCAGAAATTTGGTCATTCCAGCGAGATTTGCCGCCTGCCGCCAAAATGCGCCAAATGCTCGGAAGAGCATTTAACTCCACAGTGCGATAAAATTGGAAAGATCATCCCCAAATGTTCAAATTGTTATGGTGAGCACGTGGCTACTTACCGTGGTTGCCCCAAAACCCCCCCAGTTCCATAAAAAACAGCAGGACCCTAAAACCGTCCGAAAAGAAAACCCAAAAATCATTCCGAACGCTATGGCGGAACTTTTATCAACATATAATTATGTCCGTAAGCCAGAGGCCAAAAAACCAGAAGAAAAACCTACTGAAGCCCCGGCTCCGCTCCCTTCTCCCTCCCAAGACCCTAACCCCGAAAGCACTACACCAAATAAGCCAACTGACATTCAAAAAACAACACCAGAACAACCCAGTAGTTCTACTTATGCTAATGACTTAAAAGAAACTTTCAAGACCTTCAAGGAGATGAAAGAACTCCTAAAATTTAACAAATTCATCCAATGTTTCAAAAATATTGCTAACCAAACTAAAAATATACAAGATCCAATAGAAAAAATACTCATCCTTATGAGTGCTATAGAAACTTTAGCCACTGAATTTAACACTTTTAATGATGAGTAATTCCTCTTCTACCTTTTCCTCACTAATTTTTCTTTCCTGGAACTGTAACTCCTTGCAGAATAAATTTAACGAACTTAAACTCTTTATGCACGAACATCCCCAAATTGACGTTATTTTCTTACAAGAGACTTTCAACCCCACTTTCAACATTAACATCCCTGGGTACAGACTATTCCATACACCTCGTGCGGATGGTACGCACAGAGGAGGTACCGCTATTTACATCAAGAACCATCTTCCACACTACCAATCGCACAACCACACCTTTAATGATCTTGAGTATACCAGTATCAATCTTAAACTTTCTCATATCAATATTAAATTAGCTTCTATTTATGCTCCACCCACTGGTAACTTACCTGTTAATAGTCTTACACAGCTTTTTTCACAACATCACCACTGCTTTTTCGTAGGCGATTACAATGCCAAAAGCAGACGCTGGAACTGCCATGGCAATTCTCGGCGGGGTACCTCTCTTCACAACTTAGTCCAAAACTTAAAATTAAATCTTCATGCACCACCCAGACCAACACACATTTCCAAACTGCCTGGTGCCGGGACTCTATCATTGATCTTGCTCTTTCCAAAAATCTTCCTTACCCTATCTACTCTACAGTTATTAATGATCTCTCCTCTGATCACCTGCCTGTCTGCTTTAAAATAGATATTATTAATCCTCTTCCCCCCCCCCCTTCGTGGCTATTGACTGGAATAAATTTACTAATTACCTTAACTCTCAGGACATCACCTTCCCTGATATTAATAATACCGATGACATTGATGCGGCTGTTGGACATCTCAACTCTCATATCACTAATGCTCAAAATTTTTCTACTTTTAACACCTTCAAAAATAATTTTGCCTTTGTCCCACCCCGTTATATTTACAACCTTATCAAACAGCGCAATCGGCTCCGGCGACAATTTCAAAGTTCAAGAGACCCCTCCATTAAACCTCTTCTCAATAAGTTAAACAATAAAATCAAAAACAATCTTTATAAAGATAAACAGAAAAGTTGGAACAACTTTCTCAAAACTTTATCTTACGAGGACAACTCTCTTTGGATTCTTAAACGCAAACTGAATAAACATTACACTTCTATCCCCCCCTCACTTATAATAATGTTACCACTTATACTGACCAAGAGAAAGCTAACATGCTTGCTAATTCTTATGCCACCCAATTTTCTCCTAATCCTACCCTTGCAAACCAAGCTCACCTTGAACATGTTAACGAGACAGTTCGGAACTTTTTGGCTACCCCCCCCCCCCTCAAGATACCCCCTAAAATTCAACCTATTCTTATCCACAATATTATCAAAAAACTCAAAAAGCGTAAAACCCCAGGATACGATAAAATTACTAACTCTGCTCTTAGAAACCTTCCTCCTAATTGCATAATCTATACCACTGACCTCACTAATGCTATCTTAAAACATAACTACTTCCCTAAACCTTGGAAACTTTCTATAATCTCTCCTATTCCAAAACCTGGAACTAACCTGTCAGACCCCACTAATTACAGACCTATCTCCTTGCTACCTTCTATCAGTAAAGTGGTGGAACGTGTCATTCGTGCCCAGTTGCAGGAGTTCATTCAGCAACACAACATTCTCATGCCTGAGCAGTTCGGCTTTCGCCCAAAACACTCAATACAACACCAGCTTCTTAGGGTTGTTGAGTTTCTCAGCGAGAAACTCAATGCAAAAATTCCCGCAGCTGCCATCTTTCTTGATGTCGCAAAGGCATTTGACAAGGTCTGGCGTATGGGCCTCATTTACAAATTAATTCAGCTCGGTTTTCATCCCAGACTTATACATTTAATATATTCGTACCTTTGCGACCGCTCTTTTCAAGTCCGCATAAACAACATTCTTTCTATTATTCTCCTTATCCTAGCGGGCATCCTTCAGGGGAGCGTGTTGGGCCCATTTTTATTTAACATTTTCTTTAACGATATCCCACGCTCCTTGCACACTCACCTCGCTCTTTATGCGGACGACACCTGTATTTACGCTTCGGCACACCACCCGTATACTCTTTACAGGTACCTACAGACTCATGTTGATGACTTCATGAACTGGTGCATGCTTTGGCGCGTTGTCATAAATGAAACTAAAACTACTGCAGTATATTTCTCTCGCAAAATAATTTTCCCTAACAGAATCATTATTAACAACACTGTTATCCCTTGGTCAGACCAAGCTAAGTATCTTGGGGTCATTCTGGACCGCCGCTTAACCTGGAAAAAGCACACTTTCTCCATCAGAGGTAAAGTCGCCGGAGCCTTTAACTCTATAAAACCTCTCCTTAACAGTAAAACCTTGTCTGTTCACAATAAATTAATCCTCTATAACTCATGCATCCTTCCCATCATAACCTATGCCAGTCCGGTCTGGGGCTTCACTTGTAAGACCACTATGGACAACCTTAGTCGCTTGCACAATTCCAACCTGTGTACTGTCCGTAACGCATCTCGTTACCTTCGCAACTCCACGGTCCGAAGATACCTTAAAACTACTACTTTACGTAAGCGCATAAACGACTTAGCCAAAAAATTTTATGATAAAATTTTTGACCTCCCTAATGAAATCGTAGCGGAGCTACCGGATTATGACGCTTTTGAACCCCACCATCGGAAACGGCCCAGGTTTTCCATAATTATGGACACTCAGTAACATCTGAGTTCTCCACGCTATTTTTGCCTTCTCTTTTTTTCTTTTTATATACTTTTCTTAAAAAAAAAAAAAAAAAAAAAAAAATTCTCTATATACATAGAGACCATAAAAATTGAAAAACTTAAAAAAAATAAAATGTATGGCCCTGAATTGTCCCTTTTTTGGTTGGATGTTGTGGTCTTGCCACCCTAGCTTTTCTTGCCCTTGCTTGGTGAGTGTTTCACTGAACAGTACTAACTTTAACTTTCAAAATTCCTTATAGTAGTTTTACAACTACAGTTAGACTTTAATTACTTTAAGACTCATGTAATTTTTTTAAGATTTATTGTTAACTTTCTTTCTTCTTAAGTTTTTACTTAAATTTAATTTTATTCCTATTTTCCTTAAATTTCTTATTTTTCTCTTGTTAACTTCTTTTATTCTTATAGTAGCATTTCTACAGTTTAACTTTATCCCAATGGCTCATTAAAACATAAGACATTCTAATTTCCTAGTCTGGGTGTTAAGCTGATAACAGCTAGGAAACCCCTCAATGCTGATTACCTGTTCAGTACCAAAGCGATATAAGTAAGCGTCCTATCTTAAATGGGAGAAATAACCGCAAGATTAAAAGCGAGGTCACATCAATCAAGGTCATGCGCTACGTAGCGGACGGAGTGTGAACTACAAGTAGACACCTAACTGTTTTCTTACTCTCACCACTAAAATTGTAAAGTTTATTTCACATTGATGAATAACTGAAGTGCTTGTGGTAAGGCAATGAAAACTTTGTAGTGTCAAGTGCATCTGGTTGTTCCTCTCGCTACGCCATTACTTTGCAAAAAATGTAGCAAGCAAAATTCATTTCCATGAGTGACTAAAGATTTAGAAAATACGCGCCACACTAAAAGCCCGCGTATGTGAATTATCACTCCGTCCACAAGGTGGCGCAACTGTGTTAATTTACGGCTGATTCCAGCATTAAGTTTGTTCGCTTACTTATAACGCTTTGTTCAGTACCTTCGATATGCCTCCAAAGTTAAAAATATAAAATTTAGTTAAAATTTTCTGGTGAGAATCTTGTTTAAATTAGGCGGGATATATTTTATCCCACCGCCCCTCAAGGGGTTAACACTTTCAGGGGCAAAGCAATTCCCTTTCTAAAGTGTTGAAATTAATGAATGACACCGGAATTTGAAAACAAATTTATTTGTAAATATGAAAAAAGGGCTACATTTCGCATTACCGATTTTTTTTTTTACCAAAATTCCGGTGCCATTGTGGCATTTCGGAATTAAAATTAAGTGGTTTCATAAAAATACCACCACCCCTCAAGGAGTTAAATAGCTAAAATTATCGGAATTAAAATTGTTGCTGAAAATAGAGATCTTTCGCGATTTCTTTTCTTATTAACTCTTGGAAAGTATTGCTTTTAATAAATTTCAAAACTTTGCTTGGATACTTTACTGATATTTTTCATATAAAAAAGATTTTTGGTGGTGTTAGTGGCAAAATCTATATAAATATAAATGTAAATGTCCGTTTGTTCAAAATCTCTAATATTCGAAAGTTCTCCACCGATTGCTTTGAAATTCAGGGGTTGAGTTGCTTCCGAATACGGAAATATTGTTATATACTTATTATGAACCTCGCTCTCCCACCCCCCATTTGCCACCCCTCACCAGAGGGCAATTTTTAATTTTTTTCCAAAACCCATCATGTGATATATTATTAGAAAGCCCTTGGACTATTGTTTCATATTATGCACCTCGCATCTCGCTCCCCTCACTTTCCCCACGTGGGGCACATTTGTATATAAATAAAAATATAAATGTTCGTTTGTACAAAATATTAAACCTCCGAAAGTTCTTCAGTGATTGCTTTGAAATTCACGGATTGCGTTGGATTCGAACACGCGAGTGTTTTTATATACCTATCACGGAGGAGGGAGGAGGGCTCCTCCCTCCTCCAATTTCCTCGCCACCACTAGGGGGCGCTTTTAATTTTTTTTCAAACACACGTCATGTGGCATATCATTCGAAGGCCCTTTGACTACTCTTTCATATTATGCATCAACCATTCCCCTCTCGTGGGGGGCACATTTCTGTATTAAAAAAATGTAAATCTTCGTTTGTACGAAAGCTTAAACCTCCGAAAGTTCTTCAACGATTTCTTTGAAATTCACCGATTGCGTTTCATTTGAATGCGCTCGTGTTTTTATTTTACTATTATGAACCTCTCATCCCCCTCCCCCAATTTCACACCCCGGGGCTCTTTTTTAATACTTTTCGACACCCATTATTTGGTATATCATTAGAAAGCCCTTTGACCACTCTTTCATGTTATGCATCTCCCCTCACTATGCCCTACGGAGGGACACATTACTGAAATATTTCTTCAGTATTTTTTATGACATTTATTTTTTTCTTGTTTTTTTTTTTTTAGTTCGTGTTTTTTTCTTTTTAGCTCACATGCTATTAAATCCTGAGAGTTATTTGTGCCCTCAGGTCCTTTATGTACGTATGTATGTAACGCGATAACTCTTGATAGAAATATCTGATTTGCTTCAAATTATGTAAATAGTTTCATTCTGATAAGGCGCTTCCCTGATTAGTTTTGGGAGTTCATTGGT
This sequence comes from Maratus speciosus, assembly GCA_963932465.1. NCBI lineage: Eukaryota > Metazoa > Arthropoda > Arachnida > Araneae > Salticidae > Maratus > Maratus speciosus. The sequence continues at coordinate 276,143,051 of OZ010794.1, read as the reverse complement.
TAAGTACAAAAGGAGAACGGGGGGCTGATCCTCCCTTAATATAGATAAATGTGTTTTTCATGCAGAATTTTCCGATTTGCTTCAAAATGTGTAAATACGCTCATTCTGATAAGGTGCTTCCCTGATTAGCTTTGGGAGTTCATTGGTTAAGCATAAAAAGGGCAACGGGGGATAAATTCCCCTTAATTTAGATAAATGGGTTTTTCATGCAGAATTATCTGATTTGCTTCAAATTTTGTAAATAGGATCATTCTGATAAAATGCTTCCCTGATTAGTTTTGGTGTTTTATTGGTTGTACAAAGAAAAACGGGGAGCTAAATCCCCCCCTTAATTTAGATAACTTGGTTTTTATACAGGAGCTGTCTGTATAAAATTGTGTCAATAAAAGTAATTCGATGTAATTTTTTTCCGAAACTGGGACAATTGTTTTATATAAATATGTAGCAAAAAATTAACCTGCACGCATTTTTAAGGTTGATATTATTTTTTTAACTCTGTCCCTGGGTTTTTCATCCTTACCATCCCTCTTGCTAAACTTGTACGGAAAATCACTTCAGATGCAGCCACAGAATTTTTTTCAAGTTTTTTCTCATGCAGAAGTATACTAGAGAAATAATGTCTAAAATTCTTTGACGGCAACTTTACTGCAGAATTTAAATCCACATTTAAATATCGATTTCAAGATCGTGCCTTTATTGGTAGTCTTACCGTACCCAAGGTTTATTCCTGCACTTTTCGAGGTAAATTAAAATAAAAATTTAATTTAATCCAATGTTAACAACTGTTTCTAAAAATAAATTAACATTGTGGCTATCACTTAGCCACTTTAACATGATTTTCCTAAAAATAGGTGGTAATTTTCCTTACCGTTCCGTCCTTACCGTTCCTTTTTTTCCCATTTCGTCCCTTTTTTCCTATACCGTCCCCTTTTTTTACCTTACCGTCCCTTCTTTAATACCCCTTTAAGACAATGTTATACAGAAATTCTATATTAAAAATGCTACATTTTTATTATTTTTTATTTGAATATCCCGTGGGTACTATGCAAATTCATTATAAGTAAAAATTTAGAAGAAAATAAAAAGTTATAGTGGTAAAATGGTAAAGAAAATTAAACTCGCAAGTTTTACTTAAACCTCGGTTAAATAAAATAAAAAAATTTCGCTGCTGACCATTTTTTCTTTATTTTGAATCATTACGTCATTCGTCTATCAGATTAAAATGTTGTTTTAGCAAGTTTAATTTCACCAGATTTTTAATCTCGAAAGTCAAAGATTGTGAGAATCCCCCATATAACAGTGCAAAAACTACCCAACCGAATTGTTTGAAATTTAATATATATAATCGTCGTAGAGTTGCGCCGAGACAAATCATGTTTTTTTGAAAATCGAATCAAAACTTAATAATATATTAATAAAAGTTTTCTTCATTCTCTTAAATCCTATCACACGTAATTCATTCAATGGTATTCCATTATAAGTAAGGATCCTAGGTTGCAATGTTGATTATACTATTAAATCCTATCATAATTCATTGAATGATCTCCCATGATAGGTATGGATTCTAGGTTGCCATGGTGATTAAGTCCTATTTAAGAAGGAGTCTTGTTATTTCTGTATTACTTGATTTAATATATAGAATCGTAATAAATTTTGTATTCGTGTAATTTTGTATAAGAGTGCAACAACTTTTGCACCAAGACCTGACTATTTATAAAACCAGTTATACTGTGACCGCACCTCATTTGCCACGTTCGACGTACAATTCCTGACTTGTTTGACATTTTATTCATTATCATATATATATATCATATATATTTAATAAAAATTCTACCACTAAGACAAAAACTGATATATTTTTAATCCAATGAAAGAATGCACTGCTCTAAGAAATAAATGCGCCTCCCATAAAACTAACCGCGCACTGAATCTAAAACAAATATTTGTATTGAATATTATTATTATTTCTTTTTAGGATTTTATGCGTCTTGTATGAGATTATATTGATATTTTATCATAAAAATGCCACTGAAAAATATCCAAATGACTTTATTTCTATTTTATTGAGTACAAATTTTTCATACAGCGCATATCCCACAGTTTTTATTTGCAAGACATCTAGAACACCAATAACATTAGTAGTTTATTCTGAGGTTGTATGCATCTATAAAAATTGCGATAAAGGTTTATTCGTGGCATCAAGTAAGTTATTGAAAATAGTGTCACGCATCATATATCTTACATTATTTCACTCTGTTTCAAGATTTTATATACTTTAAATCGGGAAATAACGCAATGTTTTCAAGTAAATAATAATATTTAAAAAGTAAAAAAGTCTCAAGTATTCTTACCTGAAAATAATTTTCACCATGCAAAATAAACAAGAATAATCGATGCTTTTAACCTTCCACGTACGGCTTCCGCGATTTCTGCGGGATGGCAAGTTAATCAATTTTATTCGCTTGGCGCCACTTCTTTTTTTTTAACAGATTCTTTTTAAATATTAAAACATTTGAAACATTAAAGATAAAAAAAAAGCACTATTTGAACTATCTTATCAAAATTTGTAAATAGTTTTCTCGACGTATATTCATAATTTAATAAATATCAAACTATTAAATGATAAAAGAGGGTTTTTTTTTAAAGAAAAATATTGCATTCTTTTTTCATTTATTTATATTTTCTACACTTTTGAGTTTAAAATATTACACTGTTGCAGTTTCAAAACCAATTGGCGAATTTCTGGTATTTTGGAGAGCGTGGTTTAGTGCATTATTACCTTCATTGTTTTTGTAACTCGTAAATAGTTTACCAATTTTAAGTGCTACAAGGTATAAATTGAAACTTAAAAACAGTAAAAATAGGTTTATTCGACTGTTTACATGCTTTGACTCTACTCGAGTCATTTTCAAAACAAATAACTAACTAGAAAACAGGAATTCTGCTTTTTCAGAATTTAGTGTTGCTCCCGATAAAATATATATATATATATATGTATATATAAATACTACAAAACATATTTCAATTTTAAGACTTAAAGCACATTAAGAATTCCACGTTTACGATCCACTCTTAAACTATAGTAAAGCATGCATAGGATGCTACTATCGCAAAATAATACACAAATGCAGCAAAAAGATGCCGTCATTAAAGAAACTCGTCAAAAAAAACGGCTATCTAATGATTCATAGGCATTCATTACTTTGTAACATTAATATAGACGATTTCAGTCGTGACGTCAGTCATGATGTTTTGGTTGGAAACTGACTCCAAACAAACAGTTGCTAGGGTAAACGCACCGGTAGTGGGCAACGTACCTGTAGTGGGCCACTAACATTCAAAGTTTAAAAACAAGCTCACAATCCATTTCAGAAAAACGACTGAAAGAAATCTGATTAGTTAAAGTCCTTAAATGTTAACTTTCCATAAACAGTTTGGAATAATTGTTATTTTCCTGTAGATATATTTGTTTATCTTCTATAATGTCTTCAAACTCAGATTTTTTGGCAAATTCTTAGTGATTTCATTAAGGTTTTATCTAAAGCGTTGTTCCTTTAATATTATGTTTTATTTTGAATTAAAGTGCCATTGATATACTTGATTACATTGTAAATAATTTGTTAGATTAGCTGAAAACTTAAAAATTGAAAATTATATTGATTTTAAGGGGTGGCGCACTTCCGGATCACAATTTCTTAAATTGTACCAATAGTGGGCATGGTGGCCCACTACTGGAACACATGCCAAAAATTTTTTTTATTTAAATTATTTTAATTAAGTATTTTTTGAGGTTCTAAGACTTTGTATATAAATTATTTAGTATTTTTGCTCATCAAAACCAGTACAAAGTGGCCCACTTCTGGAGCAGCGAAAATGCAACTTCAATAAGCTATCAGACATATGATTATTAAAAGAAATTAATATCTAAAATAATTTATACTTCAAAGGTTCAATACTCAATAAAGGTTCAAATTTTTGAGCCATATTTAAATAAGCATTGCATAGAAAAACCTGTAGTGTTATTTATGGATGGACATACTTCTCACATGTCTTTGAATCTAAGAATCTTCTGTTCGGCTCATAGAGTTGAAATGGTAGCTTTGCCCCCAAATTCCATATACCTAATGCAACCAATGAACATTTCTGTTTTCCATACTCTTAAAAGTGCTTGGCAACAGGAAGTAGTGCACTTCAGAACAACTCATGAAGGCAAACAGATGCAGAAACATGAGTTTCCACCAGTCCTAAAATCAGCACTAGATCGTTTAACTCCTGCAACCATTGTGAATGGATTCAAAGCAAGTGGACTAGTTCCATGGGATCTAATGAAAGTAAATGTTGAATCCACACTAACATCAAACAATGTGATAATATCACCAATAAAGGAGAGAGAAATGGCGATAAAATTGGAGAAGAAAAATAAAATATTTCTCAGAAAATAAAGGCAAATTGAAAGGTTCTGTGGAGTAAAGAGATCTTTACTACTTATGGTTGGAGATGAAGGAGACTTTGAACATGGATCCAATATCTCAGGTAATCTATCGCAAAACAATTTGGGTATAAAACACTTGAGTATATATTTTTTACTATTATTTATTCCATTTTTACATTTTACTTGTTATAGGGTACACCAGTCATATCTGTTGAGGGGGCGTACACTGAATAGCCGATTGACACTGTTGATACTGAAACTATTGATCAGGAGCAAAGAGCAATTGTTGAAGATGCTGAGGTGAACCTTTTCATTCAAGAAGGATCAACTGAGATTGGGAGCCATTCAGTGCTTTCAAATAGTGGGCCATCTAGAAATATACCATCTCCCTTCAAAAGAGTTCTTTTTTGGCCAGAAGGGGGAGATAACACAAAGAAAAAGAGAAAAAGAAAGAAAATTCCTGCAGTTGTGGCTTCTCCCTAAATGCTTCAATATTATAAGAATAGAGAAGGCCATAAAAATGCTGTAGATGCAGAAAAAAAAACTGAAAGAGAAAAAATAAAAATACAAAAGGAAGAGTTAAAAAAATAGCCGATGGAAAAAAAGGAGAGTCAGGAAAGTATCGCCCCAGTCTGATGCCCCTCTTTCATTGTATGTTTCAACCTAAAGCACTCTTTGGAATAAATTGACTTTAAACCCCTCTCGCATTTTGAGATCTTTTTCGTTTTTGGATAAATCATTTTGTTTTGCAGTCATTTCAGCTTTTAATTATCCTGTTTATTATATTTGTCTTATTATTTATCACCACTGCGAAATAACAAATTGGGCGCATTTTTTTTTAAAGTTACAAAATACAACAGACTGTTATTTAGAGAAAGCAAAAGCTATGCATTTCGATTAAAAAAAAAGTTGCTAAATTGTCTACTATTATTGTGGATAAAAACTGATATATTTTTTTCTACCATTTGTGTCATTCTGGTGCAAAACACCGAAAATGAATTTTAATGTCAGAAATCGCTGAAAATTCATAAAATTCATTGTAGCACAATTCTGAAAGTTTTGATCACAGAATATGGGAATATTTACTGTTTAACAAGTGAAAGCATATAAGCAGATTTTCTAAATATAACTTATAGATCACAAAAACTGTACAAAAATTAAATTTCGTAACATTAAGAAAATGCAACTATTTTGATGGAAATGGATTTTCATATGATGAAAAACATGTGAAATAGTTGAGCAATTAAAATTATACCTCTAAAACTAAGCTTCTTGGGAATTAGCTAAATTTAAATGATACGAAAGGACACCCTGTATATAATCTAAAAATATTACTTTGCAGCTTGTAGGACATTAGCTTTTATGTTTAGTGAGATAAAATTAAAATTGATTTACAGGACTGAAGTTGAGGCCCCTGATCTGCAGATTTACTAGTAAGATTATTTTACGTAATCATCTAAACTTCTCTGTATGATTTCATTATTGCGAACATCCTATTATAGAACTGTAAAAAATAGTATAACTTCAGTATTTTAACACTAAACTCAAAACTGGAGTGGCCCACTTTTGGGGGGCCCACTAATGGTGCATCAAAAATTTACTATGCCCACTACTGGAGCATCGAGGAACGTAACTTTTGAATGTTTATTCCGATACATTAAGGTTAGGACTACGTTAAATATATATATATCATTTAGAATTCATAAATACTTTAATAATAATAAGATAAATGTTATTATTAAAGTGGCCCACTACCGGTGCGTTTACCCTATGTTGCATTTTCTATTTTGTTTGTGTGTTGCAGCTATATCTTATATCTATATCTCATATCTAAGTGTTTTAATACTTGATATGTACTGGTAACATTTTTCACGATTTATATTTAAAAAGAAATGACGCATAGCTACCGTTTGTTTGGAGTCAGTTTCCAACCAAAACGTCATGACTGACGTCACACTGAAAACGTCTACAGATACTTAAAATTAAATATAGTTTATAATATCTCGATGTTTAGACAGAAATTATTGGTTTATATTTTTTTCAAAATAGCACTTATTTTAATTGCATTTTCTTTCGGTTGTTATGAGAAAATGGCAACAAAAAGATATAATTCTATTTTTCAACTATTTTCCCTTTACTTTCTATATAAATGGAGTACTTCAGTTGCCAAAATGAAACAAATGGTGCTAAAAATTACAAAAAGTTAATATTTCAAAAATAAATGGAGATACAGTTTTCAAACAAATTGCATTTAAAAGTACTTTTTTTTTCACAATACGACGGTATAGAAAATGAAAATGTGCGATGCTTAGAAATTAAAAAAATTGCTATAGAGCATTTAATCGTACAATGATACCTCTGCTTTGTTTATTGCTGGCTTATGTAAGTTAACGTTATTTTTGGAGACAAAATAAGATGGGAGAAAGAAATAGCATACAGTACCGGGGGCTAAAGATGGTCTAAAATTGCACGGTATATGAAACGCCATCATTCAATCTTTCACGTGCTCTTTCATATTATGCACGTTATCTTTTACTTCACTTGAATGTGCATTTCTCTTTTCGGTAGCATTGAGAAACTCCAGCCATAATTTTGGTAATTACTAATTTTAATTACTATAAGGTGTAAATTAAACCAGTTAAAATTGGTTTATTCGACTGTTTACATGTTTCTACTTTACCCAAGTCATTAAAAAAAAAAAAAAAAAAAAAAAAAAAAAAACATTCTAAAAATTCACGGTCTATGAAACGCCATCATTAAGTTTTTCACATACACTGTTAAAAATTTGCAACATTCTGGCCAGTCATTCGACCGTTTTTTGAAAAAACTGTGTCATAACCGTAATTTAACTGTATTCTGACCATAAAATGGCCAATAATATGGTCAGAATAGTGTTAATTTTCAGTTGTGTAACCGTTTTCGGAAAAAACGGTCAAATGACTGGACAGAGTGCTGCAAATTTTTAACAGTGTACTCTTTCATATTAGGCACGTTATTTTTTTATTTTACTCGGATTGTAAATTTCTGTTTTCCATAACCAGTGAGTAACTCGAGACAAAACTTTTGTAATAAGCCATGAGTAGTTATAACTACAAAAAATATTGCTCGATTTATCACCTGCATTTAAGGAAGTCTGCTTTAAAATAATTGTAGTAATTTATAATAGACTTGTAAAAATAATAAAGTGTTATATTCTCATAGGAGACACACATGTATTGACAATTTTCATAAGTCTAGCATATCAGGAAGTGGATGAAAAATCGATTAGAAAGCTTTATATTTACATACAAAAAACAACTTAAATGAAAGAGCGTAAAAATGCATTCGACCTTAACCCCTTGCGCTCGGACGCTGTTAGCGGGTGTATGTCACTAGCCGCATCTGGAAGATTTTCTTTTTTTTTTTGAAATTTTGAAAAAAAAAAATTAAATGGTAATTTTCTTTTACCTTACTTATGGAAAATCAAACAATTATAAAGCAAAAATAAGAGATAAAACTTTCTGGTGAGAATTAGAATGTCTAATTAAACAACTAAAAATTAAATTTAAAAAATCGAAAAACCCGACTGCGTAAAAAGCGAACTAATTAATTATTTCTCATCAATGTTAAACTTTTTTTTATATTACTTGCCTATTTTTTTATTTACTTGTATTGATATTGATGTCTTTGAAGTTGTGTTTGATTGTTAGTTCCTATCTATAAACACTGTTTTGATGAGGCCTATATAGATTTCTATGATGATTAGCGTTGCAAGCTAGAAATCCTACCTACACAACTTCCAGGTTGTGTAATATTTAAACGGAGATTCTGACTGTAAAATAGTCAATGAAACATCGTCTTCATTTTGAAAGACCTATCTAATGATATGCCACTCAATAGGGTGCGTAAAACTTTTTTTTTCGTGTCTACCGCCATTTTGAATCTATAAAAGCAAAACCTAGCCTATAACAATCGGACGGTTAAGATGAATCGATAGAGACCTCATTCATTAAAATCTATCCAGCCGTTGGGATGTTTCGAGGGTATAAAGAAATGCACATACCCAGATACGCGTGAAACACATAACCCCTCTTGGTAGTCGGGTAAAAATTAGCCAGATATCATAACGTACGTCATTATCGGACCACCGCCCCCTGAATACCAGGCCTGAGCGCTGACACAAAAATGGAGGCTGCCGAAGGTGGATTTTTTTCAGCGTGTGACGGTCCCTTGAATACTGGTACCAATAATTTTAAAACTTTTTTTTCGCCTTATTTTTCTGCGATTAAACAAGCCAATCGAATCTTTTATAAATTACAGGTGTCTAAATTTAGGGGACTGTATATATGTTTTAAAAAAATCCGCCTTCGGCAGCCGCCATTTTTGTGGCAGTGCTCAAGTCTAGTATTCAGAGGGCTGTGGTCGGACATGACCGAAACAGCATAATTTAACGTACGTCACAGAGCGCAAGAGGTTAAAATACACTGCAGACAAATTTTTTTCGTAGAACATTATAAAACTCGATCCGTTTGTGCGCCCCAGTACCCAGATAGCATGAACATTAGCAGCAAGTTTGATTTTTTCTGACATTATCTTGCCGTGACAAATTTGAATTGAGAAATTCGCAGCAAATTTCCCGCACGTATACCATCCCCCACTTGCATGAGTAGTTTGTTGTGAAACTGATGGCGAGACTGTCTTTAATTCACGAAAGTGACGAAAGAAAAAAAATCCCTCTGTTGAGAGAATAGACAATCAGCCCATATGCAGAAATAGCAGAAATTTTATTTGGTTTGCCCCACTTTTTCTAAACGCTATACTTATCAAATACCAAAAAAGGCTCGCATCGCGAAGTACAAATATTACCTTAACTTGTTCATGGTGGTGAAAAAGATGCATACACCTTCTAACGGTGTGTTCGCATCAATCGACCTGATCAGGTCTATGGACCCCTACGAAGGGATTAAATTTATAGCGCAGCAGTTGTAACATATAGTGGGGCGTGAAAAGATTACTACTTTGCAGTAAGTTTGCAGCGTTTTTGTTTACTTGTTTGCCGTTAATTTGCAATAAATTTGATACAGCATGAATTTAACTTGCACGACAATTTAGCTGCAAGTTCAAAGTGTGGTGACTTCAGCATTTGCGTTATCTTGCTGCAATCTTGTTATGGAATTTCAGTCTTGTCATGCTGTGCTTGCTGCAACTTTGCAGGTTTTCAAAGCAAGACTGCTGCAAATATTCTGCTAATTAAAAATGCTATCTGGGTATGTTAAGGGTGAATACTTTGCATTCCATATTCTACAAAAAGCATTGCTTAGTGCACCTCAGGAATTCATAAATATTTCGTTAAATTTGAAATAATGTAACAGAAATAAAATGCCCCGCAAAACTTTTTCCCTATAGACCATGATGTAACTGGATTTTTTTGACAGTGACTACAAGAGAACTAAAAATGCTACTTTCTCCATTTTCAGCCGCAAACATGATACACGAAACCCGAATAATATATATGAATTACATGATAATCCGAGTTTGTATACGTGAGTTAAAACGCGCACAAACAATGGAGTTATAAATAAAGTAGAGGAGACATGTAGTGTTGAGTCTACGAGTTACGAGTGTATTAACCCTTTCAGGGGCAAGGTACTTGTCTTTATAAAATGTTGAAATAATTTATTGACAGCAGTATTTAGAAGGGAATTTATTTGTAAACAAGTAAAAGCGTATTTTCGCATATTTAACACTAGAACGGCGGGAAATTTTGCTCAAGTTTTATAAAAAATATTTCACATCAGAATTTTTATTTAGAACTATTTAACTTATTTATTTAAGTTATTTATGGGCAATGTATGTTAATCTTATATTATAAAAAAAATTCTGGTTCGAATCGAAATGTTTTCATTCGGCAAGGGTCAAAATGACCCCTCGCCGCCGTTCTAGTGTTAAGAAAGGTGAAATTTTCATTATAAAATTCCGGTGCCAAAGTAGCAGTTAGGGATTAAAATTATGTGATGCCGTGACGCCATCACCGCCCTTCAAGGTGCTAACTAAGGAGACTGTCAGAAGATGGCGGTTGATTTTTTACACCCGATCAACAGCTTCTGATTACCACCGAAGCAAACTTCCAACAGTAAATTTTAAATAGAAAATTTCGCCTTATTTTCGTTACTTATTGATGCAAAATTTCTCTCAAAAATGGGGTAAACATTTCTATTCGTTTTTACAGGTGGAAGTTGGCCCGGGAATTATAAAGCCTTTCAATGACACTGACAGGAAATTGTTTAGGTTGCCAGAATAGGATGGAAACAGTGTTGCCAGCATGGAACTATTAATAAAAAGGAACTGGCATATATTTAAAATAGTGAAGCTTATATTGTAACCGTTTTAGCAGAGGTTGACTACATAACCTGTGGAAACTTCCACCAGTAAATTTAAATAGAAATTTTCTCCTTAGTTAAACGTCTTATAAATACAAAATTTCAGTTATAAATAATGGCAGAAACAGCTATTCATTTTTACTGGTGGAAGTTGACTTTGGCGGTAGTCAGGCTGTGCCTATCTGCCATAGTGTGACAACCTAGACAACCTCCTGTCAGTGACTGGTGTCAGTGAAAATACCTCGTCAAACTGACACCAGTAAAAACAAGTACAGATTTCTACCACATTTCTGAGAAAATATTTTCATGAATAATGCACTTAAATAAGACGAAATTTTCTATTGAAATTTACTGGTGGGAAGTTTGACCCGGCGGTAATCAGAAACTGTTCATCCGATTTAAGACCACAGCTGCCATCTTGTGACAACCTCCTCAGTTACTTCACTGGAACTGGTAGGCAGTGCACTATATGTCTCCTCCTCTTTATTCATAACTCCAGTGTTGCCAGATGGGCTACTTTTTTAATTCAGATTTCTTGATTGGAACAACTTTTTTGAAATGCTAAAATGCGCCTTATTTAATGACATATTAATTCAGTCAAAAACAAAGGGAATTTTACCGTTTCAAAAAAAGTAGTGCCAATCAAAAAATCTGAATTTTAAAAAAGTAGCCCACTGGCAACACTGGACAGAAACGCAGGGCCTGACTACCGCTGAAGTAAACTTCCACCAGTGAAAATTGTTATCAGTTTTTCGCGATAATTATGACTGAAATTCTGCAGTAACCCTTTCCGGCACGGGCAATTTTTATTGTAAAATGATGAAATGGTTGACTGACACCGGAATTTTATAACGAGTTTTTTAGAAACTAATAGCACGTTATTTTACCTGTTCATTGTAAAAGCAAAATTTTACTAAAATATTCTTGGTGACGTTCGTAAGTTTGGGATTAAAATTAGGTATCCCGACCCGGGCCCACTGTACCGGAAAGGGTTAACGTTTTCAGGGGCAAAGTACTTCTGTAGCTGAATTGTTAAAATGATTGACTGACACGGGATTTTACCAACATAATTATATGAAAGAAAATAAAAGCTTTTCTCTGTGTACGTTATACAATGCAAAATTTAATTCCCTTATTATGATGCCAATGTGGCATTTGTAAAGTAAAATTAACATACCTGTACATACCTGTATAACATACCTGTACCTTTCAAGGTGACAAGGATTAACCCCTTAATTTTCGATCCCGTGATATTCACGGGCTGTGTTTTTTATTCAGATTGTTTGATTCCCAGCAGTTTTATAAAATAATGTAATTGGCTATATTATGGTATCCTTTTACCAGTCATTAAATAAGGTAAATATTTCTTTTTCAAAAAAGTGGTGGCGATAAGCAATTTATACTATACAGTAATTTAATGCGACCGTTAAGGAGTTAATAAAGAGTTTACTGTAATTTCGCGCGTATCCGACGCACCTCATGTATCAGCATTTTCTACCAGAATTTATTTTAAATAAAGTGTGACTTATTTCTGCTTAGCACTTATTTGGCTTCTTTTTTAGGGGCGTTCGTAATTATATAAATACGTAGCACCTATAGTCGTCGTTCAGTCCGTCTGTCCGTCCGTCCGCATATAACAGAGCAAAAACTACCCAACCGAATGGTCTGAAATTTTAAACATATGATTGTTGCAACATTTTGTCGAGCCATTTCAAATTTTATGAAATTCGGATGTATAGTTTAATTACAGGGACAGTCAAAAGTTTTCCATTACATTACGGCCAATGGGGAAAAAATATTGCAAGTGCATTTTAATGATGTTACAGACTATGCACTTATGAAGTTATAAAATATACACATTCAGTACAATATGGGGTGAAAATTAATTATAAAACTAGTTATATCACCTCATTTGCCACGTTTGACGAGCAATTTCCAACTTGTTTCAATAAAATTTCCGGTTTGAAAAAGACTTAACTGAGCCGCGGCGGATGCGAGGGAAATTACGATAAATAAGAAGAAAATTTCTGGTAATATTTATTGATGGAAGTTTTCCCCAACGGTGTTAATCAGCCACTGCGAAACTGGTTACAGGGGAAGCTTCACCATATTGTGGATATGTTAGTTCCTTCTTATTCATAGTTCCATGGTGCAGAGGGAGACAAACGACAAACAGACAAACCGAAGTCATAAACACTTTCAACTAGGTTGGAAAATGTTTAAAAGTAAATCTTAAACATCTGATGCATAAATAAAATCTACCAATATGGCAGGTTTTCCCATATTTTTGTTCAAAATCTGCTTTCAACGCTGTATATGAAAAACAGTTCATACATGATTAATAAATTAAATAGGCTCGAATCACTGAATTTTAAATTCAAAGATGGAATAAGTTGTTTTTTCTGGCAGTTAACTTCTATTCTTTTATTTAAATGGAAACTTAGTCCTAAGCAAACGAACATTAATTTTTTTTTTCTCCTCAAAGTTTAAAAGTTACTTTACATTTTTCATATTAATAATTTCGACATTTAGTTCGATCTACCCATTATCTCATATTTACTTTGATTTTGTTCAAAAAGTTAAATAACTAACATTTTCTTTGGCAGTGAAAAAATAAAGTTTTAACAAAGGAAAGACATTCTTCTTTTAAACAAATGAATTAACATTTATTTTCTTGCTTAGAATGTGGAAATGATATCAAAAGATTGTTTTGAAATAACTTTTTTTTTCCTTAAAAATATAAATACTATTTATACAGTTTAATTTTCAAGAGAACTATTGTGCGAAATTGCTTGTTTTTTAAAGCTAATATTTATGCAATTTTTTAGAAACCGTGTAGTTCTTTAAACAAATTTATTCGCAACAGTTGTAGCTACTTTAATTTTAATGTTATTTTTGCTTTACTATTCGTATAAACGAAACAGAAATAAATATAAAAGAACCTAGTCGGATATGGCAAGACTAAAACTTTCTTCTATCACATACATTTTAATGCTTCAAAATTCGCTATCACAGTGTCGGAATTAAATGGCAATCTATGCCCATCGTGAGGATTCTGAAATTACGTGCATTACACTGTAAAGAAAAAAAAAATCTGTAACTCTACAGATGTAAAGTTACAGTAATCTGTATGCTTACTAAAATTTTATCTGTACACTTTGCAAAAAAAGATGTATACCTGTAAAACTATTTTTCGTAAAGCTACAGAAATTTGTAACTTAAAAAAAGAATCTACTAAAATCACAGTTACCTTACTAAAATTTTAACTGTAACCCGGGTTGCAGTTGCATAAAAAGTTCTATGCATCCCAATTTCCTAAAAAATTCTAAGTAACCTTGCAGATCTTTTTATTTAAGGTGCAAAAGTGTATCTGTTACATGATTTTTTTTAGTCGCCGTCACATAAAATGTTATAGGAATCCCAGTTTCCTAGAAACGTCTTACAAGGGAATAAGAGAATTAAGAGGGAATAAGAATTTGGTGCTGCTCGCACCAAGCATTGAGACCTGGTCCATTTTAAAGCCCTATATTAAGATGTTTGAGAAACGATAAAATTTTTCTGTTAAAATAATATTTCTTGATTTTACAGCAGCATGACTTTCTGAAACTGCAATTTACTCGAGACCACTTATCGAACTATTAACATTGAAGTTTTTTAAAGAAAAGCATTTTAAAATAAAAATGAGTTAATAATAAGTATAAAATATTGAAAAAAGTTTAAAAATTCCTTTAAAACCGCACTAATTTGATTTTACAAAATTGCAACATTATACTCACATTTTTGGCGGGATTTTTTCGAAAGGAGAGCTTTCAGGCAAACCTAGCCAAATATCATAGTTGTTTGTCTTGCGTGAGGAGTGGTTTGGATGATTTCAATAGGAATTACAATATCCGACTTAATTAGCCACAGCAATTTTTCTAAATTGTGTAAAAATATTAATTTACTTTATGATTACTTTTAACAAAGGAGCATTTAATACAGCAACATTTTATTTTAAACATACGAAACTTTATTCCATTCGATTTCAAAAGAAAATAGTTTGCTTATTATATCTTTCACTAAAAATAGTTTTCAGTGATCTTGAAAGCTTTTATAGAAATACATTTATTATTTATATATTTATCGTCTGCATAGAAAAACAAGTAAGAAAAATCATGCGTTAAGCATATATTATGAAACATTTTCTAACACTTCCTGTATGCTTTAACAAAACTTCGTTATTTAGGGAAATAATGTATATAAAAGAACTAAGTAAACATTTTAGAAAACGCATAAAACATTTAAAAATCGGATTTCAGCAGTTACCATCCATATCCAATATGTGTTCCAATTCTTTTGAACAGCTCTGTATTTGATCTGTAGGTTTATATAATCTATATAATGGGGAAATTTAGTTTAGCAAGAAAACGAATAAAAGGTTGAGATTTCTCTTTCAGCAATTTATACTAATAGAGGGAAACATACTTGTATACTTTTGTACAACCCTGTAGTTAAGCTAGTACCTTTATTACACGCCACTATTTAGCTAAAGTTTAATTCAAAGTAAAACACTCTTAAAACTATTTAAATCACATTTTCAGAAATTATAATTTATAGACGGCCATGTATCCAATTCTTTGCGTGACGCTGTATATAATTTTATCTATTTTTTATAATTTTATCTACAAACATTTCTTAGTAAATAAAATGCAGTTAGGCGTAAAAATGCATAGCTCATTTAAAAACCACCTTTAAGCAATTTACAATCATACCCAGTAACCATTACGAATTCTTTTGTGTAGCCCTGTATATGAATTACAGCATTTATACACATCATGTACAATGCACAAATATACTGAAACATAAAAGCGCATAGCATAATTAAAAATGCATTTCCAGTAATCATCGCTACCGTACAATACTTCGGATACAATATAGTATCTGAAATCTTTTGTGTGTCCCTGTAAATGCTATGCACTTCGTATTATACATGAAATAAGTTATAGTAAACCTCACCGACGTATATCAATTCCATTATACATGAAATAATTTAACATAATTAAAATTCGCCGGAAAAAATTCCCTCCATCCGTATATCATTATGCAACGGAATTCTTTTGTGTGGCCCTGTAAATGAATAATATTAATTCTTCTCAGCGCATATTCTACGGACTGCATATTTTAGTGCACTTGATAAATGCATATCACTTTTATTGTGTTTGAAAGCGTGTAATATCATTAAAAATCATTTGAAACGATTCTTCCCCATAGGCCGTAATGTAACGGAAAACATTTGACTGCCCCTGTAAATGAACTAAACATGCTACAAACTTCATTTGCAATAGGGTTCGTGTATGGTAAAGGTCACTAACATCTAAAAATTTCAGAACGATCCGAGTATATTTACGGGAATTAGAACGCGTACAGACGGACAGACGGACAGACAAACCGAATGCATAAACACTTTTCAACTTTGTTGGAAAGTGTTTGTAAGAAAGGAAAACCTAATTCTTGTTTCTTATGCTATCAATTGCAATTATCAAACAAACCCCAATCTGATATAATTCTAATATGTACTCCCCGGATAAAGCGGGCGGAAAAATTGTAGCGCCATATCTAGGCGACTTAACTCACTTTTGGCGTGAAATATACAAATAAAAATGTAATAATAAATAATTAAAAGTATAAAAAAGTATATAAAATATGATTTTAACAGAAAAATTTTATCGGTTCTCTAACTTTTATGTATAGGGCTACAAAATGCACTAGGTCTCGGCGCTAGGTGCGAGCAGCACCAACAGTGGTTCCCTTGTTAGTAACCGTATATATGTTTTTACAGAGTAGTTCTTGAAATAGGGATATTGCGGATATCAGGAAAAATGCAGCATAAAAGCGCCACCTGTTGGGATATTTACACCAAAACATAATCAGCAATAATATTTATCTAGGTATACCTGAATCTGACTTTTGATGAAAATTCTTGCATTAGTTCCTGAGAGAGAGCTACTGCGGGAATCAGGAAACATTCAGCATAGCACCGCCACCTGTTGGCGATTGACAGCATAACGTAAACAGACCCAATTCATATTATGGATTGAGGGCTATTCCATGGTAACTTACTTTATATTTAAGAAATTGTCTGCGGTAATTTTAGTAATATATCACCAAAAAATATTCAAATGTAAAGTTGACATGATTTATTAATTAAACATATCCAAAGATCAATTTGCAAGAAAATTATCTAAAAAATGGGAATGAAAATTATATTTTTTTATGGTAGCTTATGTGCCTTTTCCTGTAATGCCAGTTACCATAATAAATATAACTAGCAGAGTTTAAGAAATAACACTAAAATAAATTAATTTTCATCTAAACTGAGCTTTGAATAGGTTTAATTAACAAATTATGTCAAAGTTACATTTTGAATATTTTTTGGTGTTATATTATTAAAATTACTCAAGTAAATTGTTCTAAATGTAACTTAAATTATTATGGAATAAGCCTTAACTGAATCTGGTTTGATGAAAATCTGTGCATTAATTCCTGAAATAGTGCTATTGCGGAAATCGTAAAAAATGCACCATAACAGCGTCACGTGTTGAGCAATTGACACCAAAAAGTAAACAGCATCAATTCATGTCAAGGACTAACCGTATCAGAAGTTTTATGGAAATCCGTGCATTAGTTCTTGAGATAGAGCTGCTGAGGAAATAGTAAAAAATGCAGCATAGTTGCGTTACCTGTTAAGTGATTTACACGAAAAACTAATCAGCATCAATTTATATCAGATCTACCTGAATATAAATTTTTATTAAATGTTATGCATTAGTTCTTGGGATAGAGCGCCCGCAAAATGCATGTGTCATACAGACAAAGCCACAGACTCACAGACAGACTTTTTTTAAAAACATGTTTTTTGGTATCTCTGACTCCTAAAACGTGTAAATCCGTCAAAAACCAGAATTCGAAAATTTTCACGAATCTAATACTTTCTTCTTGTAGAGACAGAAGAAAGTAAAAAAATGGACAGCTTCAAATCGCAAGTTGTTCAGATTTTAATATTTGCGGATTTCTGGTCATTACTTTGTTTGCATTTTTTAAACAGGAGTTTGAATGTAAGAATGCAATCAAAATT
The DNA here is from genome assembly GCA_963932465.1 of Maratus speciosus. Taxonomy (NCBI): domain Eukaryota; kingdom Metazoa; phylum Arthropoda; class Arachnida; order Araneae; family Salticidae; genus Maratus; species Maratus speciosus. The sequence goes on along the minus strand of OZ010794.1, from coordinate 276,125,146 downwards.
ATAATGAATGCATTCAATACAATAAAATATTAAAATAAAAAAGTAAAGTAATAAACCAAAACAATAAAAATTAACGCATTTTTAAAAATGATTAAATTGTTAAAAGTAAAGGTCAAGTAAATAATTAATAGTGTACAAGTATAATTAAATTTGAATAATAAAGTTGAGATAGATTTTACTTGATTTATTGAATGAAACTTGCCTCATAAATGTACCCTACTATCATAAAATAAGGAAGTTTTTTATCAGGTTTAACCAGATTTAATAACTATAAAAGCTTGATTAATACATAAATATATTTCGTAAAAGGATTGCGATTACCTGTGATATTAATAATATCTTAATATTTTTCAGAAATAAATATATAGAGTAGAGTCCCGCTATTTCGAACTAATTGGGATTGAACACTGTTTGGTTTAGTGGGAATTCGGAATAGGCGGATTACATTAATAATAATCAATGTATCGACTTGTTGAGGTTTAAATTAAGTGCAGGGACATCTGCTAGTGCCATTTGTATACAGCGTTTATCGGCTCCTGGTGAACAGGTTCAGTGAAAGTGCGAAGGGAAGGGCAGTGACCTTCGCCGACTCATCACCTCTTGACTAAAGCTCTTGACCTTGCCTTACGCTACGTCGAACAACACGCTTCATCAACACCAGATAACGTCATTTTCATGCGGCAATGGTGGAACATTACATCATCGAGTCGATTCAGTGCTCTTCGTCAGAAAATAAATCACTGAATTTACTTCTTAAGTGTAAGTGATTAATTATTTTTTCTTTTTGTCAGTGATTAAAAAGGATTCTACAGAATTGTATAAATGGAGCCGACATGTACTGTAAATACATGTCGTCAAGTACAATACGTCAAATACAATAGCTGTCATTCAAATATTTGTTTCAGACGTTTTCATCAAGCTTAGGCTCTATGTAACTCCCTTATTTTATGATAGTAGGGTACCTTTATGTGGCAAGTTTCATTCAATAAATCAAGAAAAATTTGCATCTTTATTATTCATATTTAATTATACTTGTTCATTATTAATTATTTATCTTTCTATAACAATAAATGTACATTTTTTCACGAACGTCTTTTTAATTTTTCCTGTTTTTAAGTTTCAAAAATCGGTATTTTTTCCAAACTCTGTTCGGAATAGGCGGATTTTTGGAATAGCGGGATTCGACTGTACTTCCTTCATGAAAAAGCATAAGTTCATTCATATTAAATAGAATTACATGTTAAAATACATATGGAATGATATAAAAATAAAAATGTCTATGATTTAATTAAACATATTTTAGGCTTGTCAAACCTAACCATACCTACCTAATTTTGTTCGTATGACTTTTTACTGTAGATTTACTTAAAATGTTTCAATTCCGAGATCACGGGGCTTTCGATTTCACCGTCTCCTGAACTATTTTGTGATGCTGCTTATGGGGATCTTGTTTTAATTAAGCGGAAGTATCAATCCCAAAACTTTCTTCTATTTCATGCATATGAATAATTCTAAATTCGGTACCACAGTGCCAAAATTAAATGGCAATCTATGTTCATCATGAGTATTCTAAAAATTATTTCTCCAGATAGAGCTATTGCGGAAATCGTGAAAAATGCAGCGTAACAGTGCCACCTGTAGGGAGATTTACACCAAAATGTAATGAGCACCAATTTATATCAGGGACTACCTGAATATAAATTTGTATTAAATTCCATGCTTTAGTTCTTGAGATTGAGCGCCCACAATATTTGTGTCACATACATACGGACAGATAGGCAGACAGGGTCACAAACTCACAGACAGACATTTTGTAAAAAATATGTTATTTGTGATCTCTGATCTCTAAAACGTGTAAATATGTCAAAAACCGGAAGTCGAAAATTTTCTCGAATCCAATATTTTTTTCTTGTAAAGATGGAAGAAAGTAAAAATATAGATTCATAGCAATCCACAGAAAACATGTACACGGAATTAGGTGGGATGAGTTTTAATGGAATAGCCGTGATATCAGTTTAATTTATCATTTTATCTAAATATATAGCAGCAGATTTAGAGGCGTGGATGGTAACCTTTGCCTGATAGAACTCAGGGCTCGCAGCCTTCCTAAAATTTTCGCAATTTGCTACCACTAAATTAAAACGATAATCTTTGTTGTATAATTCCATTGTGTATGTTAAAAGAATCTACCGCGAAGAATTCTTATTTAAAATATTGGTATCAAAGTGCGAAAATTTTAGGAACGGTGCGAGCCCTGAGAACTTAATATAGTGGAGATTGTTTGGTTAAATTGGTGCAATGACTTCTTTGAAAATAGGTATTTAACCCTATTTCTGACAGTAATCCTTGTTAATTTTACATATTTTTCTGTTCTCTTTATTTTACGTTTTTCGTTATAATAGAATTCAGCAATTAACAAAAAATTTCCTGCAAAACTTGCTTTCTCTAAACCAGTATTTTATGTCTTTTTCTCCTCCTTTTCATTAATAAATCGATCTTTTTTTATTTCAGTAAGATAAATATATTCAAGCCTTATCAACTACAACGGCATATTTCCATTTTGCACATAGCAAATAATTTTCATACAACAATCTGGATAATGCTCATGGTTCAATAAGAAACATTTTGTTTTCTTGCTTTAGACAGTGAACATATTTTTTTTTCAATTAGATTTAAATCACATTTTATAATTTTTTTTTTACAGTTCCTATGTTAAAATATTTTGCAATAGTTCTTTGAGAAGGGGGTTAGGACCGTCTTTTAAAACATGAGATGTGACATTATATACATAATATTGTATAATACATATATTGTATTAATTACATTAATTTCAACACTTTAGCAATGGAATTGCTTTGCCCCCGAAAGGGTTATGCAGTTTTACAAATCCAACTCTAGCCTTCCTATTCTCAGTAGATAACAACCGTGTTTTTGCTGGTCTTCTGCCATGTAAACCATAGAGGTTTAGGCATCGTTTCACTGATAAAGCGTGTATTTCTATGCCGTAATTTTCTTTCTATTCATTTTTTATTATTACAGCGGGCTTACGACAAACACTTGTTGATATCACTTTTAGAATACAGTCAACATTACAAGTTGTTTTTCTCTGATGGCCACTTTGAGGCTTATTTTCGATGTATTTCTGTTTATTAAAAACTTTATTCCATGTAATAACAAGTTAATGAGACCCGTTAAAAGAACGAGCTAATTCTGCTTGCAGTCTACCTTTCTTAAGTGCATTTACAGCGGCTTTTCTAGAATCACTTCAATATTTTTTACATTTCGGCATTTAAAAATAATCACAATAAGTCGATATAAACACTAATCAAAGCTACAGCACCATTGACACCTTCAACAATTAAATGCAAACTAATTGTCAAAATACTTTTGAGCTAAGGAAGAGTCATATTTCTTCGGTGGCGCCGAATGTAAACGAACAAGTTGAAACTGATACATTTGAATAACTGCAGTCATAGTGTTGTTCTCAATTATAGTGAATATATTTTCTTTTACATTTTTATATTAAACTAGGGGGCTCTGCCCCCTACGAGCTACGCTCGTCAACCCCCGTTCAGACACCGCAGACTCTAACAGCACGCTAATTTGACCGCCTTTAAAAACATTTCGGAAGATTGAATTATAATTTGAATCTGACAATTATAATCTGACGTAATTTTCACCAAACTTTTCTTTCTCTTTTTAATATTCACGTCAAAATACTTTTGTTAGAAATTAAATATTAGGATCATCTTAAAATGTTAAGTAAATGTCTCGCGCAATTTTTAAATTAAAACTGTTTTGCAATATTATTTTTTGTTCATTTTACGTAATAAGTGTAATATGACGTAAATTCTCCTATTTAGGACTTCTAACGCATGTTACTGAATTTATTATTTTACAATATTCTTTCTCATTTAAAATTCACGTGTAACTATAGTTTTTATGACGTAATTTTCAATGAGTTCCTGCTTTTTATATTTTTTGTTTATAATAGTCACGTGTAAAATAAATTTTTAATTTGAAGCAAACATTAATGTTTGCGCTTTTTATACAGTTGGCAACAGTTTAAATTAATACAATTTTCTAAAATTTGTAAAAAATATCTCTCGAAATGCTGAAAATTTGAATTTAAAATAGAAATAAAACCTCGAAAAATTATTCAAATTAAAAAACTAACTGCAATCTGCACACCGGGAAATTCTGACGCATAAAATGATCTAAAAATGATTAAATTCCTATGTACAGTTTTTGCTCCTATAAAAATTTTTTAATGGAACGATTTTGTCCAACATTGGCATTAAATATCTCTTAAAATAATTCTTCGATTTGAAAACTGTCTGCATCAGCGTGTTTATCAAACATTTTTCTATAATACTACCGATTTTCATATTTTTGTATGCAAAAGTTTTTTAATATTAACGAAGAAAGACCTCCGGTCACAAAAAATTCAAAACCGGCGGCGGCGGCGGCGGTGACAGCGGTAGTTACTTTTTTTTAGAATAGAGAGATTCAATAAGATAGAATCAAAAGAGAATGAAGGTTGTCAAAATACTTTTGAGCGCTACTGTACATTACATATTTTGCGTGTAGAAATATTAAAACATGCTTTTCACATATTCTTTTAATAATCGATTAATAGTATTTCTATTCGTAAAGCGTAGATACATAGCGATTGATCCATTTTTTTCAGATGCAGGCTTAAAACATATTCCACATTAGGCTCATACATGTATTTTTTTCATTCACAAAAATGCTTGAACACTCTCTGTACTTCAATGTCGTACACATTCATTTATTTTGTTAACTCTTTCAGGGGCAAGGCACTTATTCTATTAATAAAATAATGAAATGAATGAATGACACCGGAATTTACAAACAAATTTGTTTGAAAGTAAGTAAAACATTTTTCGCGTACTTTATCGCATACTTTTTTTTTTTACCTTTATATTCAAATATATAAAATTCAATGGACAGTTTTATTTACATATATAAACCAAACTTTCATAAAAAATATTGAAGATTTTCATTGATATAGAACGCGCAGGGGGCATTTCGAAGATTTCTAAGACGATGCGACGCGTAAAATTCCATTTTTTTCCTCAAAAATAATTTTTTTGTGATAAATGCATGCCATAATGCATATAATGTACCCTTGAATAATATTTAAAGTGAAATTTACAAAAAATAAAAAAAATTGATTTTTAAGGTTTTAAAGGTCCCTTGTCCCCGTAAACACCCAACTGATCGACTAGATAACTGGGGTATTTACCAAATCTCTTGCCAGTGTGGTCTATCTTATATTGGGCAGACACACGTGCTCTTAGATCTCGTTTAAAAGAGCATGAAGGTTATGTTAAAAATCAGGAGCTTAAACGTTCTTCTATTGCTCAACATTGTTGGTCTTTTCAACATAGGTTCAATTTTTCCTCAGCCATCATTATCCAGAAATGTTCTTCTAACCTTCATTTTGATTTTTTGGAAGCTTACCACATCATTAAAAATTCTCACTCTTTAGTCAATGACTTATCTTGTACTCCTGATTTTCCAAGTATCTGGAAAGCATTAAGTCAATTTCCGTTTTTTGGTTTCTTTTTCTCTCGTTCTCCGGTAGATGTCGCCATTTGTCCACTCAGCCGTTTCATCTGATTTTGTCTCATTAGATGTTTTTCCGCATTCGCTACCCGTATCGGGTATATAAGCCGTCGCGTCTCTGTCATTTTGCTCAGCCTTGCTTTTCTAGCACGCTGTTCCTTTTCTCTATCTTGCACTAAAGAAGAATCTCGCTAGTAGATTCGAAACAGTTGTTTGCTGCTTTTCATGTATTCTGCTTTTTAATATTCAGATCTTGTTGCAATAGCTGTTGCACTCTTGTGCAAAAATGCATGAATACAAAATTTATTACGATTATATATATCAAGTTCTGCAATACGGAAATACACTGGTTATCAAAAATTAAGGAAAAGTCACAAAATGCCAATTTTTAAATACGGGAATACTCAAAAGGAAGTAATATAATTCGAATAATTACTATTCCTGCAGAACAGCTAGTCCATATAACATCTCATTCAGGTCACACAAGGTCACAAGAGTCACAGTCACAACGGCGAAACAAAAAATAGGAAATTCCATACGTCTCTTTTATGAGTCTCAAATGACTACTATATGTGACTCCGCTGACAGGTCACTGTGACTACTGCTTTGTGGCGAGTCACCAGGTGACTTTACAATGTCATTTCATTGAGACTCTCGTGTGACTCTCATCTGGAGACTCAATTTCAAAGTCATTGTGAACGTTGCATTATAATAAATCACCAAATAATGTCAAATTAAAGTCACATGGTGACTTTTCACCACTTTTCACAGTGGTGACTTTACAGTAGGGTCTCTGTCACCATTTGACAAAGTCATGTGACAGAAAGTCACCATGTGACTTTAATGTGACATTATTTGGTGATTTATTACAATGCAACGTTCACAATGACTTTGAAATTGAATCTCCAGATGAGAGTCACACGAGAGTCTCAATGAAACGACATTGCAAAGTCACCTGGTGACTCGTCACAAAGCAGCAGTCAGTGGAGTCACATATAGTAGTCATTTGAGACTCATAAAAGAGACGTATGGAATTTCCTATTTTTTGTTTCGCCGTAGTGACTGTGACTCTTGTGACCATGTGTAACCTGAATGAGATGTTATATGGACTAGCTGTTCTGCAGAGATAGTAATTATTCAAATTATATTACTTCCTTTTGAGAATTCGCGTATTTAAAAATTAGCATTTTGTGACTGTTCCTTAATTTTTGATAACCAGTGTAATACGACTCCATCTTAAATAGGACGTAATCACCATGACAACCTTGAATCATTACCTATGATGTGATATCATTGACATAATTACGTATGATAGAATTTAATACAATGAAGAAAACTTTTAATAATATCTTTTTATTCGATTTTCATAAAATTTGAAATGTCTTGACAAAAATCCGAAACGATTATATATATTAAACGTTTAGCGCTGTTATATGCGGACAGACAGACGGATGGACCAGAGGACGACGTAAGGTGCTACGTATTTATATAATCAAGAACGCACCTAAAAATGCGTTAAGGGGGTCCGGGACACATTTAAAAATAATTTTTATTTATTGAGTTAAAACTCTGAATTTTTTTGTGATGGTTAACCTTATCATTTGTAAACAAAATCACATGATAAAACTTCTCATAATTGTTTGAACAAAAATTTAAATTTAAAATTTACTAAAAAAGTGGGGTAATTTAAAATCGTTATAACTCGGAATATTATTTATAGAATTTATTTTTTTTTCATTTAAAGGAACAAAAATATATAAATTTTAATTTTGATTCAGAATTTTTTAAAATATTAATTTGTAAAAAAAATTAAAAATACTTAACGAAAAAATTAAAAGAAAGGGGTGCAACTTTTTTTTTAAAAATCATATTTTCAAAAGTAAATATTTTTTTCAAGTATGCTGAATCAAAATTAAAGTAAAACAATTGAAAAAGATATGCTTCAAGTTTGAACCGTTTATCTCTAACGATTCTCGAGTTATAAGAATTTAAACACAAGATATGGTGAAAAAACCTATCATGAAGAAAAACGCATTTTCGCAAAGTCGTTTCCATGACAGCCATTGCTTGAAAGCTGGATTTTGAAAACAAATCAAAACAAAAAAAAGTATTTTTTGTCCTAATTCAGATAGAAACATGATTTAAATGTCATTTTAAGCAGGAAAAAACAGAGAAAATTTTAATGAAATAAAATGTTTTTGCAAAATTTGAAGATTTTTGTGTCCTGGACTCCCTTAATACCCTCTGTATTTCAATGTCTAATTAATTTTGTTAATGATTTCATTCATCACATCATCATGAAATGTAGCTGAATTATAAATAATCAGACTGAGAAGATAGATGAAATATAAAATTTTAAATTTACGATATCACGCATAGCAATTCCTTAATACTCTAAATTTCAAAGTTTCTAAACAGAAGATATTTAGTTTATTTAAAGTAGCACTTTAATAAGATTGCTCTAGTGTCCTAAAGGTGTTTGAAAATCTTTATCATAATCCACTTAAATTTAAACGTGAAGTGTTTAACATTTAATAGTCTCGAAGTGTTAAACTTATGAGAAAATTTATAGTTAAGATTTAAAATTTGTTCGAAATACACCGAGGCATTAATGAGATAACGTATTGATAAGTATACATTTATGAAACTCTAGAAATATCTAACAATATATTTTTCTAAAACTTTCCATAATTAACGGATTTCCTTCTATGAGCTAGTTGGAGAAACATATTATGTGAGGTACATTTCATAGAACAATTTGTTTAATCCTACACTGCTAACTTTTAAGAAGGATATTTTCAAAATTAAATTCAAATCATTTGTAAAATAAATATTCTTTATAATTAGAAAAATAAAAACTTTGCATTGACATTTAAATAATATGAACTCATTTAGATAAGAAACAAATTTAATTATAAAACTTTCTGACGTCTCCACAGGGCTCCCAAATGGTCCGCCAACTGAATACCAATAAATTTTAACAGACAATTTTATGGTAGGTTTGCGCTAGAATTAACTTTGAAAAGTGATTTCGGGGCGGTTTGTAAGAAAATCTAAAAAGAAAAATTTTCCAAAAAAATATTGGTATTCAGTTGGCGGACCATTTGGGGGCCCTGTCTCGAACATGTTTTTATTAAATTTCTTAACCCTTCAGGACGAGCGTCACGTACACGTGACGTCTAAGGTGCTCAAAATCCTTCGTTATTCACGTCAGTTTTTTGTATAGTAAATTTTGCATTATCAGGGCATTTTCAGGACAATAATTAGGACATTTTCTCGATTTAATTAGGCAAAAAAATCTGTTTTAAAAAACCGGTGATAAAAGATAAATTCTGTAAAAGAAGCTCGTCGTGAAGGGCTAAATCAAATAAGGGGGGGGGGGTTTCCGGCGTTAATAAGACGCTAATCCTATGGAAACAAACAACAGTTGCCATCCCATGGCAACATTCTCAGCTACTTCCCTCGCCACCGGTCGATACTAGACTTTCTGTCTCCTCCTCTTATTTCATAGCTGCATTGTTATGTCAGCGCCTAATGCTTCAGCTAACATTCTTTATTGAAAGCAAAACGTGGCCAAATAATGGAGTTCAGAATTAACAGGAGGATACATATACTGTAGAGTCTACCAGTTGTGAGTTAAGGGGTCTCAGGACTATTAAACCTCCAGCTGCGCAACCCGAGATATACTCGGGCATGCATTTTTTCGTCTAATTAATACTATTTGGTTATTCCCACCAGTCATTTTTTAGCGAAAACTTTGTCTGATTTAATTCAGGACATTTTCCCCGATTACGATAGTCAAAAATCTCTGCCTTAAAGAAACGATACTGAAAGATTAAAAATTCTGTAAAAAACGCTCATCGCGAAGAATTACTTACGCAGATGGTTAAAGCTTCAAAATTTTCGAAATTTATTTAATTTTTTTTTAATGTTAAACTTCTATCTTTTCTGAACATTTTGATATGATTGTTTCTTTGAAATTCCCATTAACATAGAAGTTATGAATTTTAAAATTATACCAGCTGAATACCTGAAGTGAAGTTTCCGAAACTTTGCAGTCATTATTCTCCAAATGACGTTTTTGGGCATAACGCACAGGATATCTCAAAAACTTCTGAATATTTTTTCACGAAATTTTCAAAACATATTTTTCATGTTAGTCTGTATAAACTGAACCTAAAATTTTATCTTAATTGTTCAAAGAAAATTTTTTTAAGGTGATTATACTGTAGAAATATTCAAAATTTTGCATTAGCTGAATACAACTTTTTAATAATAATATAAAAATGCTTTAAATAAAAATTTATGTAGTTTCAGGGTAATTATTACAATCTGAAGTATAATTAGACACAAAAAATTTCATTCTAGTTGCAAAACCTTTTTTATAATCTTGCGCGTAAGTTGTTATAGCAATTTTCTGCTCGACAAATGTCCAACAGTTTGGAGCACCCTATAAATACTAATTCTGTATCTTGCAATTTTATAAATACCCGAAATGAAAGAACATATACTTATATATTTCATCCCAATAAAAATTGTGTTTTTAAATCATATACATTTTATGTTATTAAATGTTGAAAATGGTCTTTCTGTTTCTCCCTTTTTCCCAATTTTAAGAGTCCTGAGATCCCGCAACTGAGGAAGTTGTCACAACGTGACAGTTATTTTTTTGCATCGGATTAACAGCTTCCGATTACCGCCTAAGCCAGGGTCGGCGAACTTTTTTACATCCGCGTGCCAATATTTTAGAAAAAAAATTTCAACTGAACATGGCGTGCACCACCCCACCCCCCACCCCCCCTGGGCGACTTCTCATTCCCGCACAAAAATAGCGAATTAATTTAATAGTGAATTATAAGTTAGTTGAATTCTAATAATAATAAATAATAGTGTCAACATTATATATCATTATTAGATTATTATAAATATAGCTAACATACCTGCGGGTAATGCCAACATACGCATTATAGAAATAATTACAGAAAAATATAATTATAGTTTTCATTTCATTTTACAAATGTTTTAGCAATCAAATAATTATTTTTTATATAACTTATGAAAAAAGTCATGCTTTATTTGTTTTATTAATACTTTTGTCATTTTAACAAATTAAAGATCAATTATCAAATTCTAACAAAAGCTAAATAAAGCCTCATGTGCAGGTCAAAATTATGCAGAAATATTACAGAAGGAATAATTTGATTTGCTAGATTTCTCTCTTTCTATGCGAATCATAGGTGCCATCATAACGAAATCGAGAAGATGGGGAGTTGGGAAGAGTCAAATATTTCTAAGCGGGAAGTGCAGTGATATAACTAGTACCTATTGTAGAAAATAAAAGCTATTTTCAATGAAGCTCGTGTATTAATAAAAAAAGAATAAAGAGGGGCAGAATTTTAGGACTTTAACTGAATTTTGATTTAGAACTTCAATAAACGGCGTGCCAAAAATGTCGTCCCGCGTGCCAATTACGGCACGCGTGCCATAGGTTCGCCAACCCTGGCGTGACCAAACTACCACCAGTGAATTTTGAATAGAAAATTTCACCTTTTTTGGCGGCTTATTTCTGCAAACTTTCTCTCACAAATATGGTAAAACTTTCTATTCGATTTTACTAGTAACAGTTAGCCCGTGTATTGTAATCTCTTTCACGTACACTGACAGGGGGTTCTTTAGGTTGCCACAATTTGGCGGAAATGTAGGGCCTGGCTATAGAAGAAGTAAACATCCACTAGTAAAAACAAATATCTTATCAAAATACATAAATATCTGTTTTTATAATAATTACTAGGGGGTTCTGCCCCCTGCAAGCTACGCTCGCCAACCCCCGTTCAGACACTGTAGAATCTAAAAGCACACTAATCTGATCGGTTTTAAAAAGATTAGAGAAGATTGAATTATGCTGAAAAAACATGTAGCGATCTCCCCTGTAAACGGGTTTCTATTAAATTCCCTTTGATTGCAAAAATTTAAGGTAGAATCGGTTGCTGTTAAGACATCCAATGGTTGTTTTCATGTTTGGTTAAAGAAGATCAGTTAAACATTTGAAAATAAGCTAAAATAAAATGAATTAAGTAAACAGAGTCTTTGTCTCTCGGTATTCTTTAACAGCGTTACAAGACGATTGACATAATACAATTACTAAAATTTACTGCTTTAACCCCTTCAAGAGCGGTGGTTCATTTTTGGACCACTTAATTTTAATTCTTAAATGCCACATTAGCATCAGAATATTGGGATGAAAATTTCCCTTTTATTAAGTAAGTGAAACTGTGGTGATGTAGGAAGTATACAACATTATTTTCTTGGACATTGTCCGTTAATGCCTTGTACATTTGAATTCAACAGGAATTGTACACTGAGATGGAACATTCGAAACGGTCTCATCACCCGTTCAAACTATAGAAAGCTGTGTGCTATGTACAACGCACTTAATAGGGAATACTCATTTATTGGGTATAAATTATGATAATTTTTACACTTGTAACTATTTACTTTTTTCATACTGTTAATACTCATCGGTGGTTCGCTACGAACATTACGTAGTTTTATGACACGACATCAAAGGCTCAACATTGTGCCTTTTATAGTAACTGTTCTTTGTCTGACATTTTTGTTTGCGGTGATTTTCTCTTGAGGTCTGAACATTATGGTGATCTTTCTTCAAGTTAGTTTTTCTTATATAAAACTTTTATGAACATTTTTCTTTCGAACACTGAACTCATTTGAACATTAGTGAACAGTGAACTTTAATGAACATTTACACTTCATAATCTTGAACAAGGACTTATAGTCTTAACTTTTGTTATACATTTAAGTCACTTCACTATTGTTTTTTATTTTTATTATTATGATGAAAGCAACATCAATTGTTTTGTAAATTTACGATTTACTATGTAAGTTCGTCAGAATATGTGCCTTTTTCCTTGTTATTTTGGGTGCTTTCCGATGTCCGGCATCGGTGATTGTTGTGGGGATTTTCCACCGGAGCGTTACATCCTATGCCATTCTTTGGTTGGTGTTCCGGTCGGGTGATCAAGTAAGTGAACAAAAGCATTTTTGTATTTCAAAATTTGTTTGTAAATTCTGGTGCCATTCACTTATTTCAATATTTTACGAATAGAAGTGCCTTGTCCGTGAAAGGGTTAAACGTATATTAATGTATTTATTATTTTAAAGTTTCCTTTCCCTTTTAATATTCACGTGTAAATACAATTTTCAGGACATAATTTTCAATATTTCCCTGCCTTTAAGACTTACTCATTTAATAGTAATTTTAAAGTTTTTTTTTTTTTTTCTGTTTTTAATAGTCACGTGAAAATAAATTTTTAATCGTTAGGAAATATTATTCTTTGCGTTGTTTTTAAAATTGAAAACAATCTCTATAATTATAGCCCAAGTAATGTGACTATCATCAACAGCTCCAGGCGGATCCCTTCGCTTTTTATATTCCAGGCGGCCATTTTGGTACTTTAATGTTGGCCGGCCACAAGTGTGATAAGTCGCCGAATATTATTCTATCACCATTATTTCGTTTATATTATAATAGTCCAAGTCATGTAACTGCCATAAACAACGGGCTGATTCCTTCGCTTTTCATAAGAAATTTTTCCATTTTGATTAAAGAATCAAAATCATTTTTTCGAATAAAACTACATAAAAGTTACCATGATCACAAAGAATTCCTGGTACTTTTATGTTAGCCGGGTTAAAATCTCGCCAATAGCCTTTTTTTAACTCGCCAGTTAGCATTTTTTTATTTTTCGATTGGTAAATTAAAACGGTGCCACTTGGTTATCCCATCGACCAAAAATCTGTCGCCAAACTATAAGATTAAATGCCAATAATGGTTGTTCGTAAATGTCACATTCACTTGACTTTAAGGAAGTTACACATGTTCACGCCATCAAGTGACTTTTATTTCGATGTTTTATTTGTATTTTTATTAATGTTATACTAATTTATTTGTTCTTTTGTTATTTAAAATAAAAAAATATGTCAATTTGTATAATTTGGCTATTTATATAATGTGGCGAAATTACTCGACGGGAGAAGTAATAACATTAAAACGTTGCTTTGAAGTGGAAATTCAATCTCGTGATTTGTTGCATTGTCACATACACCAGGTTTGGGATTTTTTTTTTTTTTTTTTTTTTTTTTTTTTTTTTTTTTTTTTGTTTACGACAATTTGGTGAAAACCTCGTTTTCAAATACCTGTTACATATGTGCTTTTAAATTATTTTCTGTTATTTTTAAAATGAAATAACAATAAATAAAAAAAATAATTAATAACTATAGAACAAAACAATTTATAACATTTTTTTGCAAATAAAAAGAAAATAAATTCAAATAAACATTTATTAATAAATAAACAACAATAGCCGGGTTACCATATCAGGCAAAATAACGCCATTTTGGCGCCAATTAGGTACCCCGTTGCGTATATGATATATGTGTCTAATATTTTTTCTTTTCGTTTCGTTTAAAAAAAAGAATGACGTAAAAGCCATTTATTTTAAAGGTTTCAATTTTAAATTAAAGTTTTGTATTAAATAAAATGATAATGAAATACAAATTGAATTCTGAATAAAAGTAACATGATGCATTTATTAGCATACATTTAAGGGAGGCCAAACTGGTCGCCAAATTAATTTAAAATAACCTTTCCTAAAATATGAAAAAAAATCTGTGTTATGATTAAAATTTGAGTTCCCATCATTAGAAAAAAAGTATTTAAAATTAGAAAAAAAATAATATTTCGAAAACTAATTCGAATTTTAAAATTCTAATACCAGTTTTGAGATCTGTGGATCAATACGGATTTTTGGTGTTAATTTCATCGCAAAGTATTCCATATTTTAGGAGAAATTGCCGTGAAACGTAATCAGTTGTTTAATCAGTCGTTTCATAGAATCGGTACATAAATTCGTTTCAGTCCGATTCATTAGGATTTTATATATATAGGGTAGATAAGTGAAATTCTGCATTAATAAGGCGTTTAAATAAGGAGAAAATTCTATTCAAATTTACTGGTGGAAGCTTCTCCCGGCTATAATGAACCACTGCGAAACCAGTTACAGTTGAAGTTTTACTATTTTGAGGATATGTCGTCATTTCCTCTTTATTCATAGTTCCACATGCCAAAGGCTAATTCCATGAAAACTTGTCATGTCTGTTACACAGCTGAAAATCGCTATACTTGTTGGCCACCGTTATTTTCGAAATATTTGCTTCGCGTTATTCAATTGATGAGATATCTCCCATAAAATAAGTCACATTTTTCCGTTCTAAAATGCTGGTAGCGAAAAATCGTAGTATGTGACAAACATGGCAAATTTTCATGGAATTAGCCCAAATAGAGTTCTGTGAAACTTGTTCTAATATTATATTTCCTTATTAAATTTTACGGATTTAATTATACGGATACCGTTTTGCTTCTATGTATAAATGACAAATAAAACACCTATCAAAAACTGGAGCAAATACAGAGCTAAAGAACGTAAAGCTTAATTTACAAAATAGTAATTTGAAATTTTGCTTATTTTTTTATCTTTACTTTTTCTTCCGTTACAAATTTTTCCATGCATACCGTTTATATAATCTTTTTACCTTTAAAATTCTTCCTATTAAAATTTATACAAGCACCCCAGCTCATAATCTTTTATTTACTGAAAGCGAAGCACGACAAAATAGAATTCTATGAAACTTGCTCTACCACACTTTAAATAAACTGCGGATTTCATCCCACGGAGTATTTCGCTTCTAAAAATAGATAATAAATGAAGCGCCTACAACTAACTTTAAAAAATCTTGAGAATGAAATTCCGACGTTTTTAAAAGACTATTAATATCTTCTCTAACATTTTAAATTCTCATTTTGTGAATCGTAATATTTACACATGCGAGAAAAAAATCAACGACATTTTCATAGATATTTTGAGTAATGAAAAAAAGTACTTCTTTTAGTGTAGTGTTTTACGAAATCTTGAAAAAAACAAGAACGAAATATCAACGGTCCAGCATTGATTATGAAACACGTTCCAACACATTTAATGTACGGTGACAAAACTTTATAGTATATAACTATATAGTAACTGAAAGTTGATACTTTAAATAAACAATTTAGAATATGCATAACGCATTCGAAAACCTAATTTCTTCAATAACCATCAATAGTCGGATAAATATGAAAATTATTTTATGCAGACCTGTATATGATATATAAATTTGTATTCATGAATTTGTATGTATGATTTGTATGTACCTGGTATAAAAAAACTTAATTCAATTAAACTCATAGCACATTTGAAAGTTCCCATTCATGAATTTCCGCCATTAAACGGAAATGTACGTTAAGCTCTTTTTGCGGCCCTGTATATGATCAGTAGAATTTATGCATCCCAAGAATTATTTAATATTATTAATGATGATAATAATAATAAGCGAGCTTAAAAACCCATAGCACAACTGAAAACGCAGTCCCAGCAATTATTGTTCATTGACAGTACAATAGCCAAACTCTTTAGTGTTTCCCTGTAAATAAACGATGAGCTATATGCACACCATATTCTACTGTAATTGCCTTGTAGTACACCTCAGTGGTATATATCAATTTCAATACATTTAATATAGTGTAATATCATAAAATTACACCGCGGTCGATTTTCCCTATAACACCGTAATGTTACGGAATTCTTTTAAGTGTCCCTGTAAATGAGCCGTAAAATCTAAATACAGTCCTCTCTCTGTTTAACGTCGCTCTACTTAACGATGATCTCTGTTTCAGGACGATATTTTTTTTATCCCAGCTCCTTTAACCCCTTAACCTACAATGACGGGCATAGCCCGCGTACGATGATCGAGCCAAATGTAAATTCTTCTTACCACTAAAATTTCATAGTAAATATAATTTAATTTAATCGTCGAAATTCCATGATTAAACAAGTCAAAAATCTCTATTAAATTTTAGTGGTATCTGTGGATTTCCCAAACCGCGGAGCTATAAAAAGTAAATCGTAGGTTAAGGGGTTAAGTAAAAAATTCTCTATTTAAAGACGAAATTGTTTCTATTTAACGACGATTTTCCCGTTGTTTTTTTTTTTCCTCTAACGCTTTATACATGTTAAATGAAAGAACTTCCTCTGATAAAAAAACAAGTTTTCTTGCAATTCCGATGAGTACAGATAAAAAAGAATGGCGTAATGGACTTTACCCATGTTTAACAACCGACTTCAGAAACTTAGATCAAATTTATTAAGACATCGCAACTGAAAATGCAACTTCAGATGTAGAAGATGGTGATGAAGCTGATGATACAGAAAGCGAGACACCACCTTCTTCTTACTCAGATGCGAATTCTGCCCTGGATTTTATTCACCAGTACATTGTTTCATGAAATATGGAAGATAACTCATTCTGTATTCTTGAGAAGCTTGAAGCAAGGGTACTAAAAACTCGACCCCCATTCAAACAATCTACACTTTTTGATTTTTTTAAAAAACTTAATTTGTTTAATTAAATGTATTATAAATATTTTTATTGTACTGTAAGTAACATTGTTTAATTAAATGTATTATAAATATTTTTATTGTACTTTAAGTAACATTGTATGCTGTAATGTTGTTTTTGTGTGGTGTATAATTACAATTCTAAGCACGCCAATATATCGAAAAATGTATTGACAGTCCTAAGCCTCTAAACTGTGAAGGGAAATGTTTTTCAAATATTATTTTTCCACAAATTCTGTTTAAGAACGATCTCTATTTAAGGACGATTTTTCGATGTTTCTTGAAAGTCGTTAAACAGAGAGCGAATTGTAGTTCTCCTATGCTGACTCGAGTGGCTCCATGCGGTCCTTCAGAGGAGATCGCGAAGTGGTGCCCCGTCCCTCAAGGCACCACGTGACGCCCAGTCGCTAGAGAACAACCCGCCAGTGGAAACAGCTAGGCGAGGAAGACACAAGACCAAACCACAACAAAGAACTTCGCGAAGTCTGTGCTGCAGGTTTATAATGTTCGTCCTGCGGACTGTTTTGACGAATTCGATATTCTACAAAGCATCTGCACCTGGGGCGATGCCGCAACACACGCGGTGTGGCCAGATAAAACCAGCCATCCTCGTGACCAGACAAAGCAAAGTCAGCGCATCAACGTGCACCACTGAACAACGGATACCACCAGACCGACAATGCCAGATTGACAAGAATTCCGTGTTTCAAATTTGCGCACCAATTGTCTCTAGCCTCGCACCGCGAGGTTACGGATTTCGATCTGTCCGAAGGTTTTTGTTGTCCAGGTGGCTAAGATCGTCCATTTAAGTTTTACAAGTAAAGTCCATACCGAACAAGCGTAAGTGATAATAGAGAGGGTACATGAGTTATAATGAAGAAGTTTGTTATGGATAACTAGAGTTTTACAATTTTCAGATATTGTCAAAGTAAATGTAAAATATTTATATTTTCAGAAAGTGATGCGAGATGAATTAAAAAAAAATAATTGACTGAATTGGGAAGGAAACTTTTGGGAAAACCTAATAGTTTCCATAAAATACATGAAGTCGATTAAAACGCCTTTTTTAACACTTTCGAACATAGTTGAAAAGAGGTAATGACTTCTTTTTGTCTGTCTGGCCTCTGATTCTCACAATTGTACTTGGATTTCCAAGACATTTATTTATAGGGTGAGCCATAAGTCATTCATACAGCCTGGTATCATTCAAACATCTTAGCAACAGAAATGCTTTGAGCCTGAAAGAGTTAACCTTAATTACATTGGAGTATAAATAAAATGTACCAGTAAGACAATAATGTTATAGGATTTCACTCAACTTAATAGGCACGCAGGCACGAAACACTTAATCTTAATTACCTTTGAGTATAAATAAAATGTTCCAGTAAGACAATAGTAAGACAACGTTTTTATGCGATTTTACTTAACTTTATAGGCACGCAGGCACGAAACTCTTAACCTTAATTATCTTGAAGTATAAATAAAATTTCCCAAGAAATAAGAAATGTTATAAGAACATGTATAATAATCACTTATAATCAGATTAAGTTAAATAATGGTATAAAAAGTAAAAAAATATCTTTATTAAGATTGACGAACGTTTCATCGCACAAACGGTGACATTTTCAAAATCCTTTTGAATTTTCAAAATCCTTTCATCAATCTTAATAAAGATATTTTATCACTTTTTATAGCATTATTTAACTTATAATATTCCAGTAAGATAATATTTGCATACGATTTTACTCGACTTAATAGGCACGCACGCACGAAACAGTTAATCTTAATTACCTTGGAGGTAAATAAAATGTACCAGTAAGCAATAATTTTATACGATATTTCTCGTATTGATCTATTTCTCGTATTGAGATAAGAAGTATCATATCTCGTATACTGATATTTCTTAATTACACCAACAACAGCGGGTAAACTTATCACAGAAGCCATAGTCAATAAAATAAATCCAATAAATTTAAGATAAAAATAAAAAGATAGAAAGATACTACTTGATATCAAAGCACGTGGGAAAAATCACAAGAGAAAAACAGCGCCACGTACTCACAGCAGCTAAACCCAGGAGTGAAGTGATTATTCCCGCCGCGAAACACAATCTCGCGGAAAAACGAGGTTGTCAGAACACGTCACTTGTCGGGATTGCCATATCGATAAAGATCGCCAATATCGCCAAGAAATCTAAAAAAATCCAAGATGGCGGCCGCGGGAATATAAATGGCATCTACGCCCCGATTCCGCAGTTTCTGATTATCGCCGGAGAAATTTCTACAAAAAATTTCAATAGAATTTCCCCCCTTATTTAGATCTTTTATCATCCAGAATTTCTGTCATAATTAAGGCAAACATATCTATTCGTTTTTTTTTGAGGAAAGTATACGCGCGATAGCCAAGCACATGGAAGTATTAATAAAGAGGAATTGTCATATCCTCAAAATGTTGAAGTTTCAACTGTAATCGGTCCTTTAGAGCTTGATTACTGTCGGGCCAATCTTCTACCTATAAATTTGTATAGAACTTTTCTCCTTTGTTAAATGCCTTATTCATGCAAATTATCTGCCACAATCAAGACAAAAATATGTATTCGTTTTTACTGATGGAAGTTAGACCTGGTGAGAGTCAGGTCCAAAGGTCAATATGGCAAAATATTGTGTCTACATAAAAAATCCCTCTGTCATGTCAGCGAGTTTGATGGTATTACTGGGACGAACTTCCACCAGCAAATTTGAATAGAAATTTTTGGCTTAATTGAACGTCCTGTTCATGCAGAAGTTCTGTCATAAATAAACCAAAAACTTCGATTTTCCAAGACAGGTGGAAATTTATACGGGCGTTAATCAGACCCTGATCCGATATAAACAAACAGCAGCCGCCAACTTCCCGCGCTCCAAATGCTCTGGACACCAGTATTTTAAATTAATTTTCATCGACTTATCTAATAACAGAATTATCTGCGAAATAACACACTTGGTGATGAAGATGGTTAAAAAAACTTTAAGAAATTAGTGGTGTCGAAGGAATTTGGATCGCTGATTTTCGCGGGACTTCTAGCAACACTACACGCAACCCTTAACACGTTCACTGCCAAGTCTATAAAGTAAGAATTTACAAATTTCTTCTTGAAAGTCGTTTGCCACCACAAATTCAGAAAAGTAAATTTCGCTTTTCTAATACAGCGAAATTTCTCAAAATAAATAAGGCAATTTTTTTAATTCTAAAATAATGGTGACAAAGTAATTAATAAATTAAAACCACGAATATTAAAGCCACGAGTATACTCGTAGCTTGCCAGTGAACGTATTAAACACTATATCTCTTTCTCTTTATTTATAGCTTCATTGTCAGGCCCTGCAAAATATTACAATACCGCAGGGACAAACTTTCATTAGAGAAAACTAATACAAAATTTTCCCTTATTTAAGAAATAAATTTTGAATAAATAAGGCGTTTAAATAACGCAAAAATTTCTATTCAAATTTACTAGTAGAAAGTTTCCCCAATAGTAATCAGCCCCAGTTTATCCAACGTAAACAAACAATAGCCGCCATATTATGACTACATCCTCAATCACATGATTCCAACTAGAACATGCTACATTATATGTCTCTTCCTCTTTATCCGTAGGTGGGAATGTAAAGATTGGGAAGCAGGACCCCGACCCACGTACTGTACAAAATATAAGACGTAGAATTTTCATTGTAGACTCATATTATAGGCACACAATTACAAACTTATAAATTTGTAGTCACATTTATTTTCTGACCCTTTGTGTTATAAATATTAAAATAATTAAAAATAGTTACTGTTAAACCTATGGAAAATGTAATAAAAAATTACAAAAAAAATCCGTATATTATAAAATAAGTTTATATTTACATCGCTCAAAATTTATAAAAAGACTTTTTTCACCCCTGATGAGAATGAAAGATAAAATCAGAGTAAAAATGTGAAAAAATATATATAATGTGATCTAATACATTCTTCATTAATTGGCATTTTTTTTTACTTATTAAATTTTGTACTTTTTGCTAAAAACGTATTTGGAAAATAGTAGCGCCGGCGCATACTTCTCCTATTATCTCGAGGACAGTTCAAGGTCAGGGACTAAAAACACTCTACATTGTATTATCATGGTATTATCATTGTATTATCATGGTCACACGTGTTATATCAAACATAGGCCACGGGGACCATTTCGCTATGCTTATCTGGCTATACTCTTTTTAACCCTTTGCGATCAAGTGTCGGCAAATAGCCGCCCAAGCTTTGTATACATGATTCTATTTTTATATTCTTTACGGAACACTATATTTTAAAAGTACATTTTTTAGTAAATTTCTCTTGCCCAGGCCATAAAAATACGAGTAAAAACTTTCTTAAAAAAAGAAATGGTGCCAAACGAATAAATTCGTGTAAGAGGTATATATGCGTAGGAGGAATACTTCGGTCGCAGAGGTTTAATACTTTAAACTGAAAATATCATTATTAATTTTTGTTTAATTTTTCTTTGCATCCTTTCTACAATTAGAGGTCTTGTATATTTTACGTCATAAGTGTTTTTTTTTTTTTTTTTTCCTATGGAGGGATATGAAATATACGAGTAATATATTGGGTCGTTCGGAAAGTCGTGTTCGTTTAGGAAAATCAATTTGTACAAGAAAATTCTGCCCGGTAATTATTTGACATCAGATATCGGAATAAATCTCTAATAATTAAATGATAGAATTTTTCGGTAAGAGTTGATTTTCTCAAACGAACACGACTTTCCGAACGACCCAATAATTTTAAACAATTGAAAATTTTTGATCTTTTAAACTTTTGAATATAGGAGATCAGTTAAATGCAAATAGAATATAAATTAAAAACTTTGTTTTAAGGGTTTTCTTTTTAATATCGTAAGGGAAAAAGTTTAACATTTAAGGCAAATCCAATATTTTGTACGCATTAGAAAATTCAATGTTACAAAAAAAACAAAAAAACAATACTGTATGCCACAAACATATCCGTTCGTTGAACTCTGTTATAAACATTCTTAGCCGATAGCGTCTTTGTTTATCTTTCGCTTCTTGCGGATCTTTTATTGGATTATATTGATTTCTGCCATGAAAATTCTGCGGTTCAATATCTAGACGACTTTATTTCTGTTATTATTTGGCTACAAATTTTTCTTGTCTCGCATATTTCCTAATTTGTATTTTAAAGCATCTATAAAAATAATAGCTTCATATACTGAAACTAAAATAAAACAAATATAGCTCCTCTTTTGATGTATTTTTAGTGCTTAAAAGAGGTGCTTCAGAAAGTATAAACAAATTTAAATGGTAGAAAACCTGCCAAAATGACGTATATTTCTAGGCGTCATTGTAGATATGATTAATATACATTAAACCCTTAAATTTTTAGTTTAAAAAATATAATTTATGCCAGTGAACTCTATAGATGAGACAAAATTTTAATATTTAAAACTGAAAAAAATCTTGATTTTATTCAATTAAACGAAAATAAATATAATAACTAAAATGTTATTTAATTTCTCTTTGCATCCTTTCTACAATTAGGAGCCTTGTATATTTTACGTCATATTTTTCTGTCTTTCCTATAGACTGATATGAAATATGCGAGTAATATACATATACATATACATAGTAGACCAATAAAATGCAAATAGAATATAAAATAAAAACTTTGTTTTCTTTTTTTTAATATTTTAAGGAAAAATATTTAACATTTAAGACAATTTCCAATATTTTGTACGCATTAGAACATTCAATCTTACAAAAACCAATACTGTATGCCACAAACATATCCGTTCGTTGAACTCTGTTATAAACATTCTTACCCGTAAGGCATGGTGACGTCACGGCGACGTCGTTGTGAAGTCACACTGTAATTTTGTGACCGTCGATGTGACGTCACGTGACGTCGATATGACGTCACAGTGACTAGAATGCGAGGTCGTTATGGCCGTTTTAGAGGTCGTTTGTGACGTCACATTGTGACCACTCTGTGAAGTCACGGTGTGACAAATTTGTGAAAAGTGTGTCATTTGTGACTATTTTGGCCTTAACTTTGTGACGAACCTGTGACGAAAGCGACAATGCTTTGAAGTCACACTGTGACCAATTTGTGAAATATGGGTCATTTGTGACGAACTTGTCATAAACACTGTGATTTCAAATGAAAATCAAATTTCAAATTAATTGCTTAAAAGACGCAAATAGTGAAAAAGATTACATGCTGGGACTCGAACCCGGGCCATTAGTACAGCGCACTGACATTCTACCGACTAAATCACATGGAACGATACCCAGGCTGGAAAATTTCTCACTATTACATGATGGCGAGGCTACAAACTCAGCACAAGATGGAATATTTAGCGTGAGCCACCAACATGATGCAAACACGAAACTTAATTAAATCCAGCATCGATTGAAATTATATTAATACTTGGAAATTTTTCCAGAGAGAACCATTCGCCTTGCATACAATATTTCAAATGAAAATCAAATTTCAAATTAATTGCTTAAAAGGCAATTTTAATTTGAAATGTTGTATGCAAGGCGAATGTTTCTCCCTGGAAAAATTTCCAATTATTAATATAGTTTCGATGCTGGATTTCATTAAGTTTCGTGTTTACCGCATGTCGGTGGCTCACGATAAATATTCCATCTTGTGCTGCGTTTGTAGCCTTGCCAACCTGTAATAGTGAGAAATTTTACAGACTGGGCGTCGTTCCATGTGGTTTAGTCGGTAGAATGTCAGTGTGCTATACTGATGGCCCGGGTTCGAGTCCCGGCTTGGAATCTTTTTCACTATGTTGGCCTTTGCGCCTTTTAAGCAATTAATTTGATATTTGATTTTCATTTGAAATATTGTATATAAGGCGAAGGATTCTCTCTGGAAAAATTTCTAAGTATTAATACAGCGATGTATTTTGAAATAACCTTTTGCTGTAAATATAAAATCTTATCTTTTTACCGTACTTTTTAGCAAAATATCGCTATTTTGGAGTCCTATTCTTCTAAATCATTTAAAATTTTTCCACTTAAAAAACAATGCTTATCAACTGACATATTTTTTTATTCAGTTCTATGCTTGATATTAAGTTCTATGCTTGATATTGAGTTCAAGCTTGATATTTAGAATGTGTAAATTTTTTAATTTGTTGTGATTTGTCATTGCTTTATTAAATACGAACATGGAGACTCACGGATATTAATACAACTATTATTTATAGAGCGGCATGATAAGCGATATTTATTTAAATTTTTTATTCCCGTGTATATTGTATTTTGTGAATATGAGCTAAATAGATTTGGTATGTTTTATAGGAAAACTGATCTGGGAAATAGAAAAAAAAAACGAGTAAGAAAAATCATGCGTTAATCATAGATTATAAAATACTTTCCAACACTTTCTGAATGCTTTAACAAGACCGTAATTTAGGGAAATGACGTAAATAAGATAACTAAGTAAACATTTTAGAAAATTCATAAAACATTTGAAAAATTGATTTCAGCAGTTACCGTCCATAGCCAAATATGTTTTCCAATTCTTTTGAACAGCCCTGTATTTGATCTGTAGGTTGATACACTGAAAAAAGTGAAGTACTCAAAAATGAGTAAACCGACGTACTCATATCGAATTGAATATTTTTGGATCAAAAATGAACCTATGCTTTCTATTTTGAAACATCACATGTTATCAAACCCAAACAAACGAATAGTTTTGTACCCTGTAATGGTTCATTTCATTTATGGCGGCATAAATGATGTTTATTAATGTAAATATTAAATTATGCACAGCATTTTAAAAATAATTTAAAAGTGCTTGGAAATAATGCTCTTGTCATAAAAATATTCGATTTGAGTATCTTGTTAAGAATTTTGCTATTTTTCTTAATAAATAATCAATTAAACATTTCTTGTTAAGAACTTTGAACGGGAAATAAATTTCAGTACATTTTTACTTTAAATTTTAGGTTTTTCTTTTTTTGGGGGTGGAGGGGGGCAGTACATAATGATTCATATTTGATCACAACCAGTGAATAAAAAATGAGTACATGTGTTTCTCAACTTTGAGTACATTTGGATCGGAGCTATTTTGAGTATGTGACGCATTTAAAATTGAGTACTTTTTACTCAATTTTGACTTCCCATTTTTTTAAGTGTATATATACTATATAATGGGAAAATTTAGTTTAGCAAGAAAACGCCTAACAGGTTGAAATTCTTTTTCAGCAATTTATACTAATGTATGGAAACATACTTGAATACTTTTGTACAACCCTGTAGTTTACCTAGAATCTTTATTACACGCCACTATTTAGTTAAAATTTAATTCAAACTAAGACACTCTTAAAACTGCTGAAATCACATTTCCAGAAATTATCATTTATAGACGGCCATGTATCCAACTCTTTACGTGATCCTGTATATCGTTTTATCTATATTCTACAAACATTTCTTGGTAAATTAAATGCAGTTCAGCAAAAAAAAAAAAGCATAACTCATTTAAAAACCACCTTTAAGCAATTTGCGCCCATACCCAGTAATCCTTACGAATACTTTTGTGTAGCCTTGTATAGGAATTATAGCATTTATATACACCATATACTATGCATAAATATAGTGAATCATAAAAGCGCATATCATAATTAAAAATACATTTCCAGCAATCATCGCTAATGAACAGTACTTCGGATACAATATAGTATCTGAAATATTTTGTGTGTCCCTGTAAATAATACGTATTATTCGTATTATACATGAAATAATTTATAGTATGTAAACCTCAGCGACATATATCAATTTCATTATATATGAAATAGATTAACATAATTAAAGTATTCCGCAAACAATTCCCTCCACCCCTATATCATTATGTATTTGAATTCCTTTTTTAGCCCTGTAAATGAACAATAACTATTCTTTGCATCGCATAGTCAACAGAATGCATATTTTAGTGCACTTCATAAATGCATATAAATTTTATTCTGTTTGAAAGCGTGCGTAAAATCATAAAAAATCATTTGAAACGATTTTTTTCCATAGGCTGTAATGTAACGGAAAACTTTTGGCTGTCCCTGTAAATGAACAAAGCATGCTACAAACTTCATTACAAATAGGTACCGTGCTATGGTAAACGTCAATAACATCCAAAAATTTCAGGGCAATCCGAGTATATTTTCGAGAGTTAGAGTGCGGACAGACTGCTAGACGGACAGACGGAGAGACAAACCGAAGTCATAAGCACTTTTCAACTTGTGTCCTATATTATGTATCCTGTATTATATGAACTTTTAAAAAATATATACTAAAGCAGTTTAATCTATAACTTCCCATCAGGCATGAAAAACACTTTGTTTCAATGCTTAAATATCATATTTTACTTTTTAGTGCCAATAATTACGCGTATCATAAACGTAGAAAATGAATTTACAATAGAAGAAAATTTAATAACCGATTCAGAATGTCTATAATTAAATGTTTGATTAAAATCGCATACGGAAAAAATGCTTACATACAATTAAAAAAAATAAATATACCAATTTGAAAAACACTAAAAATAATAATTAGGATTTATAATTGTACTATTAAACAACAGCAAACTCAATAGATAAATTAAATGCATTATAAGATTTAACAATATCTCAAAAATATTTCGATATGGTATAAGGAATTCCTATTATTTTATAATTTCGGCAAATGTTAAATCTGAAAACATTGGTTTGAAGATTTAGGATTTTGAAAGATAATTTAAAATATTATTAGCACTAAAAGAAAATTCTTTCAAATGTTTCACTACTGTAATATGTAAAGATACATTTTCCCAGTATAATGTTAATTTCTAATCTGAAACAGTTTCGTAATCTTATGATAATCGAACATCATATTTAACCCCAAAATAATAATAACTATAAGTGTTAGTAATCAAAAAATAGTAAGAAGCCGATAAAATAATTCCAAATCATTGTCGTTCCATACATTATCAATCTCAAATAAGAGTAAATTAATGTTTATATTAATTCCAGTATGAATGTAGGCATGCACAGTCTCTGCGCAGTTTTTTTTTTTCAAGCGATGGCAGATTAAGATATTTTTCTTTGCAGTTATCGAATTTTAAAATATCGCTTCTAACAGTTAAAGATCAGTCTCTTACAAATATAACATAAAACTATTTAACTCATATGTACAAATCAGGAATAAAATATTTAAATTAAATAAAACTTACATATACGTTCTATTAATATCCGTGTATCCAAAAATGGTCATTTCCTTATCTTAAAGTGTTGTTGACGTGGTGAAGGTGATGTTCTAAAAACAGTGAACTATTTATTTCCCGCGTCTTCTCATGTTTATTTTTTTGTGGGCAGACGATTTTCAAGCAGATGGTATGGTACAGATTATTTGTTTTTGCATGCAAGAGATATGAAACTTGAATGCGCAGTAATTTTCTGAAAGTATGGTTAATTAAATTTTTGTATTTGAAGAAATGTCCAATGTATTTAACCTTTTCTTTTTATCCGTACCAAATAATACAAGTTAAAATGTATTGTAAAGTTCATTTTTTCTAAATAATTATAATAATAATATTCATAATTAGAGTTTATTAGATATACCATTGTTTAAATTTTCAAAAGGTGTAAAAATAAATTTAATGGTAATAACGAGCCCCCCCCCCCCCTTTTTTTTTTCTTTTTTTTTTTTTAAGTAAAGTTTGTTTTGCACAAATTTTGTATATTTCTTTTATTTTCGGAAAATGCTAATTTTATTTAAAAAGTCTGAAAGAAGTAGAATTTATGACTTGAATACAAATTATAAAAATATTCTAAAGCAAGAAATGCATAGATGACTAAACTCTGAAGACTCTTTCTACGTGCACATTAAAAGGTGCAGATTTAACTGTAATAGAAATTTTTTATTTTGAAACCACAGAAGTGTTTCGAATAATCCTGGTCGGTAAAAAAAGAAATAAATAAATAAATTTCCTCCCAGCAAACTAAATATGTAAAGTGTATAAATTTAATATTCCTAATTCTAATTATATTATCCAAATGCTAGATAAAATTGAAATCATGAAAAAGTATACATTCACTATCTTAGATATCAAATTGATAAAATATAGCCTGAAAATTTAGTTTATTAATGATTGTATCGTGCACTTTATTTATTATGCCCCCCCCCCTCTCCCCTTTAGTGAGAGAATTTACCATTTGCTATCCACTAATATATTTTATTCCTTATGCCATGTAACTCGTGACTGTTTAAAATATTTCTCTTCATTTTCAAAGATTTTTGAAGTTCATATTTTTGTCACACTGTGACTTGCAATATGGTGGTTTTTTTGTCACATATGTGACGTGACGTACGTTACATAGCAGTGACATAACAGTGACCTCACAATTTTTTTTAATTGCCAGGAAAACATAATTTTACAGTAAATAACATGTTTTGAAGAATTTTCGTAATTTTTTAAAGTTTTCTAAGAAGTTCACATCTCAGTCACAATGTGACATCACTGAGGGGTGGCATTTTGGTCACAGATGTGACGTGACCACAGTGACTTACAGTCACGTCACAACGACGTCACCGTGACCATGCATGCTATGAGGGTAGCCGATGGCGTCTTTGTTTATCTTTCGGATCTTGCGGATCTTTTATTGGATTATATTGATTTCTACCATAAAAATTCTGCGGGAAAATATCTCGACAACTTTATTTCTGTTATTATTTGACTACAAATTTTTCCTGTCTCGCATGTTTCCTAATTTGTATTTTAAAGTATCTATAAAAATAATAGCTTAAGAATCAGGACTTTGTGTTCTCATAAAGATTGTAATAAATGTTTAACTTAAAATGAAGTATCAAAAACGCAATCGCGTTATTTTAGCATGTTTTATGTTTTCAGACACTGAAGCTAAAAATAAAACAAATAAAGCTTCTCGTTTGATGAATTCTTAGTGTTTAACAGAAATGCTTCAGAAAGTATAGCCTAAATTTAAATTTTGGTATTTATTTGTTTTGTTTTTTTTTATTTTAATGCAGATTAGTATTTAAAAACAACGACAAAGTTAATATACAGGTATCCACTCGCAATGGTTCCAATGGCTAATTTCTTAACTGTTAGTCGTAGACATATATACAGTAGAACTCCTCTAATCCGATCCCCGGTAATCCAAAATTTTGGTTAATCCGAACAGATTTTATTTTCGAAAATGGTATTTGAAAAAATTAACTGAAAAGATTAATTTACGAAATTTTAGGGATTACAGGATGAATGTCGTAAAAAACGTTTAGAAGTTATAATTAAACATAAAATGGCAGTAGAGCATGTTTTTTATTCTTTAACCCCTTGAGGGGCAAGCAATTGCGTTTGTGTAATGCTGAATTCCCACCGGAAAATTAGAAAAAAATATTTCAAAATAAGGAAAAGCAATTTTTCGACAATTTCCCACAAAAGTTAGAAAAGTAATATTTTGTAATTTTTTTCTGTTGTAAATCTTCGTTAATCGTAGGTGGGATAAAATATATCCCACCGCCCCTGAAGGGGTTAAACAGCTTGAATAGAATAAAAAAACATACTCAATAGTGTAAAAGTACAACCTATGTACACGAATATAAAATGAAAACTTGCGCTGTAGGCCTACTCCTAGAAGCCATCTTAAAAGAAATCTCGAATATCAGTTTGTTTGCCAGTCACTGTAAAATTCACCTTTAAAATGCAAAAAGTATTTAATTCAAATGACAATTTATTTTTACTTTCTACTATATGATTTTGCAAATTATCTACAGAAATACTTCTTTCTTTCATCCTCGTCGTCGTGGTGACTGAGCTATTTATAGATTCGGGATTTTCAACCGTTTGTAATGGGTTGTTATATACCTAGTTCAGAAGTTTCATTGGGTTATTGTAAACATCATGAAGGATGAAACAATGAATTCCATTTTTTACTGAAAATCGTGCCAGATTATCCAGCATGCCGGACCTTAGGAGGACGGATTAGAGGATGTTTATTATGTTAGAGTACTTATAACTTTCAGTTTTTCAGCACGCATCTTTTTCTTTTCCATTTTTATCGGAATTTCTGAAAATCCGAATTTTTTGTATTCCAAATAGTCACCGGTCTTAATTAGTTCGGATTATTGGGGTTTTACTGTAGTTCCAATTACAAAAAATTTACCAATTTAAATTAGGTAATAAATTATTTTAAAAGTCGTTTGGATCAATAAATCATTTCTTAAAAAGTTGCGAAATTTAAATTATTATACGATCCCCCGGTCGTATAAGTGATTTTAGTAAACATTTTTTATTATACTAATAAGTAAGACAAAAAAAAAATCCCATTCATCTAACGCTAAAATTGACTGAGTTATGAAACTTTGAATTGCATGACTTATACCAATTTTCTGCATCTGAAGACAGATGAGTTGGACCATGCTCCGAGGGATCGTACACAAAGTGCTTAAAATGTTGAAGGATTTATTTCGGGTGTACATTTCTGCATTGCAGCAGAAAGGAGTTACTTCGAGCAAGTTTTAGCGTAACTTTAATTTTTCATAATTAAGATTTAGATTAGATAATCTAATAGCATTTTAAATTATGTACTCCCTCTGTCCCAAATTAATTGCTACATTTGATTACATTTTGTACTGATTAATGATATTGATGATTTTATGATTTTGTTTGAACATTTTTCAGAGATTTCATTGTGTTATGCTATCAATCAACAAGATTTAATTACCAAGCATCCCCCCGTCTCTCCTTAAATAAGTATCAAATTAGTTTTAAAAATCCAGGGTTCGTACGATCTTAAGCTATGCCCCTTTTTGTAAGGATTCTTCCACCAGTAATCGCATAATACTACCTTCTAGCTAATGAATCACTAATTCCTTATGAAGAAAATGATTTTTATGGTATGCTATTGGTAGAGTCCTTTCAAAATGGTGTCGATCTACTAAACTGCATCGGAAGTTATTTATGACTACACCCACTTGAAATGTAGCAACTAATTTCGGACAAAATTTTCGACCTAAATGTCGCAACTAATTTCAGACGGAGGGAGTATCATTTTGTAAGGAATTGTTACTGTTGCTTTTCGCCATTTCATTTAACAAAATCTCTCTTATTTTTACTTTCTTCTATCTTTATAAGAAGAAAGTATTGGATTCGTTAAAATTTTCGACTTCCAGTTTTCGAGGGATTTATACGTTTTAGAATGTCCTGAACACGATTTGATGGTTTTTAGAAAAGGTCTGTCTGTCACTCTGTCGCTCTGTGAGTCTGTACCTGACAAAAATTTTGTGGGCACTCTATCTCAAGAACTAATGCACGGAATTTCACAAAACTTTAGATTGAGTTAGATCTTGATATAAATTGGTCTTTATTAGTTTTCAGTGAAATTCTTCCAACAGATGGCGCTGCTATGCGGCATTTTTGACGATTTCTGCAATAACTATATCTCAAAAACTACTGCACAGATTTTCATAAAACTTCCGTTTCAGTTAGTTCAGGACATATTTTGGAGCTGATTACTTTTTGGTGAAAATCGCCCAACAGGTGGCGCTGCTATGCAGCATTATTCATGTTTATCACAATAGCTCTAACTTAAAAAAAAAAAATGCGCGGATTTTCATCAAACTTCAGATTTATTTAGTCTCTGATATATATTAGTGGTGTTAAATTTTTGGTGTAAATCGTCAAACAGGTGGTGCTGCATTTTTCACGATTTCCGCAATAGCTGTATCTCAAGAACTCATGGATGAATTTTCATCAAGCTTCAGATTCAGTTAGTTCCTGGTAT
Source organism: Maratus speciosus (assembly GCA_963932465.1). Lineage (NCBI taxonomy): Eukaryota > Metazoa > Arthropoda > Arachnida > Araneae > Salticidae > Maratus > Maratus speciosus. Next base: position 276,093,232 of record OZ010794.1, on the reverse strand, counting down.
AAATTGGTCCTAATTAGTTTTTGGTGCAAATCTCACAACAGGTGGCGCTGCTATTCAGAATGTTTTACAATTTCTCCAATAGCTCTATCTAAAAAACTAATGCACGGATTTTCATCAACCTTCAGATTCAGTTAGAAGTTGTCAAAGTTGTTGATTTTGGTGTAAATCATCTAACTTTTGGTGCTGATATGCTGCCTTTTTCAGGAAGTATTAACATGTATCAGATAGGGCTAATTCCATGGGTTTTGGTAGTGTAAGTCACATAGCGGATAACTGAAATCATCGTTGGCCACCGTTATTTTCGAAAGGTTTTCTCGCCTTATTCAATGAATGAGATATCACCGATAAACTAAGTGACATTTTCCGTTCTAAAATACTGGTAGCCAAAAATCACAGCCTGTGACTTACACTACAAGTACGTATGGAATTAGGCATAGAAGAACTTTTTGGGATTGCCATATCCGACCAGTGTTGCCAGTGGGCTACTTTTTTTAAATTCAGATTTCTTGATTTTAACCACTTTTTTTAAATGTTAAAATTCGCCTTACTTAATGACATATTTATTAAGGCGAAAACAAGGGGCATTTTAGCATTTTAAAAAAGTGATGCCAATCAAGAAATCTCAATAAAAAAAAGTAGTCCACTGGCAACAGTGCATCCGACTTGTTTAACTTATATTTTTAGTGCAAGTTGTGCATCTTTTTTTAATATATCCGAATGGAAATATATTTCAGATTTATATTATAATGTTAATTTTACTATCCAGAATTTTTTTTTAATATCTGACGGTTATTTATCTTTCTAGTAAATTTGTGAGTGGCCCTTATTTCGCAGCAAAAAAGATGCTTCAACTTTAAACAGCTATAACTCGACCAGTTTTATTCGTATGAAAATGGGATTTTTTTTTTTTGTCTTTCTTCTTAGTGTGATAGTATATTTTCACCAAATATAACTTATAGGACTGAGGGACCGCATAAAAATTTAAATTTTGCCTTTTTTAAAGAAATTCTTTTATTCACACAAATCACTTTTAATGTACTTCTCTAACTCATTTAAAAGAAAATTGTAATTAGAAATATATGTCTATCACTAACGGTTTTGGAATTAGCCATTGGACACAGTTGAGAGTGGACACCCTGTATAATAAAAACCTTGCTTTAGTTTTCTACTGAATAACATTAGGAACAAAAATAATTTGGAGAAAAAACTAATATTTTTAACGCATTAAATCTAATGTTACGAAAATAACGTTATATGCTATTAATATATACTGGACTTATCTGTTTATTTTTCGGTCTTAGCGCATCTTTTATTAGATTAACCCTCGAGCTGCATGATTGTTTTATCAAAATAGCTTCACGAGCGTCTCTTAAGAATTTTTATTATTTTGTCACCGGTTTTTCAAAACAAAAATTTTTTTATAATTTAAATGGGAATATTAAACAAGGCAAAATTTACAATATATAAATAACTGGTGGGAATAAACAATGAGAATTAATTAGACGAAAAAATGCATCCCCGAGAAAATCTCGGGTTGCACAGCGAGAGAGTTAAAATGTCTTCTGAAAAAATATTCTGCAGAATAATGTGAGCACGACATTATTTCTGGGATTATGAATTACAAATGTTACATATCTCTGCATATTTCCTAGTTTGAACTACCAAAGCATCTAGAATAACATTATGATAAGAAGCTTTAACTGGGACTTGGTGTACTTGTAAAGATTGTAATAAAACACATTATAGAACTACAAATGATGTAGAAAAGATACTATCGCTATATTTAGATTTATTTATGTATTGCTATACTCAAAGTATTAAAAAAATGAGTGTTTTTCTTTCGTTTAACTTTCAGTGGTCGACAATGCGGTGTTTTTGCTACGACGGATTATCTGCGTTAGTGATATAGGCCAAAGGGCGGGGAAATAGCGCTCCGTTTAGATCTATCTAAGAGAACCTAACCTGTATTTACACGAGCGAAGCAAGGTTCGAAGAAATCCCCGAACGTTTAAGGGTGTTCTCAAATCCAAAAGGGAAATTTTCTGACATAAGATTTAAATTACTTTTGTTCGGAAATGCATGAAACTAGCTGGTGTTGTTGTTCAGAAACTACGTCATCGAGCTGTTTTGTTCCATTTTTTTTGCAAACGCAATAGATCTTTTGGAAAATAGTGTCAAAGTGGACGTTATGAACCGAGTTTCCGCGCGAACGAAGAATAAGCACCCAAGAGCGGGCGAAAAACGTGTTTGTCACGTGATCAAAAACGCTTATAACTCAATAGATAATTGATGGATCCAAAAATGAAAAAAACAGTTTATTTCAGAATCGCTTCCATGGCCAGGCTTTCCAATTTTATATCTTTACGTTAAAAAATGAATTTGTAAATGTGTCAAAACGTTTTGCGCTTGTTGAGCAGAGCAGTAAAAAGTTGAGCAGAGGGGCACCGGTATATATTATATACCACCTACGATTAATGACGTTTTACACCAGAAAAATTTTATTAAATTTTACTTTTCCAACTTTGGTGGAAAAAAGCCGTAAATTTGCTTTTACTTATTATGAAATAGAATTTTTCAAAGATTCCGGTGGGAATTCAGCATTTCACAAACTTAATTGCTTGCCCCTCAAGGGGTTAATGTCATCGAGTGCAACATGGGCTCGAACCTAGCACCCATTTACCAGGTTTGCTAGCAAACTCTCTGAACCACTGTGGAGACTTTCAGGGATTGATAATACATACATATAAACAAAGGTAAATGCAAGAACGTTAATCGCTCATGTTTTTTGCGCAAGAGAGGCTATGTGTATGATTTTATTAATCATATTTTTTGTTTGAATAAATATATTTTTGATCATTAATAAATTTTGCTTTTTAAAGATATAGATTTTGCCATTCATAATTCTTCATCCTCAGATAAGTAGATTTTTAGAGTGTTCATATGACATATATATATTTATTATCTCTGATTATCTTGTTTGAATGTGTCCCGCATTTCGTAGCTTTTATTAGCAAAGTATATGGGATACCAATAGCTTGGAAACTGGAACTATCCTAAGAGCCTAGCTTTCCACTTTGGTTTTTTATACTTGTAAAAAATTCAGTGAAACATCATATACGAGGACAACTTCCAATCTAGTAACAAATATGCTATCACATTAATTTATTATGTTTTCTGGTTTTATATACTTAAAACTCCTTCACTGACAAGCCCGAGTTAATACGTTCACTAAGCTCCAGGTTTCACTGCAATACAAGCAATATTTAAAGTAATATAATTCTATTGATTTAATGGATTTTTTATACATTGAACAATGATTAATACTTCCAAGGATTGCATTCATATTCGTTATTAATTTTTTTTTCAATGTTGAGAGAATCATATTTTTCTTAGCATTTAAAACGAAATGCAGAGAAAACAATATTACAATTTTGCCCTTTTCGAAGGCTGTCAGAGGGTTAAAGCAGAATAAGAATCAAAGTTTTACAAAAGAAAATTGCCTTTTTGGCAAATTTTATTTTTTTTATTGATATTTAAGAATAAACGAAGCTCAATTTTTATTTTAAACTAGTATCAGGGCTCCCAAATGGTCCGCCAACTGAATACCAATATTTTTTTAGAAAAATTTTCTTTTTAGATTTTTCTCGCAAACCGCCCCAGAATTACCTTTGAAAGTTAATACTAGCGCAAACCTACCACAAAATTTTCTGTTAAAATTTATTGGTATTCAGTTGGCGGACCATTTGGGAACCCTGTAGCAAGCTTTGACGGTCGATTTCTGCAAACCAGTCTTGAATCAAACGAAACATATCTCAGAACTAGTTCTTGCGATTTAAAGTAATATGGACCTTTATCTGCTATGTCAGCAACATAAATCATTACTAAATTTACTAGTAATTCTAAAGAATTACTGGTATTGATAATTTAAGAAAAGTGCTATTCAATGTATTTCTTATGCCAGAGGCTACGAACGCTGAAATCGTGTGGTTTACCTTTAACCCCTTAACACTCGAATTAAATTACGGTTTAAAAATTCAAATTGCTTATTGGCACCACTTTTATGAAAAAGAAATATTCACCTTATTTAATGACAGGTAAAACGATACTAAAATATAGCCAATTTCACTATTTTATAAAACTAGTGGGAATCAAACAATCTGAGTAAAAGACACAGCCCGTGAATATGACGGGAGCGAGAATTAAGGGGTTAAGCATGACCTTACGGCTGCATCTCCCTTTGAAGTGTCCACTCTTATTGTATATTCAGTTTTGCTAGCAACGAAACCATAATTGTACGTATAAAAAAATAGTTTAAATCTTTTAGCTACAACTAACAATCTTTCAATGCGCTAAAAATGGCGTCAAAGACATGGGGTATTAGCAACTTAAGGCTTAAAATACGAGGGGCAGACCCGGAATTTCGTTGTAACAATTTATTACCACAAAATGGTTACACATTTACTTAATAGCCTTCAAAATACACTGGTCATCAAAATAAAAGGATAATGGCAGAAATGAAACATAACTGATACGTAATGAAAAATTACAAGTAGAAATCTGAACAAAAGCATTAGTTAACATAAATTACCATGTTTAGCATTGATTATTCTCAAAATATTGAAATTAAAACCAAATTTATGTAAATTAGAAAATGCATTCAAAAATTAAGTCACCTCTTGTGGAAAAGTTTTTTCTTTAATATGGTGTATGGTCAACTCGGACAGATATGCATAATTCACATCTTGATTTCATAGACTTTACAAAAAGTGTTAAGTCTTTTTGAATTGCACGCCACTCTTCTAAAAGGGCACTTTTCAACTCATGGAAGGTCCGGGGAGGAATTTGGCGCGTTGAAAGTCGGCGCCCTAAGGCATCCCACACATGCTAAATCAGGTTGAAGTCTGTTGAGTAAGGTGGCCAATCCATTCGAGTGATATTTTCTGTTTGCATGTATCGTGACACCATTTATAATTCATTCTCCCAAAAGTGTACATTTTCAATGCAAATTTTTTCCGTAAAAAAAATTTTGTTTTTCAAGACAAATGTTATCATTTTTAGAAACTTATCCCTTATTGCAAGTAAAAATCAGCAATGGCCCAGCTACATTATATTTATTTTTTTTCAGAAACACAATTTTTTTTATTAACCCCTTGGGGACGAGCGGCACGTATACGTGCCGCATGAAGCGTTCAGAAACCTTTGTTTCACCTCACCAGTAAAATTTGCCTTATTTAATCAGCGCATTTTCTCGATTCAAGAAGACACAAAATTCTGTTTTTAAAAAACGGTGGCAAAAGATTAAAAATTTCGTAAAAGGCTCCCGTCCCGAAGGGGTTAACCCTTTCTTGGGACTAGCACATTCCGCCTCAAAGTTTCGAAATCCTCCCAAAACAGATCTGCGCATTTTCTCGCGCATTATTGCTGTTTGGGATGTTTTGTTTACATTTTTGTGCTACAGGAGGGACTTTGTTGAAAGCGAAATAGAAATACGAACGTCATAGCGCGGTGGTTAAAGCGCAATCTTTGCAATAGTTAGGTTGTGAGTTGTGTCCTATTTGTTGTAGATTTTCGTTTTGATCTTTAACATTTAAAGATCAGTTGCTTTGTATTTTTTTTTAAATTGTCAATTAGACATTTAAATTTAAATGACAATTAAGTTATAAAATTTAATTTTAAATCAATTTAAATAATTAAAATAAATTTTTAAATAATTAAATGGACATTTATTAAAATGCAATAATTCTTAAAATGAAATTTAAAATATTTTTATGTTAGTTGAGATACCGACCTGTTCTATTAGATAGATATCAAATTAGTATTTTGTTTTGATCTTTAACATATAAAAACCAGTTTTTTTTTTTTTTTTTTTTTTTTTTTTTGTCAAGTAGACTATTAAATTTTAATTACATTTAAGTTATAAAATTTAATTTAAATTTGTATTACATTAAATTAAATTTTAAATAAATTTGAATAATTCAAATAAATTTTTAAATTCTATTTTTTAATAATTAAATGAACATTTATTAAAATGCAATAATTCTTAAAATAAAATTAAAAATATTTTTATGTTAGTTGTGATACCTCCCTGTTGTAAGAAATAGATATCAAATTAGTATTTTGTTTTGATCTTTAACATATAAAGATCAGTTGCTTTGTAATTTTTTTATTGTCAATTAGACATTTAAATTTTAATTACATTTAAGTTATCATATTTAATTTAAATCTGTATTACATAAAATTTAATTTTAAATAAATTTAAGTAATTCAAATAAATTTTCAAATTCTATTTTTTATTAATTAAATGAACATTTATTAAAATGCAATAATTCTTAAAATAAAATGAAAAATATTTTTATGTTAATTGTGATATCGCCCTGTTGTAAGAGATAGATATCAAATTAGTAAAATCAATTTTTTAAAGTTCTTATGTTTTAGAGTGAAGTATTATTGTTCATATATAAAATTCTCTATTAATTTACTTGTATTAATTTTACTAATTACTGGTTCATTTGTAACTATAAAATAGTGGAACATAAAAATATTAATTATGTATATATAAATAAAAATATTAATATTAATTATACATATTTAAATTTTAATATTATTATATATTTAAATAGTGATAATAATGTAAGAATAAAAAAGAAAATATTTAATTATGTTAATCTTCCACTAACATAATTAAAGATTTTCTTTTTTTCTTATATTATTATCACTATTTAAATATATAATTAATATTGACATTTAAATATACCAAATTAATTAATATTTAAATATGCATAATTGATATCAAGTAATAATTATTGAAATAATGATAATATATTTTTCTTATATTATTATCACTATTTAAATATATAATTAATATTGATACAGTAAACTGTCTAAGGCGGAATCGATCGGGACCGAGAAAATTTTCCGTAGTAGACAATATTCCGCCTTAAACAAATTTCACTCTATGTCTATGCATTCGCAGGGACTTTAAAATCTTTCCGAGTTAGACAGATTTCCGTCTTACACAGAGTCCGCCTTACAGAGAGTTTACTGTATTAAATATTTAAACATGAATAATTGATATTAACTAATAATTATTTAAATATGTATAATTAGTAATTTCATTTAAATATATATAACTAATATTAATTATTAATTAATTAATATATACATATTATATATAATTATTATAATATTATTATATGTAATTATTATAATTAATATATGTATTATTATTAATATATGTATTATAATTATAAAATTATATATTTTTTAAATGTATATAATTTATATTAATTAACATTATTATTTCATATTAATTTATAATTCATATTAATAAATATTATTATTTAAACATATAATTAATGTTTTAGCTTAGTAGTTTGTTATTAATTTTCTTCAGTTTTCAATGTCTAGCTAGTGAGATATTAAATATGAAAAAAAAAATCTATATTAGATAAAAACTTGGGGTTTTTTTTAGACATAAATGAACTTTTGTTTTGTACTATATACTTTGTAGAAACCCAATCATTACATGCATATATGTTTAGTATAGACATATCTACTTATGAATAGGAAGGGTGTATTAAAGGACAGCTTCACAAAAATGGATGTAAATAACACCAAAAATATTTTAATTTAAATACAAATTATTAGTAATAATGCGTAACTGAAACATAGGTATACTTTTTTGGTCATCCTTAGAATATGGAAGCTATACTTTTTTCTTTTTCTTTTTTTTGGTATATGTTGTCCACATTAGTGATATATTTGAATGGCATTGTGATTGTGATCTGAAGAATTTTATGAATATTAGAGTAGATGACAGCAGATATCTAAACCATATGCGATTTTCAAGTATATTAGAAACACACACATACATAAAATTTATGCAGACATGTATATATTCATATTTATTATGTACATATATTGATATGTATTCAAATATTCACACATGAATATGTGTATGATTGTATATGTTTTCACTTTTATGAGAAAAAATTGTCAGATTTATTGACTTACGAGAACGTTAAGAAAATGCAAAACTAAAGCAGAAAGATGCAATATTACATTGATTATTAAAAACTTTAATTGATTAACCTTAGTGTACAACTATACTCGATGACGTATAGCAGATTGGTAAAAACAATAAAAATCTGATCTAGGAGACCTCTCTAATATCTATATTTTCTTATTAAGATTTTGAATTGATGTTAAACAAAATAAAATGTATTTTTAGCTATCACTAATCGAATACAATAACAGCTCTCTTTCTCCTCCTTATTCTTCTTTTATTTCTATTTATTTATTTATTGTTTTTATTCATTTACTTATTTATTTATTATTTATTTACTTTCTCTCTCTCTCTCTCTCTCTTTTTTTTTCTTTTTGCATAATTTAACATGTCATGATTTCTTGTATATTTTCAGCATTAAAAAGTTTTAATTTATTAATCTTAGTGCATTACTATGCTTGGTGACTTATATCACACTGGTAGAAAAAAATAAAATAAAAATTTGATATAGCAGACTCAATATTTTCTTAGTAAGGTTTTGAATTGATACTTATCAAGATAAGAAAAATTTAAAAAATAAAATGTATTTTTAGCTATCATTTTTTAAACTATTCGAATACAATAACATCTCTCTTTCGTTCTTCTTCTTTTTTTTATTTTTAATTATTATTGATTATAAATTGGAATACTATAAGAAATGTAAAAAAATATAAATTAAAATTTACAAATTATGTTAATACAATTCTCGTATATAATTAATTAATATTTGATGGTACATGAAAACAAAATCCCATTAAATATATTTTGATTTTTTTCAAATCAATTACTTGTATATTACATTTATTTTATAAAACATAATTTATTTTAGTAAAAAGCATCAGATTAACATAATATTTTATATTCTTCTCCGTAGATGGTGACACTATGAAAATGTACGATGTTAGCAAGGAATCTTTGAAGGGCGAAAGAATGCGCGAAGCAATGCGCAGATCGATTTTGGGAGGATTTCGGAAATCTTTGATGCGGAACATGCAAGTTTTCTTGGGCAAGTCAATTCTGTGGCTGAAATGTTGAAAAGATTCAATATCACCAGAATCTACATACAGATTTATTTGAAAATAAAGTGTTGCCTTTTTTTTCAGCGGAATTATAGAAACAAAATATTTTACTAAAACTTCCGGTGCGAATCGACCAGTTTTCAATAAAAATTAAGTGGTAAGTACATTACTATTGCCCGATAAAGGGTTACCATCATTCACGGAGGTGAGCTTTATGCCACAGTTATGTTTGTGTAGTGCGACAAAGCATAAAAAACTATTTATTCTATTAGATATATAACTATGGATCAATTATATATATATATGAATGCATAATGAATTTATTTGGAATGAATATATATATATATATAAAAAACACAAATAATTCATCTCCTATCTGGAGCTTATTTTCATCACCCATGTTTTATATGTTATTCAATTCTTCTATTTTAAAATTTTATAACAATCTTTTTTGATTTACAGTCATTGTAAATTCTTGTTAAGCATTTTTCTCTGAAATATACATTTTCAAAATTAAGATATTCACTGAGGTGAGGAACATGCTATAAATATTAACCTAAATATTTATTTTTTGGGGTAATTTTTTTTGTACTTTAAATCAACATCTGTTGATATAATTATATGAGCAATATATAAGCAAATATCTTAGTGTTGATTTAGTCCCCTTGAATTACAATTCACGGAGGTGTGAATCTCCAGTAACCATCGTTGCTTTTTTATAACCTATTCTAATAGCTGAGTATAAAAACAAATTTCTGACTTACAATTTAACAACAGCAAACATACTGGCTAAGTTTAGCATCATGGGAAACAAAGTCTTATAGTAATTTTGCCATTTTTTAACATGAAAATGCAAGTTAATATTTGGTTCATGGAGGTGAGAATTTATTGTGTGACACTCTTTTTCGTACTCAGAAAACAAACAAAAATACAAAGAAAGTAATTAACTATGCTAAGTTACTTTGCTCTTGAGATAGTAGTAGCTAGAATAATAATTATTTAACTATTTTATTTTCAATTAAATAGATAATCAATCATTTTCATTGGTAGCATTGGGTGTGTGACATTACATGGACGTGGCATCCCACATATAGTGTTCTAAAAAATAAAAAATATAAAGCAATTATAAAAAAATGTATGCACACAACACATTTAGTCTTCTTTTATTTTCAATAGAAAACATAAATTAATACAAAAATGTTCATGTCAAATACTGAAAAAGGCTTTGTGACGGGAATAGTACACTGTTTGGAGAATGACCCATATGCTCGTTGTAGCCGAGTATTATAATCCATTAACAAAAACTCTGGGCCAAAAACACCGCTAAACAGTCTATCTTGGGGTTCCAATACCTACCCCACCTATTTCTAAGCGGTTACAGAAGCTCCTTGAAAGACATGTAGCTTGGTGCGGCGATTTGTCATGATTCCCCCCAAACCATTAAACCACGGTCACGAAAATAGAATATTTCACGGACAAGGGAAGGCAAGTTGTGTGTTCCTTCGTTTCTCCAGGTTAAAATACGTCTAGAATCAATGTTCAGACTATATCTGGACACGTAAGTAAACAATAATCGGGCCCATTCTTCTTGGCTCCATTGAACATGACAACGGCGTCAGATTAAACGGGCCCCTTTGGAAGCTGGAGACAGTGGGGCGCAAACTATTGGTTTTCTCTCATACAGACCACGCTCGTTAAGCCTTCGTGCAGCAATATAACGGCCAATTAGAGTTCCTGTGGTAGTCCGAAGGTCTGAAACGAAATCTTTTGTAGTAATTTCGTGGAATCTTTGAGTCGACAATGACAGAAAACGGTCTTTGGATGCAATTGTTTCTCTTGGACGCCCATAACCAGGCTGTATATCAGTGGATCTAGTGCTTAAAAAGCGATTCAAGCTTTTAATATGACACTTTGAGGGATGTTTAAATCTTGGGCAACCTCCATTTGTGTTTGACGTCCCTCGTTTCTTACAATAATTCGCAACATTTTACCTTCACTTAATTGATGCATTTGAGCCATACCTAATGAATACGGATCATTCTCAGACACCGCATTCACTTTAAACAACACTACAAACCAGAATTCCAACATGCGTCCATTGTGAACCACATTGTCAATCGCCGAATTTGCATATTTCCGGCGCTAACATATGCTCAGAAGTGGAATTTTGTGTTCAATTGTATTTAATTAACATAAATAACTGCAGCATTAGAAATTGGTTGCTACATTAACTTACTGAACATGTTTTTTTTTCAATATCCTTTAATTTTGATGATCGGTGTCGGTTCCTTAAGAACACACACACTTGCTCCACCGCTCCAGCCTTTGCTGAAAAAGAGATTAAAGGCCTGTTTTGGTGTCTTCCCAAGTTCAGCCGTCGCCATGATTTTGATGTCTACTACTATGTCAACAGCCTTTCAGACACATTTTGATCTCGGAGAACAGACGGGATATCGTTGTCCTTAGTGTATTCATTTACCTTCCATTTATAAGGCTAACAAAGTCTCCGAAGCAGATTAGCACAATCTATACATGAACTTGATGTTTGCCTTTCGCTCGAATTTCGACATCACGCCAACTGACCACCACACATTCCAACCTTCAGCTGCACTCCTTTCAAAATAGAGTAGCTCATGGGAACGTGTCAGCACACGTTCAAGGTAATAAAACTGCGGGAGCACTCGCAAAGGAAGCTACACCTAAATCTGGGAACATGTCACCACACATTCAAGATAATGAAACAGCGGGAACAGTGTTGCTAGTGGGCTACTTTTTATAATTCAGATCCCTTGTTTGGCACCACTTTTTTGATATATTAAAATTCAGCTTGTTTTTGCCTTAATTAATATGCCATCAAATAAGGCGAATTTTACCATTTCAAAAAAGTAGTGCCAATCAAGAAATCTGAATTTTGAAAGAGTAGCCCACTGGCAACAGTGAACGCGTGCACTCACAAAGGAAGCAACAGCTAAATCATATATAGACATCCATCTCCCACTTTCATCTACATGCATAAAACGTTTACTAAAAGCTAAAATACTCACGGAATGGCAGTTAATCTGGTACAACCCCGAGAACAGCCGACACACATGTGGCTTAGTACCAAAATCTCAATAACAAACTTTAACAGCATTTCTCAGGGGCACGGTCTCTTTCGAACGTAACTCCACAAATTCAAATGTGCAAATATGTTCCTTTTCCAGTGTGGCGCAGTGGCGTCGCCCCGTATTATTACTTCATCTGTCTATTATCAGCACAGAGGTATATTAAGAAGCATGTCATCTTTCCCAAGGAATGGCTTCCCAATATTTGAAATAGGCACACCCATAACAGAAGGCTACTCAAAATATATTTCTTTTCAGAGTTTTCCAAACATTACCTAGTAGCCAGTAGGTGCCATTTCCAATACACAACTTCTAGTCAGTTCCTTTCGTCTGCCGCGTAGAGGTTTCTTTCCTTGCAGAGCCGATCCATACACCATCTGGTACTTGACTATAATTTGCATTTATAATTTATTTTTCTAAATTCACTTATTTTCAAACCTGTCCCTTGTCACGTTTAGCGGCATGTTCAGGTCCTGCTGGACATTGCATTTTTTAAGGACTTAAAAGGTGACCGAGAGCAGGATTGCCAATTTGGACTCCACTTTAAGTCTGAAAATTCGAATTAACAACAGAAAATACAAAAACGTATTTGCAGATTTATTTAATGACAGACTTTTCTTGATTACTTAAAGAAAAATTTCTTCTTCTGAAAGTTCGAGTATGAAGACAAAGTTTCCAAGGCCAAAACTTGAGGCCAAACTTGTAACCCTGACCGGGAGGTACACTATTTTTTACATACTAAGTTACCTGGTCTGAGCAGTCTTCTTATGCTATCAAATCAGATGTTCTAAATCTCCTCTCGCAGTCTATAACATTAGATTAGATCTACACATTTCCATCATCATTGGGTTTCATTTTGTAGTGATAAATTACTCTAAAACTTTCATAGTGATTTTCAAGTGTTTATATTTTTGCCTACTGTTCAAATATATTTAATAATTTTACAATAAACATAAAAAAAAAATCATTACATTTTATATACTGTTTTGATTTAGATATATATATATATATATATATATATATATATATGATGCATCCTATGTTCTTTTAAAATTGCAAATATCTAAATGATTGTAATGAGTTCAGTTTGTTGTTATTTTCCTAATATCTAATGAAAATACAGTGACCCCTGGTTAAATTGTGCTCCGGTACATTGTTTATTCAATATATCTTTGAATTTTCTGTGTTTCGCGCAAGGAAGAAAAGTAAAAAAAAAAATCTTCACATTAACGGCAGTTTTTAAAAACTGCACGCGTAAATATAATAGTAAATAAATGTAATCCTACGTTCTTAATTTATTCAGAAAAATTAACCCTTAACTGAAAGTAACTTTAAATATATAATTTTATTTTTTATATTCTATTTTCACCACTATATTTTAAAAATAAATATTTTACAAAATTTCTTATACACATATTGTTAATATAGCAGTACTAATAAAAGTCTTTCTGAAAAAAAAGTGGTACAATGCGAATAAATTTTGTTATGCGCTGATATGGCGGCCATTGGTCCCTTAACACTTTACCCTGCGATTTTCACAAAAAAGGACACCTAATTTTAGTAAATTTTCTAGCACCAATAATATTTAATTAAAATTTTCGTTTTATAAAGTACGGGAAAATTAGAAGGAGTTTATTTTCTAAGAAATTCATTAATAAATAATGGTGTCAATCCATCATTTCACCACTTTACAAACAGAATTACTCCGCGGCGGAAACGGTTAAGATTTAAATATGCGTGTAAAGTAACCATTTCGGAGATAAATATTAAACATTTATTTCTGGATTATCATCTTTTTTAAAATTTTTGATGCAATCTGTGCCTTAGTATGTATCACACTTATTTCTTGCACAGCGTGTGAAAATTCACTGAATTTGGCCACCATTATTTTTCCACGGAAAATTGCACTTTCTGGGATTAAAGAATATAAAAATTTATTTACTGAAAATTTAGTACCAATAAAGAAAAAGACGCATTATTATTGTTTGTTACGGAGGCGTTAAAAAGTATTTCAAATATTTTATAATCCAGCTAGAAACTTATAGCTTTTCAGTATGTTTCTTTCCGTCATTCTCAAATTTCCTCTCTCTATTATTGTCACTCATGGGATTTTCATCTAAGTTTTATTACGCGAAACGTTGAGTTTTTGTTTCAAAAAGGATTTTTCTCCATACATAATACTTTATTTTATATTTCCAGCAAACAAAATTTATCTTTTTTTGTTTATTAACCCCTTGAAGGGCGGAGGTTCAATTTTGGACCACTTAATTTTAATTCCTAACTGCCACATTAGCACTAGAATATTGGAATGAAAATTTTCCTTTTATGAAGTACATGAGCAAAAGCTTTTGCTTATTTTGTAATATGGTGTTTTTACATTCTGGTATCACTCAGCATTTTAAGAATAGAAGTAACTTGCCCCTGAAAGGGTTAAGAAACTTATTATTGCTAAACTGAAATTTAAATTTTTATACGGGAGTAATTTCTCGCACATTTTTTTAAAATTTCATACATATATACGACACTTTTCTATAGCTACCGATATTCCGGTTCAAACAGTGAAGTTATGAATAAAGAGGAGGTGACATATAGTTTAGAATCTACCCGTTACGATTTAACACGTTCACGCCGGCGCGGTGGGTCACACTCGACTGTCTCAGAGCTGCCAAGTCTCCGGCTTTTTGGATACCAGTATTTTAATACAGAAAATGTTGTTTTATTTAATTGGAACAATTGGGCGATTTAAAAGAACAACATTTTCTCTAAAATAACAGTGGTGTGCAAAAAGCCAGAAACTTGACAAATCTGAGACAGTCCAGTGTGACCCACCGCGCCGGCGTGAACGTGTTAAGTAACTGAGGAGCGGTTGATTTTGTACATCGAGTCAACAGTTTCTGATTACCACAGAAGTAGTCTTCACCAGTAAATTTTCAATAAAAAATGTCGCCTTATTTTAACAGCTTATTCATGCAAGATATCTCTAAAAAATATGGTAAAAATATTTTTTTTTTTTTTTTTTTTTTTGTGGAAGTTTGTCCTTATCCCCTTGAGGGGCGGTGGGATAAAATATATCCCACCTAATTTAACCCATTGAGGGGCAAGCAAAAATGTCTCTAACTATTGAATTCTCACCGGAATAATCGACATATTTTACTTTTAAATAAGGAAAAGCAATTTTTCAACGAATTTCCCCAAAAGTTAAAAAAATAAAATTTAGTTAAAATTTTCTGGTGAGAATCTTGTTTAAATTAGGTGGGATATATTTTATCCCACTACCCCTCAAGGGGTTAAACAAGATTCTCAACTGAAAATTTTAAGTAAATTTTATATTTTTAACTTTGGGGGAAAATAGTTGAAAAATCGCTTTTCCTTATTTAAAAATAGAATTTTTCAATTATTCCGGTAAGAATTCAATATTTAGAGATATTTTTGCTTGCCCCTCAAGGGGTTAAATTATTATCTTTTTCACTGACACTAATAGGAGTTTGCTTAAGTTGTCACAATATGACTGATTATCGCCGAAGAAAACTTCCACCAGAAAAAACAAATATATATTTTTGGCCATAATATAGGTTGAAACAGTGCATTAAATAAGTCATTTAATTAAGGGGGAAGTTTTCTATTCAAATTTGCCGATGGAAGTTTATACTGGCGGTAATGAGCTATTATGAAACTGCTTACAATTGAAGCTTCAACATTTTGAGGTTATGTCAATTTCTCTTAATTCATAGTTACATGATTCAAACAAACATGTTTTAAACCAGAAAACGGTGTTTGAAAGGGGAAAGTTTATGATGAGATTGTCTTTTTTCTTTCTGTTGTTTATTAGAATCTGCCAGTTTTGGCCTAATTTCTAAAGGAGGAATACCTTCAAATAAAAATATGAGAGATTAAAATTCTGATATAATTTACTTAAAATGTGATAAAATATACATTAAAAGGTCTTTATAGAATAAACAATAATACTTTAAGGAATACCTCAGTCTGGACTTTCAAAGGCAAAGTGATGCAAATTATCGTTTTCGCAACCCTTTAAGCTCTGGTGGGTAAATTTCTTCCCACATAATTTTAATCGCCAAATGCCTAAAAAAAATACCTTTTCTAGTATAATTCTCTCGCAAATGTTGTCAAAGCGTATTTAAAGTGCTTTCTCTTGAAAAAGTGGTACGAAAAATAATTAAAAATTAGTCGCCCGTGGCAGTCCTGCAAATGTCACATTGTACAAGAATTAATGATCACATTTGATCGAAAACAAGCAAACGCTGATTTGATTTGACGAAAACTGATTCACGTATATAAAAACAGAAATTTTTGCTTCAAAATACTGGTCCCAATATGACATTTGCGGATTTAAATTAAGTGGGAAGAAATTCACTCACCAGAGATTAACACTAAAAGCGCCGGCAATTTTAATTAAATTTTAGAAAATTATTTTCTTACCAGAATTTTTATTTAAATCTATTTAACTTATTTAATTAGCCTATTTTTGGCTAAATACATTTAATATATCATACGAAAAAAATTCGGGTTTGAATCGACTATTATCAATTTGGCATGTGTCAAAATGACCCCTCATGGCGGCTCTAGTGTTAACCCCTTGAGGGGCAAGCAAAAATGTCTCTAAATATTGAATTTTCACCGGAATAATCGAAAACTTTTATTTTTAAATAAGGAAAAGCAATTTTTCAGTGATTTTTTCCCAAAGTCAGAAATAAAAAATTTAGTTAAAATTTTCTGGTGAGAATCTTGTTTAAATTAGGTGGGATATATTTTATCCCACCGCCCAGCAAGGGGTTAAACGGATAAGGAAAACACTGAAAATACTGGTCACACAATAGTGAGACAGCCATGATTTAGAAATAAAGAACATCTGCCCCAGATCTTCATTTTGTCTCCAGTATGCTTACTTCCGGGCTGAATGGTTTTTTGCAGTATTTTAAGATCAACGGAGTATTTTAAATCTTTTTAGTATGTTTTTTCGGCGATATTTAACCCTTTGCACTCCGGAGTCTCTTACGCAAATTTTATTCGGTCGGCACCACTTTTTAAAAAGAAGTTTACTTGTCGTCGCAGCGGCGACAATGCACTGCAAAGGACAATTTTATTCCGCGTATATGTGTAAGCATGTATTTTTAGAAGGATTTTGCTTCATGCATATATTTTTTAAATTTACTTTCAGTACATACCCCAAACATTGTTGAGACAATTTTCAGGTGGCGAGTAGTCAGGGAAAAACACAGTTTAAAAGTGGAAACTACCAGTATTTTCTTCTAGAAAATACTTCAAATAATATAAAGGGATTAAAGAAGGCTAATTTATCTTTAACAAAATACTGGTATTTAACACCTTTTTTGACTGTGCTTTTCTCTGGCCACTCGCCGCCCCGATTTTAAAACGGATTTTTATATTAAATAGGATCGATTCCGTATAATTTAAAGATAAGAAATTTCTCTTATAGTTATTCATAACTATATAAATAGTCAACTCCCCTTAGTTCAGTCTTCCAAGGGAGAATATTTTTGTTCCGCAGTAACTAAAATCCGCATTAAACGATGTCTTTAACAGTAAATAGGAAATGATCTGGGAAACTAAATTGTCCGCATTAACCGAAGATACGTCTTAAGCGCAGATGAATTAACGAGAACAGGGTTGCCAGTTTGGCATTCATTTTTATTTCGAAATTTCATATTCATACCGGAAATTTCGAATGAGGAATTTTCGCTTCAAGCAATCACGAAATGTCTGTCATTGAATAAAACAAACAATATTATTTCCAATTTCTGGTCTGAAATCGGATTTTCTGAATAAAAGTGAAGGCCAAATTGGCAACCCTGAACCAGGCTCTGCTGTATATATGTGTATATACAGGGTGGTCATAAAAAAAAACTTTGCCGATATATGGAACTCTAGCGGCGATTCCGTTTAACCGATCGAGATGAGATTTCAGATATAGTTATTCAGAGGTATGAGCTCGGGATTCCGTGAAAGGCACCTAATTGGCGCTCCCATTAACGGTTATAGGCAGGGCCTGATTACCGACGGGGCACACTCCCACCAGTAAAAGAAACAGAAAATTTTGCCCGATTCATGGCAGAAATTTCACATGAATATGGCGTTTAGACAAGTCGGACATTTCTTTTAATTTTTATTGGTGTAAGTGTGCCCCGTTGGTAATCAGGCCCTGGTTATAGGTACAGAAACTCGAAATTTTCGAATGACAAAGCCCATTTTTTTTTCATCGCAAAATGCTCAGCGCATGCGAAAACCCTAAATAGCGCTGGAAAGGTACGTGTATCGTAATAAACGGACGCGTTATGCACGCACAAAAAACAGCTCAGCGAAAGGCCAAAAACAACACGATCGGGACGCACGGAGGAAATTTGCATATGACAGAGGCACGAATCCGTTTTCTACGCTAATTATCTGTCGAACGGTGTTCTGCGATTGTTGTCTTGCCTCTGTCATATGCAAATTTCCTCCATGCGCCCCGATCGTGTTGTTTTTGGCCGTTCGCTGAGCTGTTTTTTTTTTCGTGCATAACGCGTCCATTTATTGCAATACACATACCGTTTCGGCGCTATTTAGGGTTTTCGCATGCGTTGAGCATTTTGCGAAAAAAAAATGGGCGTTGCCATTCGAAAATTTCGAGTTTCTGTACGTATAACCGTAACCGTGAGCGCCAATTTGATGCCGTTCACAAAATCCCGAGCTCATACCTCTGAATAACTGTATGTGAAATCTCATCTCGATCGGTTAAACGGACCGGCTGCTAGAGATCCATATATCGGAAAAGTTTTTTTATGACAACCCTGTATATCGTCGGTACCATGTCAAACTATCCAAAATGAAAACCGTGTGCCAGTGGGCTACTTTACTTAAATTCAGATCTCTTGACTGGCACTACGTTTCTGAAATGGTAAAATTCTCCTTGTTTTCGCCTTAATTAATGTTATTAAATAAGGTTAAATAAGGCGAATTTCACTATTTAAACCGGTAATATGTGTATGAAAAAGTAGATAAACGTAATGAATTCAGTTGTATTTAAGTGCGATCGTAATTATATGAATACGTTGCACCTATAGTCGTCGTTCAGCCCGTCCGCCTGTCTGTCTGTCCGTCCGTCCTCATACAACAGAGCAAAAACTACCAAACCAAATAGTCTGAAATTTTAAATATATAATTGTTGCAAAATGTTGTCGAGTCTATTCAAATTTTATGAAAATTGGATGTATAGTTTTATTACAGGGACTGTCAAAAGTTTTTCGTTACGTTATGGCCAATGGGAAAAAAATATTGCAAGTAAATTTTAATGATGTTACAGCCTTCCGAAAGGTCTGAAATTTTAAATATATAATTGTTGCAAAATTCTATCGAGTCATTTCAAATTTTATGAAAGTCGTATGCATAGTTTAATTAAAGGGACAGTTAAAAGTTTTCCGTTACATTAAGGTCAATGGGAAATTTTTTTTCAAGTGCATTTTAATGATGTTACAGCCGTCCGAATGGTCTGAAATTTTAAATATTTAACTGCTGCAAAATTTTGACGAGTCATTTCAAATTTTATGAAAATCGGATGTATAGTTTAATTACAGGAACTCTCAAAAGTTTTCCGTTACATTACGGGCAATAGGAGAAAAATATTGCAAGTGCATTTTAATGATGTTACAGCCTTCCGAAAGGCCTGAAATTTTAACTATATAACTATTGCAAAATTTTATCAAGTCATTTGAAATTTTATGAAAATCGGATGCATAGTTTAATTACAGGGACAGTTAAAATTTTTCCGTTACACTAAGGTCAACGGGAAAAAAATATTTCAAGTGCATTTTAATGATGTTACAGTCTTTCGAACAGAAGAAAATCGATATGCACATGAAAGGCACTAAAATATACATTCAGTGCAATATGCAGTGCACAAAATATTTATAAAACTAGTTATATTACGAACGCACCTCATTTTCCCCGTTTGACGAGCAATTTCTAACTTGTTTATTACAGAAATATATTTTGAAAATATTAAAGAAATAGAGAACATCGGTGACAAACTCTTTTTCTCGAAAAGGAGCAGAAGTATTTTATGATTGAGCTAGTAATAAATAGCTTTTCAGTATGTTTATCTCCGTCGTTTTTAAATTTCCTCTGTCTGTGTTTTTCACTCATGGGATTTTCATTGAAGTTTTATTACGATAAATGTCCAGTATTTGTTTTCAGAAACATTTATTTGCTACATGTATAACATTTTTCTCATACATTCAGTAGATAAAATGATAATTTCTATTAATTCAAAAGTTATGATTAAGAAAAATCAGACTGTTTCCCTGATATTAAAAATAAAGACAGTGTTGCCAGATTGGGAACTTTTTTAATTCAGATTATTTGACTATCACCACTTTTTTAAAATAGTATAATTCGCCTTATTTTTCAGAATTTTTAATATATTTTAAAATATGCCGAATATTTATATTTAAAAAAAACTGTGACAATCAACAATCTGGGGACAAAAATGTCCCCATCTGGCAACACTGAATAAAGATTGCCGTAAGCAATTTATCATACAGTTTCTTTTAAATTCATTTATGCTATACTAGCAGGCTGAGCCCGCTGCGCTGGTCCATTTTTCAAATAAACCTTCATCAAACGAAATGGAGAATTCGACCCTGTATTTAACATTAATATGAACCTTCACCTGGAAAGTCCTTCCGCATTTCTGAATACGCATCGGACGCCATTTAGCTATAATATTATCTTATCATTTAGGCAAAATTCGGACTATTCAGAAGAAACTCTGTTACAGTAGATCTTTAAAGTAGAGGTTGGGAAGGAATTACGGCCGTTATGATCATCAGAAATTAAAATGTTCTCTAGTCACCACACTACTAAAATGAGAGATAATTACAATGATTGCATTGTGTGACCACTGAACATTAATCCTGTTCGGATTATTCACTTTCATTTGTTACTTTCTGAACTCCGGGCTTCTCAGCTTGGTGCTAGGTATACTTCTGGTAGCTTAAATACAATCTATCTCTACGCTACATTATATTTCGTAATATACGTCTTCTTCTGGCAGGTCTACTGCAGTTTTCTGTCTCCGGATTAAAGCAGAATAAATACAGTCAAAAAATGTAACTAGTCGGATGTACCAATCCCAAAACTTTCTTCTATGTCATACATGTTAATACTTCAAAATTCGCACTGCCTAAATTAAATGGCAATCTATGCATCTCATGAGGATTCTAACGATATGAAATTCCGTGCATTAGTTCTTGAGATATGACTATCGCTGAAATCGTCTAAATTCAGCAAAATGCTGCCTAGCAGCGCCACCTATTGGGTGATTTATACCAAATCCTAATCAGCAACAATTTATGTCAACGTCTGACTGAATCTGAAGTTTGGAGAAAATCCGTACATTAGTTTTTGAGATAGAACAATAGCGAAAATCGTGAAAATTTCTGCATAGCAGCGCCACCTATTGGGTGATTAACACCAAAACCTAATTAACAACAACTTGTGTCAACATACAACTAAATCTGAAGTTAGATGAAAATTGGTCCATTAGTTCTATTGATAGAGCTATTGAGGCAATCGTGGAAAAGGCAGCAGAGAAGAGCCACCTGTTGGGCGATTTACACCAACACCTAATCAGTAGCAAGTCATATCAAGGACTAACTTAATCTGAAGTTTGATGAAAATCCGTGCGTTAGTTCTTAAGATAGAGCTATTGGGGAAATCGTGTAAATCCTGCAAAATTCATCATAACAGCGCCACCTGTTGGGCGATTTACACCAAAACGTAATCATCATCAATTCATATCAAGGACTAACTAAATCTGAAATTTGATCAAAATCCGTGCATTAGTTCTTGAGATAGTGCTATTGCGAAAATCGTGAAAATGCAGCATTGCAGCGCCACCTGTTGAGCGATTTACACCCAAAACTAATCATCATCAATTTGTATTAGGCACTAACTGAATATCAATTTTTATTAAATTCCGTGCATTAGTTATTGAGATTAGTTATGCTTTAGTTATTAGTGCATTTTTATTGTTATTTTAGTTATTAGTGCATTTAGTTATTAGTTAGTGCATTAGTTATTGAGCGCCCACAAAATTTGTGTCACATACACACAGACACACAGACAGACAGACAGACAGACAGACTCACAGAGTCACAGACAGACATTTTGTAAAAACATGTTTTTTGGAATCTCTGACCCCTAAAACGTGTAAATCCGTCGAAAACCGGAATTCGAAAATTTTCATCAATCCAATACTCTTCTTGTAAAAATAGAAGAAAGTAATAAATTATTTGCACACAAAGAATTGATTAACTTTCATATTTAAAAGAAATGTGAATCATATAAAAGTGTATTTTCAAAACTGAAGTGTTTGAATAAAATTAAAATATCATTTTCACTGCCATTTCTTTTTTTATATACCAATTAAAATCATGTTAACCTGGAAAAACGCCCTCGATAACTGATTATGATAGAAAGATAAATCTCTTGTTTTCATCCAGTGAAAATCTTCCATAATCGGGTGCACAGGTAAGTTTGACGTCAAACATTAAAAGTGTTTGCAACTACATGGTTACAAATGTACCAGAGTTAGACATAAAACAAAGGTAATTATGAACCAAACTACATCCCATTAAATAAAGTCAATTTGCTGTTGATTGAATTATATTAGATCTTTCACAAAAATACTCTTTGAGGATGATAAATGAAGTCAGTTATACAAAACTTAATAACCTAGTACGTATTAATTTTTTTTTGATGCACCGAAGGTTTTTCTTTTTTCATTTTTCTAATGAGAATAATAGCAAGGAGAAATAAATAGACTTTTTATTTTCAAAATTACATTATTCTTCAGTCTGTTGCCTAAATAAACCTAAAATCGTTAATTTTTCACTAAGTTTAGTGGCTATGGCTGTGCGTGAGATTTTTTTCCCGAGTATTGTCATTCCAAGTATTGCTTATTTAGAGATAGCAAAATAACTGCTGATGAAAAATATATAATACTAAATCTTCTTTGTCCGTTTGCAACATAATCAAAAACCATAAATTTTCTAATCGGTAAGTACGAATTTCATGTAATCTTCTGCATTCGGGGTCACTGTTCACAGAGTCTCTTTTAAATGTAAAAGAAACATCTAACAGTTCAGTAAATACGCTAATTAGCGGGTAACCTGATTGCGGACGATAAATCCAATATCATTCAAAAACCTTCAAAAACAAAGAAAAGGTACGTAAAAAAAAAAAAAAAAAGCTGAAAAAGGGATGTCAAATTAAAAAGGTGATCGACAATTTATTTCAGTAAGCAATTTTTATTGTAAAATGTTTTCTTGTGTGGTATTAATAATGCATAATTGCATGAATTTTCTTAAGAATAATCGTTAGTACATAGCATTAGACGCAGTAGACATTTCTAACAGGGAAATTGGCGATAAGTGTTTAATAAAAAGAAAAAGAGTGTACAATATTCGCTGATATGAGTTTCGAGGTTATAAAAGTCACAAGTTTGTGGAAAACAAACCAGCATATTTCCGTAGTAAGGTATGAGAAAAATATTTCAAATGTCTGAAATTAAATTATTTACAATATGTGTGCATGGGGGGGGGGGGGGTGCAGACATATTCACTAAAATTTAAATCCACTTTTATAATATTAACTTCTATTTATATAATTTGCACTTCAATATCAAAAATTGTTCCAAAAATGCTGTCTTACATTTGAAAAATCACCTATATAATTTGAACATCGATGGGGCTGATGTCACGTTTACGCCTTTTTGGATTAAAAACAAATTATTTGGCGACAAAGGTAAAATCAAAATAAAGAAACATGTAACTCATAAGTATCGTCATTTTTATAATTACATCTTCTAGTTTTATCTGTAAGGGTTAGATAATAAAAAAATGATAAAAAACAAAATTGTTACTCACAAAGGTCTTAAAGCGCATACTCAAAATATTTTTTGAAAAAGGAAATGCCAATAAAATTATTCATGTATGTAAAAAAGATCTCTCAAATGCAGCGGTAGAAAATCTGTAAAAGAAAATATTTTTTCGAGTATTTGGCGCGAAAAGACGAACGCTCCACGCTATTTGGCGAACCAATACATTTACTGGCCAAATGCAAGAGATTGAAACGCATTTATAAATTTCTTGTTAAATAAGTATTTAAATGCCTAATACTCTATCAATTTAAACTTAAACGGTGGATTGGTTTATTATTTTTTCTGTAAGCTTATACAATACTAGAAAACCCCGCGGCTTTGCTCGCGTAATATTTGAAATATGCCAAGAGATATTTATATGTCTAATTTTTGTTAAAAGGTACTAACTAAATTTTTATTTTATTAAAAGGTAATATTTTATTTTATTAATTTTTTTTTTTTATTAAAAGGTACTTATTACTTTTAGGAATAATTCAAAAATTACTATTTAAAACACAGTTTGATTAAACATCATTATTACACCGCATTAGGCAGAAATGAGACTTAAATTAATAAAACGAAATAAAACTAAATAAATGATAATTTAGAAAATATTTTGAAACTTTTATGCTCAATTAATACGCTCATTTCAGTATTCATTCGAAATTTTGAATTTTTTAGAAACCATCTTCTTACATCTTAAAATTAACTATCATGTCAAATTCCAAGTCCTACCACCTCTCTCAACAAAAAAGGCCATGTTGAAATAGGAACTGTCACCATTAATTTGCCAACATTAATTTTGAAATCGGTTTGTTATTTCCTATTATTCCACAGAAACGTAATTTAGAAAGCTTTTAAAGCCCTTTTTTAGAACGTTTGTCGTTCCTGTGAACCCCGGGAAGTAGAATCATCGGCATAAAATATAGCCTGTGTAGGATCAGAGACTGTTGCCATTGATTCGCAACTATTACTTTTATAATCGGTTTGTATTCCCTGAAATTGCAGAGAAATCGTAATTTAGGACTTTTTTGGAATGCTTTTCACACCTCTCCTTCGCTTCACTCCTTTTTAATTCGAATTTATTTTCGACAGTCTTTCGAGGGCATTTATATTTTATAAGAATTACCATGCCATATTTAAAGTTTCTAGCCTTTTCAGTATCACAGCAATTGCAATTTAGAAAGTTTTTATCTGCCGCAACCCTCTTGTGGTAGCGGCACAGACATAAAATATAGCTTATGTTTGAAAAGGATCTATCACCAAAAATTTGTCAACATTATTTTTTTAATCGATTTGGTATTTGATAAGATTGCATAAAAATTGTAATTTATAACGCTTTTCGCTCACTTCATCTTTTTAAATTTGGAATTTTCTTTCGACTGTTCTTAGAAAGCAGTTGCATCGTGTAAGTCAATACCATGCCATACTTCAAAGTGTTAGACTCTTCAGTTTTGCAAAAAACACAAATTAGAACATGTTTTTCTTTTGCAGCCCTCAGATGGTAGTGACAGAAACATAAAATACAACCTATGTTGTAGCAGGTACTGTCATCATTGATTTGCAACCATTACTTTTGAAATAGCTTTTGTATTTCCTGAGATTGAGTAAAAATCGTAATTTAGAACGTTTTTAGAACGCTTTTTGTATTTTCACCTCTTTTTAAATTTCTAATTTTTTCGAAACTGTTCTTAAAGATCATTTATATCTAATAAATATGTACCTTGCCTAATTTTAAGTTGCTAACCCCTACCGATTACAAAAGTCGAAATTTAGAACGCGTTTTTTCTCCTGCAACGTCTAGGTGATAATGATACTGACATAAAATAGCATCTATGTTAGAGCAATGGCTGTCAGCATCAATTTCCTACCATTACTTTTGAAATCAGTTTGATTCTTCATGAGATATTGCTGACAAATCGGCATTTAGAACGTTTTTAGAACGCTTTTCGCGCATTTTGCTCCTGCATCTCTCCTGGGGTAGTGGAAACAGATATAAAATATAGCCTATCTTGGAGCAAGATCTGACACCATCATTCTTACACCATTATATTTTAAATCGGTTCAGTATTTACTGAGATTGCTAGAAATCGCAATTTAGAACGTTTTTTACAACGCTTTTTGCGCATTTTGACGCCCCCTTTTAAATTTCGACTTTTTTAGGAAATGTCCTTAGAGTTCATTGATATCTTATAACTAACTACCATTCCAAATTTCTCGATTCTAGGCCCTTCCGTAAAGTAAAAACCGCAATTTAGAACGTTTTTCTCTTGCACCCCCTTTGGGGTATTGGCACCGACATAAAACATAGCCTATGTTGGAGCAAGGGTTGTCACCATCATTTTGACGCCTTTATTTTTTAAATCGGTTTGGTATTTCCTGAAATTGTGTGGAAACCACCATGTAGAACGTTTTTTAGAACGCTTTTTGTGCATTTTCACCCCTTTTAAATTTCGAATTTTTTAAGAACTGGTCTTAGAAATCCTATATATCTAATAAATAGCTAATATATCAAATTTCATATTTCTAGGCCCTTCAGTAATACATAAATCGCATGTTTAGAACGTTTTTTGCTCCTGCACCCCCTTTGAGGTAGTGGCACCAACATAAAATATAGGCTATCTTGAAGCAAGCGTTGTCTCCATCATTTTGACACATATATTTTTTAAATCGGTTTGGTATTTCCTGAGATTATGTAGAAACTACCATTTAGAACGTTTTTTAGAACGCTTTTTCTGCATTTTCACCTCTTTTAAATTTCGAATTGTTTAAGAACTGTTCTTACACATCATTTATATCTTATAAGTAACTGATATTCCAAATTTCGTATTTCTAGGCCCTTCAGTAACATAAAAATCGCATTTTTAGAACGTTTTTTGCTCCTGCACCCCCTTTGGTGTAGTGGTACCGACATAAAATATATCCTATGTTCTAAGTTGGACTAACACAATCATTTTGATACCATTACTTCTGGAATCGGTTCGGTAGTTCCAGAGCTTACCGCCTACAAATAAACAATTTTTACCTCTTTATAATATGACTAGCAAACCCCGCGGCTTTGCTCGCGTAATATTTGAAATTTGCCAAGTGATATTTATATGTCTAATTTTTATCAAAAGATACTAACTAAATTTTTATTTTATTAAAAGGTAATATTTTATTTTATTAAAAGGTACTTATTACTTTTAGGAATAATTCAAAAATTACTATTTAAAACACAGTTTGACTAAACATCATTATTACACTGTATTAGGCAGAAATGAGACTTAAATTAATAAAATGAAATAAAACTAAATAAATGATAATTTAGAAAATATTTTGAAACTTTTATGCTCAATTAATACGCTCATTTCAGTATTCATTTGAAGTTTTGAATTTTTTAGAAACATCTTCTTACATCTTCAAATTGACCATCATGTCGAATTCCAAGTCCTACCACCTCTCTCAATATAAAGGGCTATGTTGAAACAGGAACTGTCACCATTAATTTGCCAACATTAATTTTGAAATCGGTTTGTTATTTCCTAATATTCCACAGAAACGTAATTTGAAAAGCTTTTAAAGCCTTTTTTTAGAACGTTTGTTGTTCCTGTGAACTCCAGGTGGTAGAATCACCGGCATAAAATATAGCCTGTGTAGGATCAGAGACTGTTACCACTGATTCGCAACTATTACTTTTATAATCGGTTTATATTCCCTGAAATTGCATAGAATCGTAATTTAGAACATTTTTAGAATGCTTTTCACACCTCCCCTTCGCTTCACAGTTTTTTAATTCGAATTTATTTTCGACGTTCCTTCGAGAGCATTTATATTTAAAAGTAACTACCATGTCATATTTAAAGTTTCTAGCCTTTTCAGTATCACAGAAATCGCAATTTAGAAAGTTTTTAGCTCCTGCAACCCTCTGGTGGTAGTGGAACCGAAATAAAATATAGCTTATGTTTGAGCAGGTTCTATCACCAAAATTTGTCATCATTATTTTTTTAATCAGTTTGGTAATTTATAAGTTTGCTTAAAAATTGTAATTTATAACGCTTTTCACTCACTTCATTTTTTTTTTAATTTGGAATTTTCTTTCGACTGTTCTTAGAAAGCAGTTGCATCTTGTAAGTAAATACAATGCCATACTTCAAAGTGTTAGACCCTTCAGTTGTGCAAAAAATGCAAATTAGAACATGTTTTACTTTTGCAACCCTCAAATGGTAGTGACAACATAAAATATAACCTATGTTATAACAGGGACTGTCACCATTGATTTGCAACCATTACTTTTGAAATAGCTTTGGTATTTCTTTAGATTGAGTAGAAATCGCAATTTAGAACGTTTTTATGACGCTTTTCGCGCATTTTCACCCCTTTTTAAATTTCCAATTTTTTCGAAACTGTTCTTAAAGATCATTTATAGCTAATAAATATGTACCTTGCCTAATTTTAATTTGCTAGCCCCTACCGATCACAAAAATCGAAATTTAGAACGCTTTTTTGCTCCTGCAACGTCTTGGTGATAGTGATACCGACATAAAATAGCATCTATGTTAGAGAAGAGGCTGTGAGCATCAATTTCCTACCATTACGTTTGAAAAAAGATTTATTCTTCCTCAGATATTACCGACAAATCGGCATCTAGAACGTTTTTAGAACGCTTTTCGCGCATTTTGCTCTTGCATCTCCTCTGGGGTAGTGGAAACAGATATAAAATATAGCCTATCTTGGAGCAAGATCTGTTACCATCCTTTTTACACCATTATATTTGAAATCGGTTCAGTACTTCCTGAGATTGCATAGAAATCGCAATGTAGAAAGTTTTTTATAACGCTTTTTGCGCATTTTGACACCCTTTTTAAATTTCGATTTTTTTTAGGAAATGTCCTTAGAGATCATTGATATCTTGTAACTAACTACCAACTAACTACTCCAAATTTCACGATTCTAGGCCCTTCCGTAACGCAAAATCCACAATTTAGAACGTTTTTTGCTCCTTCACCCACTTTGGGGTAGTGGCACCGACATAAAACATCGCCTATGTTGGAGCAAGGGTTTTCACCATCATTTTGACGCCATTATTTTTTAGATCGGTTTGGTATTTCCTGAGATTGTGTAGAAACCACCATTAGAACGTTTTTTAAAACGCTTTTCACGCATTTTCACTCCTTTTAACCCTAGAACTACCGGAAATTTTACTCAAGTTTTATAAAAACATTCTACACCAGAATTTTTACTTAAAACTATTTAATTTGTTTATTTAACTTATTATTGTCTGATTTATACATTTAGTTTGTTTTGAAGAAATTTCTGGTTTGAATAAATATTTTGAATGTACATGTCGGGTCCAATGGACCCGTCTGGTAGACGGAAGGTTAAATTTCGAATTGTTTAAGAACTGTTCTTAGAAATTCTTTATATCTAATAAGTAGCTAATATTTCAAATTTCATATTTCTAGGCCCTTCGGTAACGCAAACATTGTATTTTTAGAACGTTTTTTGCTCCTGCACCCCCCTCGGGGTAGAGGCACCAACATAAAACATAGCCTATGTTGAAGCATGGGTTGTCACCGTCATTTTGACACCCTTATTTTGACACCATTATTTTTTTAATCGGTTTGGTATTTCCTGAGATTGTGTAGATACCACCATTTAGAACGTTTTTTAGAACGATTTTCGCGCATTTTCACCCCTTTCAAATTTCGAATTGCTTGAGAACTGTTCTTAGAAATCCTTTATATCTAATAAGTAGCTAATATTTCTAATTTCATATTTCTAGGACCTTCAGTAACACATAAATAGCATTTTTAGAACGTTTTTTGCTCCTGCACCCCCTTGGGGTAGTGACACCGACATAAAACATAGCCTATCTTGGAGCAAGCGTTGTCACCACCATTTTGACATCAATATTTTTTAAATCGGTTTGGTATTTCCTGAGATTGTGTAGAAACTACCATTTAGAACGTTTTTTAGAACACTTTTTGTGCATTTTCACCCCTTTTAAATTTCGAATTGTTTAAGAACTGTTCTTAGATATCATTTATATCTTATAAATAACTAATATTCAAAATTTCATATTTCTAGGCCCTTCACTAACGCTAAAATCGCATTTTTAGAACGTTTTTTGCTCCTACACCCCCTTTGGGGTAGTGGCACCGACATAAAATATAGCCTATCTTGGAGCAAGCGTTGTCACCATCATTTTGACACCAATATTTTTTAAATCGGTTTGGTATTTCCTGAGATTGTGTAGAAACTACCATTTAGAACGTTTTTTAGAACACTTTTTGTGCATTTTCAACCCTTTTAAATTTCGAATTGTTTAAGAACTGTTCTTAGACATAATTTATATCTTATAAGTAACTAATATTCAAAATTTCATATTCCTAAGCCCTTCAGTAACACAAAAATCGCATTTTTAGAACGTTTTTTGCTCCTACACCCCCTTTGGGGTAGTGGCACCGACATAAGATATAGCCTATGTTCTAAGTTGGACTAACACCATCATTTTGATACCATTACTTTTTGAATCGGTTCGGTAGTTCCATTGCTTATCTCCGACAAATAAACAATTTTTTCCTCTTTATAATAGGAGTATAGATGAGTATAGATGAGTATAGATATATTGAAAACTGCTATCTTTCTGATTTTTTTAGAGCAAAAATAAGTCATGAACCAGAAAATGCATTCAGTGAACAATTTTTAAATTTTCTTAAGGTGGTCATTGAATTTCCTTTACAAAAAAAAAACATTTATGATGCAAAAAATATTTGTTTGCCTTGGAAAAAACATGAAGTTTGTATATGATAATTCTTGAAAATTAGAAATACGTATCTCAAAAAGTATGAAAAACATGATGAATTCAGCTTTTTTATTACAGAAATTTGGGGATTGAATGATTTTCTCGAAAAGGAACAGGAAGTATTTTATGATTGAGCTAGAAATTTATAACTCTTCAGTATGTTTATCCCAGTCTTTTTTTAATTTCCTCTTTCTGTGCTTTTTACTCATGAAATTTTCATTGAAATTTTATTACGATAAATGTCCAGTATTTGTTTTCGGAAATATTTTCTGCAAGTATAAATTTTTTCTTAGATTCCCAATAGATAAAATATTTCTTTACTATTTCAAAACCGATTATTGAGATAAATCAAACTGCTTCCCTGAAATTTAAAAATAAAGATAACCGTAACAAATTTTTCGTACAATCACTCTCAATTTCATGTATATACGATACATTGTCATAGCTGCCAGATTTACGATTTTTTTTTTTAAGTCAAAGTGTCGAAACCAGAAAATGTATTCTGTAAACAATTTTAAAACTTATTGTAGTTCTAATTTGACTTCATCTCCAAAATAAAATTTTTGGTGTAAAACATCTTTGTTCACCTTGGAAAAAATCCCTGGTTTGTATATGATTCTTTGTGAAAATCGTAAGTACGTATATGAAAAAGCAGCTACACGCAGGGGCACTCGGACCATATTTTGAACACCACTTTTATTTAAAGAAAAATCGTCTTAATAAATTTCGTAGAAACATATCACGAACGGCGTTTTTCTTCCAATTTTTGCATAAACCTACCAGGGATTTCTTTCTAAAAAATTACTGGTTTTAAAACAACGGACCAGTGGGATCCCTGTGCACGTAATGAATTCAGTTCTCATTTTATTACAGAAATATCAGGGTTCGTACGCTTCAAGAGCTTTCAACCAGAATTTTCTTAAAGCAATATTTGACTTATTTAACCTCTTAACGCTCGAATTAAATTGCGATTGAATAATTCAAATTGCTTATTGTCACCACTTTTATGAAAAAGAAGTATTCACCTTATTTAATGACAATAAAAACGATATTAAAATGTAGCCAATTTCACTATTTTATAAAACTGGTGGGAATCAAAGAATTTGAGTTAAAGACACAGCCCATGAATATGACGGGAGCGAGAATTAAGGTGTTAATGAAATCTATCTATATATATATATATCTATATATATATATGTGTGTGTGTATATACAGGGTGCAAAGGAA
The DNA here is from genome assembly GCA_963932465.1 of Maratus speciosus. NCBI lineage: Eukaryota > Metazoa > Arthropoda > Arachnida > Araneae > Salticidae > Maratus > Maratus speciosus. The sequence goes on along the minus strand of OZ010794.1, from coordinate 276,061,113 downwards.
AGTCCCTTTAAACTAAAAATACTAGCGAACAGAGAGAGCTACAGCTATGCAGGTGAGGTAATGGTATAGTAAAGCCACTACGCCCGATTTAATGCAGACGACAGCAGCGCCCCTAGTGGCGAAATTTGGAAGATAGCCATTGCAAAGCTAAAACGGAAAGAGATAGAGCAAAATTTCCAATTAGAATGTTTTAGAGCATCAACTAATCAGTACGAAACGACATTTGATTTACATGGATAAGGTAAATATTCGCCTGTATACCCAAAAATGTCCGAAATCGATGCACTCCATTTTGTGTGAACGTTTGAATGGAATAGCCAGAAGTATGAAGAAATACGCGCAAATTATGTTATAAATGAGTATATCTCAATACATTTTGCTAACATCAATACAAAACACAAAAAAGACAAAATGTCTCACAGTGATAAAAAGTTAATTTTCACATTCAGTATGTTCGAAAAGTTCGCCGTTGCTCACGATACAAGTTTGTATTCGTGAGAGTAATTCTGCATGCACATTTCTCAGCATGGAACGTCTATTGCAAGTCTCTTCAATACGACGACATAGATTTAACCCTTTCAAGGGCGGTGGCTAGACTGTCTAGTCACCTAATTTTAATGCCAAAACTGACAAATGGCACCAAGAATATTTCAATAAAATTTTGCTTTTGTAATGAAAGTGCAAATTAGCGGGTTCTTCTTTTCTAAGAAGTTCGTTTGAATATTCTGGTGTCAGTCAATTATTTCATCAGTTTACGAACAGAACCCTTCTGCCCCTGAAAAGGTTAATCTAAAATTTTAAATGCATTAGAAATTAAATTTTTACAGACATTACAGCACAATATAATGTCACAATCTGCAATTGTGCACTGTTATATTTCCGGAATGTGAATATACAAAGTGGAATCGTCGCTCATCGATTAAGGATATTTTTGGGTGCACAGGCGACGATTTATCTTATCCGTGTGAAACAAATGTGATTTCGTACTAATTAATTGATGCCCTAAAACTTTCTAACTGAAAATTTTGCTCTATCTCTTTTCTTTTACGATTTGTAATGGCTATCTTCCAAATTTCGACACTAGGGGCGCTGCTGCCATTTGCATTAGGTCGGCCATAGCCGCTTTACTATACCGTTACCTCACTTGCATAGCTGTAGCTCTCTCCGTTCGCAAGTATTTTGATGTTAAAGGGACTTTCCTTTGCATATATTTCCTTTGCATCCCCTGTATATATATATATTCCTACATATATATATATATATATATATATATATATATATATATGAAATTTCTGCTTCTAAAGCACTTAAAATCTGCTGAATCCCCAGATGCGTACGAACCCTGAAATATCTATTGAAAATACAAAGATATGGAGAACAATGGTGATAGAATGACTTTCTCGAAAAGGAAACTTGAAGTATTTTAAGATCGAGCTAGTAATTTAAAGCTTTTCAGTAAGTTTCTTTCCGTCATTTTTAAATTTTCTCCGTGTATTTCACTCATGGGATTTTCATTGTAGTTATATTACGATAAATGTCCAGTATTTGTTTTCAAAAAGAATTTTTCCATGTATAATAGTTTTTCATATCAATTCAGTAGATAAAATTGGTATTTCTTTTACTATTTCTAAACTAATGCTTAAGATAAATCGGACTGCTTCCCTGAAATTTAAATATAAAGATTACAGTAAGCTTTTTTTCATAATGTTTTCTGTTAATTTCATATATACGATATATAATAATAGCTTTCAGATTTTTTTAAAACGTTAAGCGCCACGTCAGTCACCGGTAGCTGACAGTGAACTTTTCGTTTAAAACGCGTCATTCAACGATAGCTGACGTCTAAAATATGATATAAAACTAAAAAATTATATATTGTTTTAAATAATTACTGAACATTTATTTAAAATTTACCCCCCTTTTATTTGTTACAGGGTTATACTTCCTTAAAAATTACTTTAAACATTGTAAATTTCTCAGCGCTTCAATGTCAGTCACCGTGTTAAAGTCGAACATGTCATGAACCAATAAATGTATTCAGTAAACAACTTTTAAATTTTTTGAGGTCCTCATTGAATTTCATTTGCAGAATAACATTTTTGATGTAAAATATGTTTGTTTGATTTTTAAAAAAACCTGAAGTTTGTGTCTTCTTGAAAATCAGAAATTTGTATATGGAAAAGCAGATAACCGTAATGAATTCGTTTCTTTTTTTATTACAGAAATATCTTTTGAAAATATTAAGGAAGAAGAGAAAATTGGTGATAGAATGATTTTCTCGAAAAGAAACAGGAAGTATTTTAAGATCGAGCTAGTAATTTATAGCTTTTCAGTATGTTTATCCCTGTCATTTTTAAATTTCCTCTTTCTGCGTATTTCACTCATGGGATTTTCATTGAAGTTTTATTACGAAAAATGTCCAACATTTGTTTTCGGAAAGATTTTCTCCCCCTATAAATTTTTTCTTAGATTCTCAGTAGATAAAATATTTCTTTACCATTTCAAAACCGATTATTGGGATAAATCAGACTGCTTCCCTGAAATTTAAAAATAAAGATTACCGTAACAAATTTTTCATAAAGTTGCTCTCAATTTCATATATATACAATATATAATCATAGCCGACAGATTTACGATTTTTTTTAAGTCAAATATGTCGAAACCAGAAAATGTATTCTGTAAGCAATTTTAAAATTTATTTTGGGAATTGTGTGTCTGTTTAAATGAGCACCGGGCCACTAACTACAACTGGACCATTTTTTAAAAGTCTTTAGGATGTTTTTCAATTTTTTACTCATCTTAAGTATAACTTAATTCTTAACTTTAATACTTTTTTGTACTTTAACTTTTTATTTTTTCGTTAATTTTTTTAATTTTTTTCTCTTAACCCCTTGAGGGGAGCCGTTTGCAGTCTGCAAACGGTTAATTTTAATGCCGAAATTAACAAATGAGACCAGAAATTTTTTTGTACACTTTCGATCTCATAATATATGCGAAAAAAAACTTTTGATTATTTTCAAATAAATTTCTTCTTAAATTGCGGTGTGAATTAAATATTTGAACATTTTTAGAGCAGAAATGCCTTGCCCCTGAAAGGGTTAAAAACTTCTAAAGGACAGTTTAAAGCTAGAACGTCCGGAAATTTTACTTAATCTTAATAAAAACACTTTAATACCACAATTTTATCTAAAACTATTTCATATATTTATTCAACCGACTTTTCTACAGTTACAATTTAATTAATTTTACGAAAAAAATTCTGGTTCGAATCGACATTTTGTCATTACATCGGTTTCAAATTGACACCAGCTGGACGTTCTAGTGTTAACTTACCCCAATGGCTCACAAAACACAAGATATAGGATTTCCTAGACTGCATATTAAGCTGATATCAGCTAGGAGACCCCTCAATGCTGCACACCTGTTCAGCACCTGTTGGATTTCATCTCCAAAATAAAATTTCTGGTGTGAAGCATCTTTGTACTCCTTGGAAAAAACCCTGAAGTTTGTATATGATTCTTCGTGAAAATCATAAGTACAGTCGTGAAAAAAAAAGTAAGCACCCCCTACTAATTCCTTAACAAATTATCGTAGAAGAAAGTTACTGGTATCAAAAGATTGGAAATAATGTGTCTACTTTTAAACGATGTATATAAAATTTGTTTAGTTGTCCATCTACATATTAAAACGAACCCAAACTTTATTTATTTCAATGACAGTACCCAATTTGAACGAGATATTTCAAATCTTTGGTTCAAGCTATGCCTAGACACCAAATTTCAAGTCATTTGAATGATAAGTTTTTGAATTATAAACATTCAGAATTTAGTGCTTCTAATGTTAAATTACATTTTTATATTTTTAATATCTCCTGAAATCATACTCCTAATGTGTTAATTTTTTGTGTAGTAATAATACTAAAATACCCAAACATAAATACGTTGAATATCCAATTTTTTAAATTTTATGATATGAATTATGAAATTAATATTCGAAATAATTATGAATTGCAACCTACAATTTTTTTGATGGATTTAGATTTATTAAGTCCTCCTTTATGAAAAGCCAAAATTTCACATTTTTCTTCTGAGTAGTTTTAAAAAACGGCAAAATGACGGTTTAAGATGGTTTAAGTTTATGATAGAAGTGACTGGATATTCTGAAATTTCTTAATGCTATCTTGTAATCTAACAGTCTTCAATGACTGCTTGAGTGGCGCTTAAATTGCCTTCATCAAGATGACCTCTCTCGGTCAGCAATCGAGTACCGAACTACAATTTGTATACAGCCGCTAAAATACGCTCGGTTTAAAATAATTAATTCTTCGAAACTTATCGTACAAATTGCATAGAAATTTATTTTTAGGCTAGTTGAAGGGTGTAGAGTTCATTTATGCTGTCAAAATTGCGTACTGCTATTGAAAAAAACAAAGTTTTGGTTCGTTTTAATATGTAGATGGCCCCTAAGCAAATGTTATGTACATCATTTAAAAGTATACTTCAATCGTGTGGTACCAGTAACTTTCTTCTACGATAATTTTTTGCAGAGTTTGTAAGGGGTATTTACTTTTTTTTCCACGACTGTACGTATATGAAAAAGTAGATACACGTAATGAATTCAGTCCTTTTTTTAATATCAGGTTCATACGCTTCAAGGACTTTCAATCACATTTTACCAGAATTTTCGTAAAGCAATATTTAGCTTATTTAATAAAATAAAAAAAAATTCTTTCTTCAGATATAGCGGCCAGTACTCTACGAAATTTCTAGTACTAAAACACCTAAAATCTGCTGAATCCTCAGATGCGTACGAACCCTGAAATATCTATTGAAAATACAAAGATATGGAGAATAATGGTGATAGAATGACTTTCTCGAAAAGGAACTTGAAGTATTTTATGATCGAGCTAGTAATTTATAGCTTTTCAATAAGTTTCTTTCCGTCATTTTTAAATTTTCTCTTTCTGTGTATTTCACTCATAGGATTTTTATTGAAGTTTTATTACGATAAATGTCCAGTATTTGTTTTCAGGAAGATTTTCTCCATGTATAATATTTTTTATATCAATTCAGTAGATAAAATGAGTATTTCTTTTACTATTTCAAAACTGATGATTTAGATAAATCGGACTGCTTCCCTGAAATTTAAAAATAAAGATTACAGTAAGCATTTTTTTCTTACAGTTTCTCTTAATTCAATATATACGATATATAATCATAGCTGCCAGCTTTCAGATTTTTTTAAAGTCAAAAATATCATGAACCAGTAAATGTATTCCGTGAACAATTTAAAAACTTATTGGGGGGTCCTCATTGCATTTCATTTACAGAATAACATTTTTGATGTAAAATTGTTGGTTTGCATTTTTTATAAAACCTGAAGTTTGTATCTTTTTGAAAATCAGAAATTTCTATATATGAAGAAATAGATAACAGTAATGAATTTATTTCTTTTTTTATATTACAGAAATATCTTATAAAAATATTAAAGGAATATAGATAATTGGTGATAGAAGGATTTTCTCGAAAAGAAACAGGAAGTATTTTATGATCGAGCTAGTAATTTATAGCTTTTCAGTATGTTTATCCCCGTCGTTTTTACATTTCCACTTTCTGTGTTTTTCACTCATGGGATTTTCATTGCAGTTTTATTACGACAAATGTCCAGTATTTGTTTTCAGAAGGATTTTCTCCATGTATAATATTTTTCCAAAAATTTAAATGAATAAACCGAATATATATATATATATATATATTACATAAACATTAGTTGTATAATTAAAATCATCTATCATAATGTTCGTAGAGAAAAAACCTAGGGGGTTGATTATAGTATTTCCTAATCCAGTTAATGTGATAGTTGAATGTTCAAGGTTCGAAATTGTAGGGAGTTTGCGATAAATACTTTCCTTTAGCAAAATTCTTTCACTACCTGTGTCTACCAATGATGTAACATTTACAGACGAAATAATGACTTGTTTGGTCATGAAAGTGTTCGACGTGACAGTGGAAACATTTGAGGGTTCTGACTTAACTATAGGCCTCCTTGGTTGATCACATTGAGCCGATTTATGGCCAAAATTCGAGCAATTAAAACAACGAGGGCCTTTATCTTTATGTCTTCATTGGCTACTTTTATGATTCGACAAACCACAATTAAAGCAAAAAAGATCAGATTTTGGTCGAAAGTATTTCTCTTTCACTGGCATTTCAGGTTTGACTTTACGAAATTTAGTGTTCTCAAAGTCATGTCGAATTTTGTCATAAATTTTGAGCTTTTGCTTGAATTCTACAATGGATTGGCATCCATATAACATTGATTTTCTGAAAACAGGGTCGGGTATACCATTTATGATGTATTGCATTAATGCGGAATCCTCAATTTTACCACGCGAGCATATTTGTTTCATGATAAGAAAATATTCTTCTATTGATTCATTTTCTTGCAATTTTCGTTTATTTAATATATCATGTAACTCGGCAGAATTATAAGTGGTGCTAAATTCTGATATTAAGAGTTGTTTAAGTTTGTCATATGAATTGATATGAAATTCTGTTTGTGCTAATAACTGGGCTTTTCCTCGTAATGATCTTTTACAAAATATGAATTTATGAAAGTCAGATAAATTAAACATATTAGTAACATCCTCAAAATTATTAAACCATACATTTATATCACTAAAAGAACTACCATCGAAAGGAGGTATTGCACTTTCAATATCAGTAAAATTAATAAACGATGGCATAATACTTTGAACTGGAAATTGCTGCTGTTTGTCAAAATTTGATAATTCAGTGTTATTACTTGAAGTCATATTATTTGAAGGCAGTTCGGGTTCCGAGTCAGTGTCACTTTCATTTTGTATAATATTATTTTGTAGTAAGGTCAAGTCTGAAAGGTATGTAACTAATCGGGTTGCGAGATCGTTTAAAGATCCCTCATTATCAATACAAAGTAGATTGCACACTGTAATCAGATCATTTAATGAAAAATCAGTTTGAACTTTAGTTATTTTATTTTTTAATTCGGTGCTGTCGGTTTGAAAACCGAAACCAGTAAAATCACATATTCTCTTTCTATTAGATCGATCACCGTCAGCATCAAATAGGAATTTATGCAGCAATTTAATTTTATGCGTTCGTTCGTTTTTAAATGCAACTTCCAGTTCAGGTATCTCAACTAACTTCATAATAAAATAATAATAACGAACTCACCGTTAGAATAATATCCGGCTTGAATATGATGAATAATTCTAATTAGTAATACTGATTGGTTAACTGTCACTCTGACACCAATTTATGGAGTGAGACTCCATACATAACTCACAACTCACTTTTAGGACGAACACTGACATTTATTGAGACGAACAAACAAACAAAATACAGAAAAAAAACACTCTTCTCGTTCTTTAATTAGCTTCGAAGTTATAATTCAGGCTTCATTTATAAACGTCGTTGAATATTTCTGAGATTTTCTTACGTCGTGTAAATATTAAATCTTATTTCACCGAAATATGTTCTGTTCCTTTTTAACAAAAACCTTGCGTCGTCAAACTCATTTCGTTCTATTTACTTCTTCTGCATTTCCACTTCACACAGCTTCGTTAAGGCTCGTTTCCTTTTTAATCTCGAAGCGGAAAATACGGGGACACTCAGTCTGATGCAGGTGTTGCTTGCGAAATTCCCCACATATATATATATCCTATTTCAAAACTGATTATTAAGAGAAATAAGATTGCTTACCTGAAATTTAAAAACAGATCCGCATAGATCCGCAGCAGCACGTGTAAATTTGCATGAATGCGGGATGTAGTCTGTTTTGTGAAGCTTATGCAAATTTTGCACGTCCACTTTTGTCGTACACGTGAAAGCAGAGATAAGAGATTTTAGGCAGTCGGCGGGTGCTGTGAGTTGTCATTAGATGATAAAATTTGAAGGAGATTGTTTGAAGCTTGAACATTTAAATTTTGAACATGTCTTTGAGGCATCATTTAGATGATATTACTCATGGTAGAATAATCGGGAAGTTGGAAGAAGGACGCAAAATGAGAGCTGTTGCCCGTGAATCTGACATCGCGCACAGTATTGTTCCTAGGGTATGGGCAGCATTCCAAAAGATTAGAATATGCACTAGGTGCACGGGCAGAGGTCGTACTAGCAGTACGACGTCCCAAGAAGATCGCTATATTGTTATTTCGGCAAAAAGGATCGACGCAACAAAGCTGGTCAATTAGCAAATCAACTTTGTGCTGACACAGTGTGGCGGTAATTAATGATCGTTTAAGTGGTTTAGAACAAATTGCGAAGGTCTTTTAATATATTACTATTGATCGTTAAAGAAGTAATAAAACTGGAAACGTCTTACTTGAAATGTAGACAATGAAGAGGCAATTTGATGAAAACAAATAATATTCTTTATTTCGGTCGTTAGTAGCAGTAGAAGGTTAAGAAAATACTTGCTTCTGGTCACCATTTTAAAATAGAAGAACTAATCTTTTAAGAAGAAAAATAGCAGCCAACATGGAATAAATCCATGGGATTCCTTTTAACGAGAGCAGCACAACTTTAAAGCATTAAACTTTGAGAAAAAAAAAACATCCACTTAAATAAAATATCAAACTCATTCGGCCAAAAAAAGGCGGCACGACATTCGAACGGCCGGCCAGCGGGCTGGCGCTCCGCTAAAAATACGTTAAAAGACTACATCTTTTTCAGACAACATCAAACCAAATTCTGAATTGAAAATTAACGAGTTTTAGTTTTTAAATGATGAATACGGGGTTGACAAAGTAATTAAAAGGCAGAATTTAAATTGATTAGCTAAATTAACATTTACGGGAAATTAATGAAAATCGAATTACAAGCTGCAGAATTTAAAAAGTTTCACTGATTGGAAAACGAAACAAAACGATTCTCCTGTCAGCGATCGGCGTCAAAAGAGGGCGGAGCATAATTTCAATGACGTCATCATAATGCAAGCTGTCTCCATCGAAACGAGAGCTCCAGAAATGTGCTCCTAAAATACGGAGTGCGCATGCGCAAGCTGCCGATCCGCTCCCAACGCAGATATGAATATCGGCGGTGAAAAATGAACTTGCTTTACGGCGAGAGATAAAAGCGTCAACATCGCGGCGTAAAGATTGAGTTTAAATAGACATCGATGCAAAAAAAAGACTGAAAGGGAATAAAAATAAACCAAATTTAAATACTGTGAGAAGTATTCTCACATTACCTCCCTTCACCGAGAAAATTTTGTAAGACCAGGAGATGTAAAAGGCAAAATTGATCAAAAACCTTTTACAGAAAATGGGATGACAAAATTTTGAACTGCCAAAGCGAAAAAAAAATCATTAAAGTCGAACAATAAAATTTAAAGTTAAGGTGGTGGGAAAAAAAAAAAAAAATGGTGATTTAACAGTTGAAAAAAAAATTGGTGATTTAACTGTTGAAAAAAAAAAATTGGTGCTGGAAAAAAAAATATTGGTGACCAAAAGTAAGAGAGAGAAAAAGAATATACATTGCATAAAGTACATTCATAATCCAAAAAGTATACAATAAATCAAGTATACAATAAAAATGCCAAAAATACAGTAACATTGGCAAAACCTTCTATGTGATCTCATAAAATTATCATCATAAAAATGTTAACATATTTTAAGTTAACAAACAAAATTGAGATCATTGACTAGTCAAAACAAATTTTGCTACCTTGGTACCAAATAAAAACAGAATTAACTTCTGATAAAAGTTGCAAATACAAAAGCAACAAAAAAAAGTCAGGAAACATTTTCTAGTTTGACTTTTACAACATGCCTAGGACTTTTTAATTTTAGAATTATATCTAAAAAAATAAAGAGTTTTCTATTACTCTTAACATGAAAGGAAATGAAATGGCCATATATAAATAAACTTTCATAAAACATAATGATATCCTTTTAGTGTATCAAACTTTAGTATTTCATTTAAAATAAAACAGACAACCAATTGTATGTGATACCAATTGTGTAATTGAGTCGTGCACTACCCAATCACCCAAACAAGGTATCCCATAAAAACAAGTTGCTATTTCAATGAAAAGACATGTCATAATTAAGTGTCATAAATCCCATCTTAGACACAATTTCTTTAAACTTTATACTTTACTAAATAAAAATTTCAATGTATTAGTCATAAGAATTCTTAATATATATATATATGAGACTCAAAAGATTAGATAAATATACATATACCATGGTTTTTCTTTAAAATATGATAGACTGGTGATCACCAAAAAAAATTTTAAGTACTTCCATATAGAATGAAAGAAAAAAAATTGACAAAATCATGAGTTTATAAAACTAAAATACCATGTACCAGGAATATAATTTTAAAATAATCATTTAAATATAATATAGAAATAAAATTATTACAATTCAATGTTAAGCTCACAATGATGATAATGACGAAGATGAAATCATCAGCAACACTGTAAACAAACACAAAATTAGATATATATATGTAAATATTGAAGTCCACAACCATGTCGATGACCATCATGCCCTAGCCATCAGCATGTACATGAACAAAAAATAAATACATATAAGAACTCCTACGTAAAATTTTAGGTGGCTTGGATCTCCTAGCAAGGCTCCTAACATCTTAAGTAAAAGAAAATTTTAATTATAAATAAGAATATAATAACATTGTGTAACTGCAGGTGGTAGAGGCAATGTTTATGGATTCAAAACAATGTTTATTGAGTCCAGAGCCATATGGAACAAGGCTATTTGAGATAAATAGATGTCACTGAATGTTTAGTAACACAACATGAGGTGGTACACTGGTATAGTGCTGTCGAAAAAAAAAAACTGGAACATTCACTTAATCATCAAAATTAGATGATTTTTGCATGATGACATTAGAACATTTTAACATGACGAGAGACTTTGTAGAAAGTGAGAATGCATTGCATTCTCTTTGAAGCACTTAACTGACGACATCGTACTCATTACTGCAGAGCAATCATACTTCTGCGACACATACATGAATCACTTTTGCAGAGATTAACAAGGACGAGAAGTCGATGGTGCACTTATGATGAAATGTAGTATGATAGGACATAATCAGGATTTGAGGTCAAGAAGCACTTTTTTTTGTAAAAAAAAATTTACTAGATGATTTATAGAAAAAAATTCTCTATATATATAAATGCGCTGGTAAAAATTTCCATCTAGACTTGTGCTTTTCTGTAATCTTCTCGTATTATTTGTAGGTATGAAGAGAAGACATTAATAAATTTCACTTTCTTCATTAAACATTGAAAACTTCAAAATGAAGATCATTTTTACTATTCAATTCTTCATAAAACAAAAAAAAATCTTCAAAATGAACGAATCTTTTTTTAAATCAATGAGGCAAATGGCAAAATAAAAACTTAGAGGCTTTGGGTATGAAATAAAATTAAAGTAAAAGGCACTATGCACATAATAAATAAATAAATATGGGAACTTTTCAAAATAACTTGATCTTGCATAAACACTGTAACAAATATTCACAAACTTCTTATATTAATTGAGAATTTACACTTGATTATCAATGAGCAAAAATTTTGCAATGTGAGGATGAATTGCTACACACAAGCAAAAATTAACTCTGAATACTTTTAATTGCACGTGCTAGAATATTTGGAGAAAATGCAGCATAAAATTATGTTATTGAAGGTAAAACACATCAGTAATTTTCAGGTAATATAAATTTAAACTTCCTTATTTTGAGAAGACTTAGAATAAAGATATGGTGTGAGTAACTGAGTTCTAGCAGCAGACAAGTCAACAATTTCACTTGATGAGGATATTTGCTCTCACATGAGAAACGTTAACTGGCACACTATTATAATCAGTAATGAAAGTTATTTATTTATTTATTTATTTTTAAGAGAACAAAGTAGTAAACACTATTTGTAGCTTCACAAACCGAAGAACTCTAATGAAGTGGTTTCATAAATGGATATTTGCCTATAAATGAAAAACATCTCCACCAGGCATCTTATGGCTGAATACGAAGCACACAAAAAATTAAACTATTGTAGATGTAGGAAACTTTTGAAGAAGTAGGTAGGTAATTTTATAATTTTTAGCTTCCATGATAACATGTGCAGCAACAAAGAAGAGACCAGAAGAAATGGATGTCACACAAAACCACTGACCACCTTCATCAGGTAAGCAACAAATGAATGGAAGAAAAGTCTGAAGAATGTCATTACAGGTAATTAAAAAATTTTCTAGCAGCATATACAGGAACAGTCATCATCAAATATGGCAAAAAGCACATCACTATTGATAGTTAATATATATAAAAGTAATCTTCACTATTGGCAAAGAAAAAATATTTTTCTTATGGTGAATGGAATTTTTAAGTAGAACTGTTACAGGATTGAAGAAGCCCCATTTCATTTTAAATGAAAAAAAATAATGTTGCTCTTTTTATTTTTATAAAGCAACATGAGAATAAGGTATGATGATGTCGATGTGGATATGTCATGCATAGACTTATAAATTTGTGAAAGAATTGAATTTGCCAAAGAGAATTGAAGCAATGAAAATTTTGAATATTTTCAATTTGTTAGCTGAGAGTTCTATAACAACATCAACAGGTAAATTTAAAAACAGGAACAGTTCTTTAAATATTAGAAACACTTCTTTAAATATTAGAGATGAAATCAGACTAGTCCACAAGACAACATGCTAACTACACATACAGCATATTTCACAAATCATCTAAGGAGCAAGTCTAAGAACTTTTCAAAGAGGATAACTGTTTATAAATTTTCATATTATATTTTTGTTATTCAGAGAAGCAGGCAATACCTCAAAATAATCATACAGGATAATTACTACTATAAATTACTTGAAGAATACCAAACTTCAGTTGGAGAAAATAGGCGTAATTGATGAGATGAGAATAACTTTAGGTGAAGAACAAAATTTCTCAGCAACAAGAATAAAAAATAATACTTCAATAAAATTTCAATCATTTTTAAAAATATATATATATTGAAATTCAAATTTATAATTCATTTAAAGTGCCATTAATAAGTAGAAAAATAAAAAATAACCCAAAAGCCATGCCTCCTAAAATATCACATTATGTTCTTGAGAACAATTTTTGCCAAACTTCAAATTCATTGAAATTATTTGAGAACATAAATTCATTTGTAAAAATATTTCAATTTCAATAATTATTCTTCAAAATTATTTTTAATTTCAAAATTTTCAACTAATTAAAAAAAATATGTAACTGCCTCAGAATTCTATTCATAAAAACAGAATATTTCTATTATTTGCAACAACATAAAATTCATTTTCAATATTATAATTATATAAATTCATTTCTTGATTGACTAATAATATATTCTACAAAATATAGTAAAATTTAAATATGAATTCTTTAGAATATTGTAAGAAAAAAATGCAACTATTTAACAAAAAAAAAATGGCATAACTCAAGAATTTTTTTAGAATGAGAACATCAAATATTTTACAATATTTTCATAAATTATACCCAATAAATCTTGAATTAAATAAACCATTTTCCTTTTTTTAACTAATGAGAACAATTACTCAAAAACATTTTACTTGACTTTCTTGAATAACGATCTTAATTTTCTTCAAAAATTAGAACAAGTTTCATGAAAATGTAGCTTCTATTAAAATATTTCAACCAAAAATCTCATAATTCTTAAAAAAGAACAAAAAGTTCTAAAAATTTATCTTCAAGAATCAGTAATTTGAAAATTGCAATAATCCCAAAGCAACATCGTTGCAATTCGAAAGGTACTACGGCGCCAAATGTGGCGGTAAGAAATGTGTTCGTTTAAGTGGTTTAGAACAAATTGCGAAGGTCTTTTAATATATTACTATTGATCGTTAAAGAAGTAATAAAACTGGAAACGTCTTACTTGAAATGTAGACAATGAAGAGGCAATTTGATGAAAACAAATAATATTCTTTATTTCGGTCGTTAGTAGCAGTAGAAGGTTAAGAAAATACTTGCTTCTGGTCACCATTTTAAAATAGAAGAACTAATCTTTTAAGAAGAAAAATAGCAGCCAACATGGAATAAATCCATGGGATTCCTTTTAACGAGAGCAGCACAACTTTAAAGCATTAAACTTTGAGAAAAAAAAAACATCCACTTAAATAAAATATCAAACTCATTCGGCCAAAAAAAGGCGGCACGACATTCGAACGGCCGGCCAGCGGGCTGGCGCTCCGCTAAAAATACGTTAAAAGACTACATCTTTTTCAGACAACATCAAACCAAATTCTGAATTGAAAATTAACGAGTTTTAGTTTTTAAATGATGAATACGGGGTTGACAAAGTAATTAAAAGGCAGAATTTAAATTGATTAGCTAAATTAACATTTACGGGAAATTAATGAAAATCGAATTACAAGCTGCAGAATTTAAAAAGTTTCACTGATTGGAAAACGAAACAAAACGATTCTCCTGTCAGCGATCGGCGTCAAAAGAGGGCGGAGCATAATTTCAATGACGTCATCATAATGCAAGCTGTCTCCATCGAAACGAGAGCTCCAGAAATGTGCTCCTAAAATACGGAGTGCGCATGCGCAAGCTGCCGATCCGCTCCCAACGCAGATATGAATATCGGCGGTGAAAAATGAACTTGCTTTACGGCGAGAGATAAAAGCGTCAACATCGCGGCGTAAAGATTGAGTTTAAATAGACATCGATGCAAAAAAAAGACTGAAAGGGAATAAAAATAAACCAAATTTAAATACTGTGAGAAGTATTCTCACACACAGGAGCTAAAATATCGCGGAAAACTATTGCAAGTTGTTTGAAAAAGGGTGGACTGTACTCCTGAAGACATGTTGTGTGTGTCCCACTCTCGAGACGCCAACTTAGCGCCCGTTTACAGTGGTGCCGTATGCATCGCAATTGGACTGAGGACGACTGGTACACCGTGCTCCTCTCAGATGAGAGTAAATTCAGTCTATCATCTGATTTTAGACGTAAACTGATATGGCGCAAGGTTGGTAGTGCTTACTGTCGCGAAAATATTCTAGAAAGAGATCGATATGTGACTTCAAGTATCATGTTGCGGGCAGCATCATGTTCAATGGAGGCACGAATCACTATATGCTTGACCAAGGGTCCATGACCCGTAGACGGTATATTGAAGACGTCCCGCTTTCGCATGTTCGACTTTTTTGAGGTGCTGTCCGCAAAAAGTTTCGTGTTATGGATCATTACGCACCTTGTCTTCGCACACAGTCTGTACAAAATTGTATTGAGGTCGAAGATATCCATCGCATAGACTGGCCAGCACGTTCCCCTGACCTGAATCCCATTGAAAATGTATGGGATGCCTTGGGGAGACGTATTGCTGCTCGAAAATCTCCTCCCACAAACAAGGCAACCCTCATCCGTGCAGTGAAGGAGGAATGGGGCAACTTGCCTCAACAGCTACTGAATCATGTTGTCCTGACTATGCCACGCCGTGTTGAAAGTTGTCTCGCATTACACGGTGGCCACATCTGTTATTGATATGGCACTGACGATTGTTAATTGTGAGTATTTTGCTTTCTTTGTACAGTCATGTTTTCGGACAATATTCACGTTTCAGAAAAAGAACCTCTGGTAACACCCTGTATACATCCTTTCAACAAAATTTTTATATTAAATCCTGTATAACATTCTGTTAATACTATTGTTTGCTTCTTAACCTAGAATCTCACGTAAATTCTCATTAACGTGTACATTTCTTCTTGGTCCTTAAGTTTGTCCACCAGTGTATATATGAATGATATATTTACAGTGGAGTTATATGAATATAAAGGGGGCGACATGTAGAGTTGTTTCTACTAGCTGCGAGTGAAGTAAATAAGGCGGTAGTCACAAGATGGAGGCTATATTTTTTTTACATCGGATGAAGAATTTCTCATCGCAAACTTCCACCAGCAAATTTGAATAGAAAATTTCGCTTTATTTACGAACCTAGTCATGCAAAATTTCTGTCACACGTACGACGATTATATCACTTGGTTTTTACTGGTGGAAGGGGCATCTGTATTATAATCTTTTTTTTTGACATTATCAGAAGGTTATTTAGGTATTCAGAATATGGCGAAAACGCAGGACGTATCTTCGACCTGGGTAACTGCCAACAGGAGAAATGAATATCTATTTCTGTCATAGTTATGACAAAATTTCTGCATGAATAAGGCATTTAATAAGGAGAAAATTTCTATTCAAATTTACTGTTGGAAGCTCCGGCGGTAATAAGCCCTCTGCGGAACAGGATACAGTAGAATCTTCAATTTTTTAAAGATATGTCAATTCTCTATATTCATAGTTCCATGATATTTGCAGGTATAAATTGGAAGTGTAAATAATATGTAAATAAATTTTGTTGTAAAAGTTTATTCGCCATTAAAACCTTAGCTGACACTGTGAACCTTTGCCGCGAACCATCGCCATTCATACCAAATAGCTTATCGAATTAATACCAGTTGTGGAATGTAACCAGTTTGGCTTTTTTCATTACGAAATTTCGAATTATTGCTAGAAATTTCGAATAGTAATTTTTGATTTATTTAATGACAGTTATTTCGTGATTGCATAACGTTACCATTCCCCACTCGGAATTTCCCTTAAAAATTCGGAATTTCTGATATTAAAAAAATGTCAAATAAGCAAGCCTGAAGTGATGTTGAAGCAAATGAAACCTCTTAACTTTTCTACCCTGTTGAAATTTTACTTAAGCTTACTAAAAACATTTCATGCCAGAATTTTCTTTAAAAACTATTTAATGTATTTATTTATGTTAGTTTACGAAACATAAATTCTTTTATTTATCTTACTTTACGAAAGTATTTCTGGTTCGAATTGAATGAAATGAATTATTGACACGGGTCGATTAGAACCATTCAGGGTAGGAAGGTTAAGGATATTCTAAAAAACATGTTTTTACGCGAAATTTTCTGATACCTTTCTGGTCATATTTTTAAACTCAAAAGCATGACAAATGTAGGTATGACTGTTGAAGTAATTTGGAATAAAGAGTTTTATTATTTTTTGGCAAAGGAATTACATTTTAACGTGTGACTGACTGTTTTTTCATCGTGTCAGTTTTATTTCTTTTCCTGCTCTGCCGCTTTTGGAAGTTCGGTTTATAACATCAACTTTGAGAGCACTTCCTAAATTGTTTCAATTAACGAATAGTGAAAAAAAAAACAGTTTGATTACACGGTTTTGAATAAGATGATCTAACAATTTCACGCGTTGGCGAACAAAAAATTCAGTCAGGAATGTGTATAAAAACAACTAGTTTGAATATGAGACTAGTCTTAACGCAGATTCTAATTACCACCCGGATAAACTTCCATTAGTAAATTTGAATAGAAATTTTCGTAGTAAGCCTTATTCGTGGAAAATTTCATAAATATGGAATCATTTTTATTTATTTTACTTGTTGAAGTCTGAACCATGGAAATATGAATAAAGAGTAAGTAACATATCCTCAATATGGTTAAGCTTCCACTGTAACGGGTTTCACAATGGCCTATTACCGCTGGTGCTAACTCAGGGTTCGTACGCATC
This sequence comes from Maratus speciosus, assembly GCA_963932465.1. Lineage (NCBI taxonomy): Eukaryota > Metazoa > Arthropoda > Arachnida > Araneae > Salticidae > Maratus > Maratus speciosus. The sequence goes on along the minus strand of OZ010794.1, from coordinate 276,043,510 downwards.
AGGGGATTCAGCAAAGCGATATAAGTAAGCGTGCAAACTTAATGCTGGAATCGGGCGTAAATTAACACAGTTGCGCCATCTTGTGGACTGAGTGATAATTTACGTACGCGTGCCTTTAGTGCGGCGCACATTTTCTAAATCTTTAGTCACTCATGGAATTGAACTTTGCCACATTTATCGCAAAATAAAGGCGTTGCGAGAGGGGCATCTCCAGATGCGCTTGACCAAAGCGATATAAGTAAGCGTCCTGTCTTAAATGGAAGAAGTAACCGCAAGATTAAAAGCGTGGTCACATCAATCAAGGTCACGCGCCACGTAGCGGAAGGAGTGTGAACTACAGGTAAATACCTAACTGTTTTCTTACTCACACCACTAAAATTGTAAAGTTTTTTCACCTTGATTAATAAATGAAATGGCTCGGACAAGGCGAGGTAAACTTCGTGGTGTCAAGTGCATCTGGATGCCCCTCTCGGTACGCCATTATTTTGTAATAAATGTAGCAAACAAAGTTCATTTCCATGAGTGACTGAAGGTTTAGAAAATATGCTCCATACTAAAAACCCGCGTATGTGGATTATCACTCCGTCCACAACATGGCGCAACTGTGTTAATTTACGCCCGATTCCAGCTTTAAGTTTGCACGCTTACTTCCATCGCTTTGCGCTTGACACCACGAAGTTTTCTTCACCTTTTCAGCGCTATTTCATTTATTAATCAAGGTGAAAAAACTTTACAATTTTAGTGGTGTGAGTCAGAAAACAGTTAGGTATTTACCTGTAGTTCACACTCCATCCGCTACGTGGCGCGTGACCTTGATTGTTGTGACCTCGCTTTTAATCTAGCGGTTACTTCTCCCATTTAAGATAGGGCGCTTACTTATATCGCGTTGGGATTCAGAGGATTTTAGATGCGTTTGTAACAGGAATTTCGTTAAATACTGGTGACTATATTTGAAGATGGAATTTGTTTTCATTAAATAAATACAAATGTTGCTTTAAGAAAGTTCTGGTAAAAAGTCCTTGAAGCGTACGAAACCTGTAACTTCCAAAAGTACCGTAATTTCGGGTGTATAGCCCGCAGATCGAACAATTCAGTTTGGACCCAGAAATTTTATTCAGTATTTGAAGACCAATATTTACCGTGATCTAAAAAGTTACATTTTATTTTTTAAAAATTCTGGGTCGAAAGACGATTGTTTGATCCGTGGGCTATACACCGGAAATTACGGTAAATTTAAATATAAATTTTCTCCTTATTTAAACGCTTTATAAACGCAGATTTTCAGTCATTAATATGACAGAAAACAGATATTAATTTTGGCTAGTGGAAGTTTACTTCCGCGGTAGTTTGGCCCTGCGTTTCCGCCATATTGTGACAACCTAAATTACTTCCTGTCGCTGCCATTGAAAGAGATTGTAATACTCGGGCTAACTTCCACCAGTAAAAACAAATAGAAATCTTTACCATATTTCTGAGAAAAATTTTGCAGGAATAAGTCTCTAAAATAAGGTGAAATTTTCTATTTGAAATTTACTGATGGAAGTTTGTTCCGGCGGTAATCACAAACTGTTGATCCGATTTAAAAGATCAGCCGCCTTCTTTTGACAACTCCCCCTTTCCTTCACTTGCAATTGGTAAACTCTACACCATTTGTACCCTCCTGTTTATTAATAACTCCACTGTTTGAACTGCAGTAATCCAGCCTAATGTAAGCCCTGCCTTAACCAGATTTAAGACAATTGTATGTTATTTATAGCACTTAATTTTAATTTCCCAATGTCACAATCTGAACAAATTTTTGAATAGATATTTGCGTGTCAAATGAAAGTGAAAAAAATCCTTTGTATAATTGTAAATCAATTTGTTCGTAAATTCCGGTAGCAGCCAAATATTTCAACCTTTTTGCAACAGAACTTTCCCCTGAAAGGTTTAAGGCAGGGCTCCCACTCGGTCCGTTTTTTGAACACCGCTTTTATTTAAAGAAAAATCTTCTCTGTAAATTTCGTCGAAATATACCAAGAAGCGCTTTTTTCTTGCAATCGTTGCAGAAACCTACCACGAATTTCTTTCTAAAAAATTACTGGTTTTCAAAAAGCGGACCAGTGGGAGCCCTGGGTTTAAGGTAAAGAATAATAACAGTTTTTCTTCAGGGTATATTTTAAAGTGAAAATCTGTAAGAAAAATATGTAGGGGAGACCGGGGCTAGTTGGCTACAGGTGTAAGTAGGCGCAGTCCTCATAAATCGCCTGTTTGTGGATAGATTGCGCAAACAGTCTCAGAGTACCTTTTTCTTGCTTTTCGCAATCCTCATTGTAGTTTTGCATCGTTATATACGTAGAGTGTGCATTTATTACGATTTTTCTGTTTTTTGCACTCATAAGTAATTTTTTGTTGCTTCAATATTTTTCTAATTTCTAATACTTTCCTTAATAATTGCGATTTACCTTGTGCAGTTTTTCTTAGTGTACGATCAACTGCACCTAACCCATATGTAATTTACCTGGATTATTTAAGTTTAGATGATTACGTGCCCCTTTTCTGAAGAAATTTATTATGGGACTGGTAGGCTCACTGAACATGGGGTAAGTTGGCTCGGTGTCTGGTGTGTGCTGGTACCTTGTAAAACAGCAAACATCGAGAAAAGTGGTTGCAATGAAAGATTTTGGGCACACGAGGCTTGCCCAAACGGAGACACTCGATTTTTTATTTGTGACAACTGTAACTCTGATGATGATATCGAGTAGCATAGAAGTTACTTAATGTTAATGTTAATGTGTTATTCATTATTTTTTATGTCTGTATAATTTAGAGTTTACATTGTACGGCGATAACGCCTTTGTTTAAGCTTACTGGTAATATTGAAATTGATTTCTCTTAACTGCGTGTCTTATTTGAGTTTCATTTAAATTTTTATAAAGCGTGTGCCAACATACCCCATAAGTGTAACAACTTGGACCGTAACGGGGTAGGTTGGCGCACAATTTTCCTTTTACTTTTGGCTTCCGCTAAACATGAACAACAAAAGCTACAAACTCAAAACTCCGGGTATTTATAGCCCAATACCTCTTCTTTAAAAGTACAGTTAAAGTTTCATAAAAAAATTAAACAAAAAATTAATAAAAATCAATAACTAAAAACTGCGCCTACTAGCCCCGGTCTCCCCTACTATGAATAAAACATAGTTAAAATTATTCACTCTGTTGACCGGTAATTTGAAACTGCAATTTTTATTACGATTTTTCGTTACCACTTTTATTGAATACTAAACTTCGCTTTATTTTATCAAAAATTCAATGTTTATATAATACTTTTTTTTAAAATATTTTTATTTAAAAAGTGACAAGAAAAACGCATAAATGTTGACAGCTAAGTAAATATTACTCGTGACAGGCGAAAAATCTGTCATTAAGTACAATAAGAAACTGTTTAATAAGATGTGAAATTATGCATTTCAATGTATTTCATTGTTTGCTATGAATGCTTATGGGATTTGAAAAAAAAAAAAAACTTTTCTGAAATAATAGTTATCTGACAAAGATAAATATTACATTTGTCTTCTATTTTCTAAAGAAACTTATTTCTTTTGTGTCCTATCAGATTGATTTTTGGAACTGGTGATTATAAAATATGTAAAATAAGTACAGTTTTTTTACTTATAAGATATTTTTAAAATACTACACACACTATTGTTTTTGTCTATTACCTAATTTTCTAATTATCTTTACTTTTTTTTCTGCAAATATGATTACGAAACAATAGAAAATCTATTAACTTATTCAGCGATATATAATAATATAGTCAATATCGATTTGTGTTAAGCAGAAATAAAAAAAGGAAAATGAAGTCAGTAATAAAAGAAAAGCAAACAGAAATTAGTAGTAAAAGAAAAGAAAAAAGGAAAAATAAGCTGGGATTTACAAGTTTTAACGCATTGTTGACCGACAATTTCCTATGAAATCTGCATGTCTAGACAATGGGGCGTTTCCTGAAAGTCGGTTTCCGGAGTTAGATTTTTGGAGTTTATCTGTCAATAAATATTTTGGACATGTTTGGATTTTTATTAAATTTCGTATATAGACCAGGAGCCGGCAGCACAGACAACACACATCATCAAGTTGGAGGCTGAAATTCCAGACTTATCTAAAACCCTATTCCCATATTAAAACGCAATCGGTCTGCCAAATCATATCTTGGTGGAAAACACCTAAAACCCCGATTTTAGCGATCGACTCGTCGATTTACCATTGCGTTTTCCTACACCCAAAGGTATGAAAACATGGCGGACTGGGAGCAGGAAAACACAATGGTAAATTTACGAGTCAACCGGTAAAATCAAGTTTTTATGTGTTTTCCACCAAGATATGACTTGGCAGACCGATTGCGTTTTAATATGGGAATCGAGTTTTAGCTAATTCTGGAATTTCAGCCTCCAACTCGACGAGGTGGTTGTCTGTGTTGCCGGGTCCCGGTCTAATAGTCTAATAAAGAATGACCAACTCTTGTCGTAAGTAAGAAGACAAAATCGAAGAAGTAATCGAAAGACGTAATCTCTCTGATAACAGATATTTTATTCAAGATAAATAGCAGAGGCGGAACTAAGGATTCAGTCCACGTCTTTAGACAACAACGTATCGTTTTAGATATACGACGACACTCCTGTGCGGTCAACAAAAATGGAGTTATGAATAAAGTGGAGGAGGCATATAGTGTATTGTATACCAGTTGCGAGTGAAGTAACTGAGGAAGTTGTCACAAGATAGCCGCTGATTTTTTACATCGGATCAACAGTCGTTGATTACCGCAGGAGCAAACTTCCTCTAGTAAACTTTAAATAGAAACTTTTGTTTTATTTTAGCGGCGTTTTTCATAAAAAAATTCTCTCACAAATAATATTAAAATATCTACTATTTCTTTTTAGTAGATACATTTTCCCCAGTGTTATAATTTTTTCACTGGTACTAACAGGAGGTTGTCTAGATTGTCACAGTATAGCGGAAACGCAGCGCCTGACTACGTGACGAAATAAACTCCCGCAAGTAAAAATGAAAATATGTTTTTGTCATTGTTTATGACTGAAATTTCGCATGAATAAGGCGTTTAAATATGGAGAAAATGTCTATTTAAATTTACTGGTGGAAGTTTGCTCCGGATGTAAACAAACCCTGGCAAAGTGGTTACTGTTGAAGCTCCACTATTTTAAGGATATATCTGTTCCTCTTTATTAATAGTTCCATGTCAACAAAGTGTTAAACTTTTGCGCTCCGTTCTCGTCACTGCGGCTACATCATTTTTCTTTGCAAAATTTGTTTTTGGCACTAGTAATAAAGGAACATAAAATTTTCCTTATTTAATCAAAACATTTTTGAAATTGTGTACTTGAAGAAAACTTCTTTTAAAAAAGTGGTGCCGACCGAATAAAATTTGTGTAAGAGTCGCCGGGGTCAGAGAGTTTTCTTTTCTGCTTACTCCAACTCTTTAATGGCCTAGGTACCCTCTGAGTCAGTGTTGCTATAGTTTTCTTTTATTCAGATTATTTGACTGCCACCACTTTTTGGAAATATTAATATTCGGCTTAGTTAAATATATATTTAACCCCTTAACCCCTTGGGGACGAACGACAAGCGACACGTATACGTGCCGCATGAAGCGCTCAGAATCCTTGTTTTTCCTCACCAGTAAAATTTTACTGTAAAATTTGCCATATTTAATCAGCGCATTTTCTCTATTTAAGAAGACACAAATTTCTGTTTTTAAAAAACGGTGACAAAAGATTAAAAATTTCGTAAAAGGCTCCTGTCCCGAAGGGGTTAACAGTGTGGCCCGAACTGGATTCGGGAAGAACACTTTGCTTGCTTCGTTATTAAAAGCATTTTATACCACTAATTTGTATTTGAGCCATTTTTAATTTTTTGTAAGAAAACAAATGTCACTGTTAAGGGGTTAATGAGGCGCACACAACACGAAATATACCATTTCAAAGAAGTGGTGGCTATCTATTAATCTGAATATTAAAAAAAAAAGATAGGGAGCTGGCAACACTGGCATGTATAATAAAAATCTCCGAAATTCCTAATAACAATTTTAGCTTTATGTAATCACGAAACGTCTGTCATCAAATACAGCAAACACTATATTTTGGAATTTGTAGTATGATATCAGAATAGCATGTGAATAAAAACCCGGTTAAATTTGCAAAATTGATGTTAGTACCTATGCTACCATAGGTCACTGAGCTGCATATATAACAGGAGATGTCTTCCTTATTCCCAACATGATTTCCTCCTGTCAGCGCGGAAGGATACAGTGTCGATAATTTTATTTCGCAATTATGGTGTTTCAAGTTTAAGGGTGTAATGTCGGATTGCAGCACCAAAAATTCCCTCCAGAATTGATGATAAATAAGTATCAGAGTGATGTTCTACTCTGTTCTGTAATGTGATGTCTTCTAAACAGTGGCGTGTTTGTTTTTGCTAAGTGTTAATTAAATGTTTACATGGATGTTTGCTACCTCTTCATTGTCTAATTGTGATGATTATTGATTAATTATTTACAAAAGACAGAATATCATTCATGTCAAAAAATGCTGTTTATCGTATTCACTTACATCAGAGGTTCCTAACCTGAGGTACGCGTACCCCTGGGGTGCATGCCGATAATGCTAGGGATACGTGAAAATAATATGGGTAATGGCGGAAATCACAAAAATTGTTAGAAATGTCACAAAAATATTAGAAATTTCAATGTAACATGTATCGATTTATTATATGGTTATGATAAGAAGATTACTAATGAAAAAAAGCATGTTTGCTTTACCTAGTTGAGTGGAGGGTAAAAAGTGGGGGGGGCGTGTTTATGAGAAATGGGAGTACTCCGAAATGAAAAGCCTAAGGAAGGGGTACGTGAAAGAAAAAAGACTGGAAAGCGCTGCCTTCTACATTGCAAATAAAGGCGTCTAAAATTCAGACACATGTGTGACCGAAAAAGTAATTCAGACACTTAAGTGTCTGAATATGAAGTTTCAGACACCATAGATGTCTGAAATTAAGACACTCAAGTGTCTTACTATGATCATGGTATAAACACTGTAAACTGAAATGTCTGAAATTCAGACACTTAAGTGTCTGAAAATGGAGTGTTCAATTTTCAGACATTTTAAAGTGTCTTAATTTTTAAGACACGTGTATGCATCTGAATTTAAGACATTTCAAACGTCTGAATCGCATCCATCTTTGGTCAACCTGCATGTTCGGCAGTAGGCAACCGTCTTTTTTTTTTTTTTTAAAGCTTTATACGTTGTAAAAAATATCCGTTAAAATATAGAAGTTGTACTGGCTATTCAGCCATTTACGTATTTTAATGTAATTTTTTCCCCGTAAATTCCAGAAAAATTTCCATTTTTTTGCATTTTTCTGTATTTAAAAAGTTCCATTTAAAAGATAAAATGTAACTTTTCAAGGACAAACCCATATAATTCATTCCCCACTTTCAAAAACCACGTATATTAGACATGATTTATTTATTTATATTCAAACCAGTTTCGTATCCATGAGGCGGGCTGCTGTGTAGAAAATGTCAAATTTAAGTACGAAAGTTTCAATAAAAGCTTTTTCTAACCTTAGAATGTGTGTTATTTCGCAGAAACCATGAAATTTTTCATTTTAGCCAAGTTTCCGTTATACAGAGGTTTACTTCAGTTTTATTTACTGTTTATTGAGTTTCATTTAGCAAATAATGTTCTGTAGTCCATTTAAAAAAATACGGTATAACCATGCTGAAAGTGAAATTTTGCCCAGTCCCATACGATTCTGTCTTAAAAAGTTTGATTGCATAATAACTTACCGTTATAAAAACCTGTTTAAAGAGGATAGCTTATAATTCGATAGGTAATTTATTCATCATTTCGACCACAAACAAAAATGAATAAAAATTTGTACATTTCCAAAACATCAAATATTTCATGCCAGAAGAATTCTTCTTTGGATTAGAAATTAAACATTCAATTTTAAGATGAATAGTGCCGCCATCTATTGGTGTCAAAGTAGTCTATCTGGAAACAATTTTATTCGTTTGCTGGTAAAAAGAAAAGGATTTTCTAATTATGTACTGCATTCTAGAAGTCAACTAATTAAGCCCTGTAAACTACTTAATTCGTAACCTCTACAATCTCTATTTAAATTTTAAAAAAAATGTAGTCCACTTTCCTTTTAATAACAGTTCAAAGACCACTATTAAATAAACAGCAGTTTCATATTTTAAATCAGTACATTACTACTGATGTTCAACTTATAACCCAATTTACTTAAAACCTTTATTTTATGGCGTGCATCCCTTGGCTTCTGGCGGCGGGGGGGATCCTCATTTGCACTCTAACAATTCCTCTGGTAGAAAAGAAAAAGCTGAACTTAAAATACCACATATTCAAATTTCTAGAAAGAAAATGTGTAACAGGGATGTGGAGGGTATATGCCGTATACCTTCTGGATTTTTAAAAAATATTCCGTATAGCCTGTTTCTCAAATAAAACTACAACGAAAACTCGATACATGACTTTAGCCTATACCCTCCGCCTCTAACGTATACCCTCTAATTTTTTTACGACTACAACATTGTGTGAAAAATGTTTACAATTGTACTAAATTGGAAAAAAAAAAACAACTTACTGCTATTTAAGAGGACAGGGAAAGCAAAATTCAACTAAAAAATCGATTTTTACTTTTTTATATCATTAAATAGTTCAAACTTTTATCTTTCCAACGTTGTGTCACACATATTTATATATAAAAGAAATAAGTATTCAAATTAATCATTTTTTCTAAAAATACTTCACAGCTTAATGGCCATTTAAATCTGACTTTTTCTTAAAACTTAGATTTTTCATGTTTATGTTCCTTTTTTTCAATATCTATTAAAATTAAAAACTCAGATTTCTATTTAATATTTATATTATGATAAATTGTATATTTTAACACAGGGTATTAATGATTTGTTGAGAATTATTTATTTTTGGCAGTGAAATCTTACCAAAAGTGATAATTTAAAAATGACTTTCAATAAATAATTAATTTTGAGTTTCACTTAGAAAGAAAATAGTCAGTTAAAATACGTAAATCATGTTATTTTAACCCTAGAACTACCGGAAATTTTACTCAAGTTTTATAAAAACATTCTACACCAGAATTCTTACTTAAAACTATTTAATTTGTTTATTTAACTTATTATTGTCTGATTTATACATTTAGTTTGTTTTGAAGAAATTTTCTGGTTTGAATAGATATTTTGAATATACATGTCGGGTCCATTGGACCCTTCTGGTAGACAGAGGGTTAACTACTCTAAAAAATCTAGACCTCTGTCTTTCACAATTTCTGAGAATAAAGTACATAAAGTTGGTGAATTTAACATGGCGGAGATAGGACTTACCCGGTCCCCTTAAAAACATTGCCTTGTGCTTTATAAATACTTTATTTCAAAGATCGGTCGATGAAAGCGTGATCGAATGGATAACGCACTGAACTCCTATACAACAGGACCTCAGATCGAATCCCACCTCGGGTAAGTATTAAAAGTTTACAGTAGAATTGAATACAAATTAGATGTACCGTGAGCCTTCGAGAAGGTGGTTGTTGAAATATGGTGGTTATAGTCCTTGAAAAGTATATTTTATCTTTTTAAATACAGAAATATGCAAAAACTAAACGGATTTTTTTTTTTTTTTTTTTTTTTGGAATTTAGATCAGAAAATTTCCATTAATATATGTAAATTATACCGGAGTCTCGAGTGGCTACAATTTCCATATTTTTAGCGATATATATATATATTACAGTGTATAATGCTTACAGAAGAAAAAAAAAATGTGAAAAAATGTTTGTCAAAGTGGTCAAACATGTATGCAATTCAGACATTTGAAGTGTCTGAAATTCAGACGCATACAAGTATCTTAAAAATTTAGACACATTAAAACGTCTGAAAATTGAACACTCCGTTTCAGACACTTAAATGTCTGAATTTAACACCTTGGGGACGAGCGGCACGTATACGTGCCGGAAATAGGCCTAAGGATCCTCGTTTATCCTCACCAGTAAAATTTTACTGTAAAATTTGCCTTATTTAATCCGAGCATTTTCCCGATTTGAATAGGCACAAACTTCTGTTTTTTAAAACCGGTAGCAAAGTAATAAACATTTCGTAAAAGGCTCCCGTCGCGAAGGGGTTAAGACATTTCAGTTTACAGTGTATGGTTAGAGAATTATTTATTAATTTGAAAAGTATAACTTAATTAGCGAAGTATAAATTAGAATAATAGTAAATGAGAGCACTAATATCTCACATTGATAACGCGGACTATTTTTAGGGTTTCGTTCATCTGACGAAACCCTATTCGTCTCGCCCCTCTGTCTGTCCGTCGGTCTGTCTGTCTGTCACAGAGCCCGTTCTCAGAAACTATATATGTTGGAGACTTGAAATTTTGCATACTTATAGCTGGACATATCAGATCAAACGACAAATCATAAAATTTTGAAAAAGTTCTACATTTAACCCTTTGGGCTCCTACATGTGTATTTTAAACAATTCTTTCTATGTGAGCCTCTAATTAGGTTGGAGGCGTGAAATTTTGCATACTTATAGCTTAACACCTCACATCAAACGACAAATCATAAAATTTTGAAAAAGTTGTAAATTTAACCCTTTGGGGTCTCACATGTGTATTTTAAACTATCCTTTCTAAGTAAACCCCTAATTAGGTTGGAAGCGTGAAATTTTACATACTTATAGATGAACACCTCATATAAAACGACAATCTATAAATTTTCAAAAAGTTGTACATTTAACCCTTTGGACTCCCACATTTGTATTTTAAACAATGCTTTCTAAGTGAGCCACTAATTAGGTTGGAGGAGTGAAATTTTGCATACTGATAGCTGAACACCTCGTATCAAACGACAAAGGATAAAATTTTCAAAAAGTCGTACATTTAACCCTTTGGGCTGCCACATGTGTATTTTAAACAATTCTTTCTAAGTGAGCCACTATTTAGATTGGAGGCCTAAAATTTTGCATACTTATAGCTGAACACCATCATGCGACAAATCGCAAAATTTTGAAAAAGTCGTACATTTAACCCTTTGGGCTCCCACATGCGTATTTTAAGCAATTCTTTCTAACTGAGCCCTTTATTATATTGGAGATTTGAAATTTTGCATACTTATAACAGAACACCTGAGGCCAGGCGACAAATCATAAAATCTTCAAAAAGTCTTACGTTTAACCCTTTGACCTAACACATATGTATTTTAAGCAATTCTTTCTAAGTGAATCCTTAAAAAAGTTGGAGGCGTGAAATTTTGCATATTTATAGCTGAACACCTCACATCAAACGAAAAATCATAAAATTTTGAAAAAGTTGTACATTTAACCCTTTGGGCTCCCCCATGTGTATTTTAAACAATTCTTTCAAAGTGAGCCCCTAATTAGGTTAGAGGCGTGAAATTTCGCATACTTATAGCTGAACAACTCACATCAGACGACAAATCATAAATTTTTCAAAAAGTCGTACATTTAACCCTTTGGGCTCCCCCATGTGTATTTTAAACAATTCTTAATTAGGTTAGAGGCGTGAAATTTTGCATACTTATAGCGGAACAACTCACATCAAACGACAAATCATAAATTTTTCAAAAAGTCGTACATTTAACCCTTTGGGCTCCCACATGTGTATTTTAAACAATTCTTTCTAAGTGAGGCCCTATTTAGGTTGGAGGCGTAAAATTTTGCATACTTATAGTTGAACATCTCACATCAAATTACAAACCATACAATTTTGAAAAAGTCGTACATTTAACCCTTTGGGCCCCCACATGTGTATTTTAAACAATTCTTTCTAAGTGAGCCCCTAATTAGGTTGGAGGCGTGAAATTTTGCATACTTATAGCTGAATACTTCACATCAAATGACAAACCATAAAATTTTGAAAAAGTCGTACATTTAACACTTTGGGCTCCCACATGCGTATTTTAAGCAATTCTTTCAAACTGAGCCCTTTATTAAATTGGAGATTTGAAATTTTGCATACTTATAGCAGAGCACCCGAGGCCAGGCGACAAATCATAAAATCTTGAAAAAGTTTTACGTTTAACCTTTGAGCTACCACATATGTATTTTAAGCAATTCTTTCTAAGAGAGCCCCTAATTAAGCTGGAGACATGAATTTTTGCACACGTATAGCTGAATACCCCAGACCGCACGACAAATCATAAACTTTTCAAAAAGTCTTATATTATTTACTCCACCGGGCTCTAACTTGTGTATTTTAAGCAATTTTTCTAACCTCCGCCCTTTTCACCAGGGAGCACCTTTCCAACTTTTGCCGACACCCCTTTGACCATTCTTTCATATTATGCACCATAGCCTTGCATATTTTAGTTCCACTTTTTACCGCCAGGGGCGCCTACTTATCTCGGGTGATATGGGCCCAATCCCCTCGACTAGTATATCTACGGATAGTATGTAAAACGGAGTTTCGTTCGGATAGAGGTTTGTTTTGAATAGAGTGCGCCCCTGGTTGCGAAATGTGGAACTAACAGATTTTTCAAAAGGATAAAGTGTTTTGAAAGAAATATTAAGCGAAACCCTCTGTGCGATCTGTGATCACACTTACCCACTTGTTTGCATTTGCTTTGCATGTTTCATTTGCCTTGCAGGCTTCTGACCGCCGACTACGAACTCCTGTATAACTTACTTACCTATCTTCATCTATTATTCGGTAAAAAGTAGTTTAACTTGACCCAAGTTAAACATACTTCAAAATAGAAAGTTTACTTGATGTATCTTTATTTATTTCATGTTTACACTTGAAACTTATTTTATTTTATTTCTAATTAATGGAAATCTGCTTCGGAAAATGTTTCAGTTAGGTCAAAATAAGCTGCATTTTAACAAAAAATAATGGGATCGACTGGTATGTATGAGAGGTATAGTCAAATTTTAAGAATTTTCAAAAAGTAGTTCGAAATATAAAGGTCTGTATTACCATTAAAAATAATTCAAAGTTTGATTAATTGTTAAATGTTAACGAAGAAACTATAACCCATTACCGGCTATTGTTGCATTTACGCAACGTTAAAAATAAATGTGCAGGCTTAAAATAACTATCTAACTACCAGTATTTTTAAATGGAAAAATTTGCCTTATTTAGTAACAGAAATTTTGACTACTAATGATGTGATTAAAAATCAAATCATCGGAAACAAGAGACACAACTCTTCGAATTAAATTTAGAAAAATAATTTTTACATCGGACCTCCCAGAAGAAAATTTATGACTAGAGACATAAAATACAGTCCTAAAAAAACGACCTCCTACGAATAGATTTTAGATCTGGACATTCGAATTTATGGCCTAATGACAAACAATTTATGGCACCATACTGGTAAAAGAAGTTCCAGGAACACCAAAACCAAAATAAGGGAGATTAATACTTAGTCACATGACCCAATCATACAGCTCAAAGTATCTGATCTCACATAAAATTTACAGGACCCACTTAGGGTAGGAGAGGGAAAGCAAGTTGAATGAAATTGGACAGTAATAAAATGAGAGCAGAAATGGATAGAATAAATTATAAAATTAACGCAAGGATCTCTACAGCAAAATAGAAAAAAGAAGTTAGTTTATTCTTAAAAAGGTTGTCTGTAAAAATGCCTTCACGAGACTGCTGCCCAGTTGGTTATGTAAAATCAAATATCGGCATAATTGGGATAAGTGAAAGGAGATCCCATGCATTTCTGTGTCCAAGGCTGTGAGTATGTGTGTGTCATCTACAAAGTGGGTTAACATACAATCGTTAAAATACAGTCGTAAAAAAACGACCTCCTACGAATAGATTTTAGGTCTGGACATTCGAATTTATGGCCTAATGACAATCAATTTATGGCATCATACTGGAAAAAGAAGATCCAGGAACACCAAAACCAAAATAAGGGAGATTAATACTTAGTCACATGACCCAATCATACAGCTCTAAAGTATCTGATCCGGTGTGTCGGTATCTGAAACCGCCAAAACTATAAGGTTGAGTTTTTAAAATTATTAGCTGAACGTCGTTTGCCACCACAAACTGTGAAAGGTAATTTTCGCCTAATTTGATTTTAAAATTTTGTGTCTTTAAGTGAGGTCAATTTTGTAGTTGAAAAATAGTGGTGGGTATGTAAATAATTTAAATATGTGCATTTATTTTGACCGTTGCGTGAACGCAACACCAGCGGGTAATGGGTTAACTCCCTACCAGCTCTTTCCGTGCTGCAAAGATGATGTTCCAGAATGAAAAAGGTATCGTTTTATAATTTCCCTTTCTGACAGCAGCCTACAGAATAGTTAAGCTATTTTTAGTGAGATCATGCCCTTGCTAACTCAGCGTAGAGTTAAATGTCTAGTTATATAGTTAACGAAACAAACGAAAGTCTTTTAAATAATTATGCTGAGTACCTTTGGATTAAAGTATCAGTCAATAGCCTGAAATTGTAAATAATATTTGATCTAATTTGCAAATTTCTAATGAATTATGTCCAAGGAATTATTATGTGTATTTGTATTGTTTTTCTGTGTTTTTCTTTTTGTAAATAAATTTCATGTTTGCATTTAAAATTGAGTAAGTATCAAATTAACCCCTTTAGGGGCAAGCAATTACGTTTGTGAAATGCTGAATTCCCACCGGAATCTTTGAAAAATTCTATTTAAAAATAAGTAAAAGCAATTTTACGGCTTTTTTCCACCAAAGTTAGAAAAGTAAAATTTAATAAAATCTTTCTGGTGTAAAACGTCATTAATCGTAGGTGGTATATAATATATACCGGTGCCCCTCAAGGGGTTAATGTCATTATGTGCTTCTTAATTTTAATAGTATTGGGTTGACAACTAAGTCCCCGCCGTTTGTTTAAATACACTTTTTCTACCGGAATCTATATTCTGTTTTTTCGATCGAGTTAATTTATGTTAAAGTACAGATCGTTAAAATGTAATGTCAACTATAGAATACCAAGTGGGTTAGCGCCTAAGTTCCCGCCATGTTTTTAAATACATTTTTTCTACCGAATGTACGTTTTTTTCTGATCGAGTTAATTTATGTTAACCCATTAAAGCCCAAATTATTGTCTACGTTAAAATGTAAATTTTGGATTTCCCACCACTTTTAAAAGCAGAGTAATTTTTATCCTATTTTATCGAGGAATTTGCCTCGTGAAAGAAAGTATATATTTATCTTCATATTTACTGGTGTGAAAAGCGCTTTCTTGCCAAATACGTGTGATCCCCAAATGGGGATCATGGCAGGGAATGGGTTAAATTTCAGATCATTAACTCTTTGCACTCGGATGTCCAGTCTGACTAGACATCATCTTTCTTTGCAAAATTTGTCTTTGGCGCCAGTAATAAAGAAAAATAAAATTTGCCTTATTTAATTACAGCATTTTTGAAATTGTGTACTTGAAGGAAACATCTTTTTAAAAGTGGTGTAAACCGAATAAAACTTGTGTAAGAGACGTCCGAGTCAAAAGGGTTAAAACGGAATGTCAACTAAGGAATGCCAACTGGGTTGGCAACTAAGTTTCTGCCCTTTTTTTTTTATTTAAAGTTTATTTTCAATAAAAAATAACAAATAATTAATCAACAATGTGTTCTGCCTTGTTTTTTACAACTTCTTCCCAACGACTTTCAATACCTCGTTGGTAGAAATCCTCCGGTTTCGACTCGAAAAATTCATCCAACCAAGCTCTCAATTCTGCATTAGTATTGAGAAAAACTCCGTCCATAGCATTTGATAGAGATCGAAAGAGGTGGAAGTCCGTTAGTGCCAAATTGGGAGAGTATGGCGGGTGCGGCAGTACTTCCCAGCCATGCGTTTGAATGGCTTCCTTGGTCATATTGTTGATATGAGGACGGGCGTTGTCGTGCCGCAAAAGAACTCCATGCTGCCGATTTGGTCTTTTCTCTTGAATAGCCGTGCTGAGTCGTTCTATTCGTCGAACATAGAGTTCCGCGTTGACTGTTTGGTTCCGTTCAAGCAATTCGGAATGGATAATCACTTCCCAGTCCCCCAGTCCCTCTTCCCAGCACAACATCGTTTTACGTGGATGAAGATTTTGATTCACGAGCGGTGTTGTTAATTTGCCGGGGCTAAGCCCTTCCTTCCGCTGCTTCGTATTAATGTACAGACACCATTTTTCGTCGCCAGTAACGGTTCAGTAAAGAAATCATTGCTGGTGTCCATGAGTTGAGCGGTGACGAGCAAGCAAACCAGCGGTGATTGTGGCTCGTTGATTTTTGTTGTTGTCACTTAAAGCATGCGGAACCCATGCTCCACACTTCTGAAACTTTCCCATCGAGTGAAGATGCTTCTCTATAGCAGTGTGGGAGAATATCATTTTCTCTGCGAGTTCCCGTGTCATTTGATGCGAATTTTCGTGCAAAAGTTAGTTTTATCGCTCTTCATCGAACTCAACTGGACAGCCAGAAGATGGTGACGTCTTTGATGTCAAAATTTCTTTTTTTGAACTTAGCATACCAATCAGAGCGGCTCTTTCAGCTATGTGACCCTCGCCATGCACAGCACAAACGTCAAGAGCAGCTTTTGCGGCCTTACAACCTATATTAGCCCTTTAACCTATACGATTTACTTTTAACAGCTCCACGGTTTGGCAAATTCATAGCTACCACTAAAATTTAATAGAGATTTTCGCCTTGTTTAATCATGGAATTTCGACGACTAAATTAGAGTTTATTTACTGTGAAATTTTAGTGGAAAACAGAATTTAGATTTGGCACGATCATCGTACGCGGGCTATGCCCGTCATTGTAGGTTAAGGGGTTAACAAACTTGCCAACATTCAAATAAACTTCCGTAAAATGTGCGTTAAATTGATCCAGGTTATACGCGTTTCTAACCAGAAATTTATTTGATGTATCATTATACATTTAAAATCATGTTTCTCTATGAAATATATTTGAATTAATTTCTTTAGTAAATTTCTGGTTCGAAACGTATTTAAACTCGATTAATTTAACTAACATTTTACGGAAGTTTAAGAGAAAGATGGTAAGTATGGATTAAAGTAAAGAGGAGGAGGCGCCGAAAATGCTCTTTTTTCTCAACTTGACACTCCATTTTATTGATGCGAATTTTAACACAAATTAATTTTATCCAAAAAACGAAATATAGATTCTGGTAGAGAACTTCTATTAAAATAAACTGCGGGAACTTAGTTGCCAACATAATAGTAGAAATGAGCATCAAAGTTAGCTGCTTCAAAAGCAACATGGTCTTCAAAATTACACAGCGCAAGTTAATTGAGATTTGCATTGAGGAAAGCTATTAAATTACTTAAAAAGGTAAAAGAATTTTAAATAAATAAAAGATTAATTTTGGTATACATACAGGAATGAGGGAAAATTCATTCCTGTATCCAAGATTCCCAGAAGATGAATGCGATCACCAATTGTAAAATAAATTTGTTAAAGCTAACTAAAATTTAATGCGAAAAAGATATTGGTGAGGTGCTATTCATAGGGGGTAACGAGAGCTAGCGAAATAGTTATAAGATTCATTTAGTAGTGCAAAATTCCCCCTCTCATCAACTAAATAAAGAGAAAATTGTGTTTAAAAATTTGTGGTGGAAAACGTCTTTTAGCAAAAAATGTTGAAAAGAAAATAAAAACTTTCTTTCACAGTCACATTTTTTATAATTGCGATAAAACAAGCTATTTTAAGGATCTAAAATGAAACCGATAATCATAACATTTAAAAACAATTTAGCCAACCTCTACAGAAAGATTTCGAAAATAAGTTAAACAACCATCTATTAAATGGTATTTTGCACTATTTTACACTGGACAAAATCTCACACTACTTATCTAATATGGGAAAAGAAAAGTACATTTTATATTTTACAATAAGAATGAACTTTACTTAAAGCATTAACCCCTTCAGGGCCGCTGGTATTTTTATGAAACCACTTAATTTTAATTCCCAGATGACACATTGGCACCAGAATTTTAGTAAAAAAAATTTCGAATTGCCATATATGTGAAATACAGCTTTTTCGTATTTAGAAATAAATTTATTTTCAAATTCCGGTGTCACTCATTAATTTCAATTCTTTAGCAATGAAATTGCTTTGCCCCTGAAAGGGTTGGGGATTTACCGATATTTTTAATGACAAGCAAGATCGGAATTTTTTTTTTATTATTAGGTTTGTTTAACATCTTTATGAAGTGATCATATCTAGAATCTTAGTCTAAAAATCAATCATCCTTCCTAATTATGGCGCAAACAATAATAAAAATTTAATATAGGACAAGACGTCGAAAAGAAAGCACCGCTCCATGCTATTTTTATCATAAAATTTTAGCAGGATTAACCCCTTAACGCTCGAATTAAATTACGGTTGAAAAATTCAAATTGCTTATTGGCACCACTTTTATGAAAAATAAATATTTACCTTATTTAATGGCAAGAAAAACGACACTAAAATATAGCCAATTTCACTGTTTTATAAAACTGGTGGGAATCAAACAATTTAAGTAAAAGACACAGCCCAAGAATATGACGGGAGCGAGAATTAAGGGGTTAATGGGATACGCACATATGAATAACTGGGCGGATAAGCATAAGATCCATATAAGTACATATTTTAAATATAAAGGGATCTTCTGATTTTTAAAATTGAGCCAACTGCAATTTTCCGAATAGTTTTTGTATTATTTACATGCGTATAATGGACATCCCCCGCTCCCAAAAGAAATTTATTATCGCACATTTTCTTTCTAGTTTTGTCACAAGGCATGGTAGTCAGATACTTCGTATACGTGAGTTAAGATTCCCACTGAAATTTTGTTCACAGCCATCCTCCTTTATTAAATTATAAATATTAAGTCCTTAATGCATTTTCTGGTGTCAAAGATATATATTTAATTTACTAAAAAAAAAAAGAATTTGACTGATAGATAAGCACTTAATATACAGGATGTTTAAACGCCGTGGTTACAAAGTTTCAGGAGATATAGAGTATACCTAGACGATGGGACATCATATAGCCATGCATGGTCGGGGACGCTTTCCTGACACAGTAGTGATGACAACAAATACAAGAAAGACACAAATACATACAGATAAACACAAAATCCAAGAAAGGAAGGACGCGAACAGGGTGAGAAAACATTTTTATGATGTTTGTGCTACAAAAATGCAGGGACAATGCTAGAAAGTGCTGATGAACTTATTGCACACATCGTGTAAAGTCAGGTAGACGCACAGTATTTTCGAGAACATTAGATCTTCCATGAGCAAAAGATGCGCTTCCATGCATCACGATGGGTTATAATCAGGAATGAGATTTCCGCTTTTTTCCATACCAATATTTTCTTAGAGAAAATGTTGTTTTTTTAAATCGCGAAAATGTTCCGATTAAGTAAAATAACACTTTCTCTAACAAAATACTGGTGAGAAAAAAAGCGGAAATCTCATCCCTGGTTATAATTTCGAACGCCATCTTTGATGACGATCGTTGTCTCTGTTTTAGTTCTTATTTTTTTTTTTTCTTTTTTTTTTTTTTTTGCTGTACTAAGAATAAAAAAAAGTTCTCTCACCCTGTTCGAGTCCTTTCTTTCTTGTGCTTTGTGTCGTCATTATCCCGCCAGGAAAGTATATCCGACCTTGCATTGCTACGTTATTTCAAATCGTTTAGGTGTTCTCTGTCTCTCCTGAAACTTTGTAACTGCTGTGATGAAATACTGATATTGCTCACCAGCAAGAAGAGAGACAGAATTCAAGAAAAGTACATTTCTGTAAAATGAAATTAAAGCACTTAGCTCGACATGCAGCTGTAAAAGCGTACATAAAAGCCCAAATGCTTAACCACTTAACTGTCACATTTTTTTTGACACCATAAACTAAAATCAGGGAGTCAATACCACTTTTTAAGTACAAAAATATTTGCCTTCAATAATCAAGGAAAGTCTGCCATTTAAAGAACCGAAGATTTCAGGTAAAAATTAGCGGTGTGGAAAAGCTTTAGTAACGAAGGAAGCTAACTTTTCTTGCCCGAACTCAAAGAACCGAAGATTTCAGGTAAAAATTAGTGGTGCGGAAAAGCTTTTAGTAACGAAGCAAGCTAACTTTTCTTGCCCGAAGAGAGTTCGGACAATAAGTGGTTAAAGAAACTTGACATAAAAAAGGAAGGATTGCGTAAATTTACACCCCTTCCACGCAATCTTAAATGTTACTCCCTTTTGAGTTGTGGCCTTTTTCTTGCGACACAATTTGCCAATTTCTCACCCCTTTGAAAATAGTACATGCAAAAATGAAGCATTATCTTTATCACAGTGTTTTAACTTTAATTTATTATAAACCATTAACAACAGTATTAGTTTGCATTAAAGTAAAATTCAACCGTAGATTCATAACAGTTTTTCCTGGTATTTAAATTAAACCTGAACACTTGTTAATCGTCTCAAAGGCCCCTGCTTTTTCTTTTTTGTTCAATCTTCACAAACAGTTTAGCTTGCAACTTTTAGTTTACTGAAATAGTGCATTTAAGGGAAATTTTATTTCGTTTGGAGCTCTTTTTCTATCAGTAAAGACGTCTGAATAGATGAATTTTAATTATACAGGATCGCTACAGAGCAGGGAAAAACATAGTCAAATGAAGAGATAAATCCCAGTGTTTTTATATAGAAAAGACCATCTTATATTATTACGTGATTAAATAAAGCGGATTTTTCTATAAGAAAATACTGGTATATCCCCCTTTTTAGATTGTGTTTTCCCCTGATCTTTCTTCGCTCTGTTATAATAGTCCTGTACATACTTTTGTACAGAAACAGTACCTTATGAGTTAGTGCAATCCTTTTATTCATCTTTCATTGAAACGGCCTCAGAGGCCGCTCATGGTAACCATATAGCAATTTCTGTCACAGTAGTTCACTTGGAGTTGGTCACAATCAGTCGCAATGTATCTTAGAGATACACAACGCGGCTGATTCGAGGGCTACATCCGCTGGTTAAATATAAGGAAAATTTAAGAAGAGTATGTGGAACGATGAGAGGGTCCCAATTCAAGATATAACACACGGATCAGGAAAACTATTGGCATACAAACAGAAATTAATGTTTTATCGCACTATGTCACATTTTTATTGACTAACGCAATATGGTACAGCTGTGAATGCATCACATGTGTTTAAATTGCACTCTCAAATATATATATATATATTGCGTCGTTTGCGAAGTCGTTTCCGTTTAGGAAAATCAATTCGAACCAGAAAATTTTGCCCGGCAATTATTAGACATTAGATATCGAAATCAGTGTCTGATAATTAAATGATAGAATTTTCCGGTACGAATTAATTTCCCAAACGGACAAGACTTTCCGAACGATCCAATATATATATATATATATATATGTTGAAGAATCCTTTTATACACTAAAAGATCAAATTTTGCTGTGTTAATCTGAATAGATTTTTGCATAATAAATTGAAACACCATGAGTTTTATCTCCAAAGCTAATGCTCGGTGCAATTTGGTGAATATCATGTTGGCGCGATTTACGAGAAAAAAAATTCGCAAACCACGTATTTAGTCACAAATACAGGGTGTTTCACCCTAACTGAAGTCGGCTTGACATTAAAATTTCTTTTCGAAAAATAAAAAGGTTGCAAAAAATAAAAATGTAAAGATTTGTACCTTGTTTTCTACGAAATGTGATAACACCATAAAAAGTTCTGGAAAAACAAGGTTCTCACGCAATCGATGATACGGTATGAACTGATAATAGCAGTCGAAATTGGAGAGCCAAGTCCATACTGCTGGCGTGAATAATGGTGATTTTTACCAAATCGACGAAATTTTTTGCAATTTTTGACGAAATTTTCTCAAATTCCGTCACGAAATCGCGAAAAAAAAGAAATTTAGTCAAGAAATCGCGAAAAAAAAGAAATTTAGTCAAGAAATCGCGAAAAAAACCGCAAATTTAGTAGATGGATCGCGAAAAAAAAACGTGAATTTCGCCAATCTTCTCAGAAAAATCGTACATTTCGTCAAATGATCAGGGAAAAAAACGCGAATTTCGTCAAAGAATCCCGAAAAAAGTACGAATTTCGTCAAAGAACCTCGAAAAAACGCGTTTTTTGTCAAATAATCGCTGGAAAATGCGAATTTCGTTAATCTTCGCATACAAATCATCAATTTTGTCAAAGGATCATGAAAAAAACACGACATTTATCAAAGGAACGGAGAAAAAATGCTAATTTTGCGAAAGGATCGCAGAAACATTTCGTCAAAAAAATTGCAGATAAAACATAAACTTCTTCAAAAGATCGCAGAAAAAAGTTAATTTCGTCAGCAGATTGCCGAAAAAACGTCAATTTTATCAAAGGATTGCAAAAAAAACCCCTCAAATTTCGCCAAATGATCGCGAAAAAGGGGCGAATTTCGTCAAAGCATCACGAAAGAAACACGAATTTCGCAAAAGGATCGCTAGAAAAACTTGAATTTCGTCAAAAAATCTCGAAAAAACCGCGATATTTGTCAGAGGATCGCTAGAAAAACCTGATTTTCCTCAAAGGATTGCGGAAAAAAAACGCAAAATTTGCCAAAGGATGGCGACTTAGACACCAAAAATTAGTCACCAAAGCAAAAAATTTAGTCGATCGACTGACAATACTGACTCTGCACCTATAGCTCAATTCCATGAGTTTACTTGGACATTTTTCTTTTTTATTTAAATGAAATTTTATCAAAGGGTTAACCTAGAAAATGGGCTGTCCGAAATGACAAAATCAAATTTCCTGATCAAATTTAATCTATTACAAATTAAAAATAACTTTAAACACCTATGTATTTAAAAATACATAGTGTAATGTAATAAATCTACTAATATCTTTAAAATTTATGTTATTCTTTTAGTGCATATTTGTTGTTTTGATTTGTCTGAGAGAAGTGTCAGGTCTATTGTTGTCTTGTCTATTACCAATAAAATTGTTGTTAAAATTATTTTGTAGATTGCAGCACACCTTTTAAAGAGTATTTTCATAATTCAGTATGTAGTAGGAGTCATTTTGAAACCATATGTTGAACCTAAAGGACAATATTAACAGTTTTGGTTTTTTATAAGGTGAGTATTTTTTTTTATCTTGTCAGGTTTGTTACCAGCTTTGTTCAGTTAACCCTCTGTCTACCAGAAGGGTCCAATGGACCCGACATGTACATTCAAAATATTTATTCAAACCAGAAATTTCTTCAAAACAAACTAAATGTATAAATCAGACAATAATAAGTTAAATAAACAAATTAAATAGTTTTAAGTAAAAATTCTGGTGTAGAATGTTTTTATAAAACTTGAGTAAAATTTCCGGTAGTTCTAGGGTTAAATGAGTGTAACATTATTATCTGCCTAGCACACTAACGGTCATTCTGATAAATATATTTATTGTCCTAAGCCTAAACATTTTACGCATGCTCGCAATTTTTTTTTTTAATTTGTCTGTTCTGTTACCCATCATGAGTAACAAACCTGATATGCGGGGTTCGTACAGATTTACCACTAAATTTTAACAGCATTTTCAAAGTATTTCACTGCAGAAAATTATTGCAAATTCTGTGAATAAAGGTGGGGTTTTCGAATTCTGTATTTTAAAAATTAAATGTAAATTTTCTTATCATTATTAGTGGTGCCAGAGTCCTTGGAAATTCCAAGGAGTGTGCGAACCCTGGATATGTTTAACTAATAATGCTACTTACCTTCTTAATATCAGTAGCCAAAAGTGAGTTTTATTGAACAGGCTTTTTATTTTAATTTCAAACCTTATTTAATAGAAAACTAAACAATAGAAACAAAACTTCAAATTATAATGTCTATTGCGTTAATAGACAATATAATTTGAAGTTTTGTCTGTTTCCCATTAAAATTTACAGACATGATGCTTTTTAATTAAAAAAGATAATCATAAATATATTCTACTGCAAAAATGTATAATATATATATTTTTTTGGACTAAGTATATGCATGGAAGCAAATTTACCCATTCAAATAATTGTAATTTAGTTTTAAAATAAACAAATATATATATCCGGTAACAGACAGGACATTTTTTGCTTCATTGTTATGTATAAATGCCCTCCAGGACAAAAAATTATTAAAAGTGGATGCTGGGCATGTACACATTTTTATCCTTGCAATCATATAAGCGAAGTAAAAATTGATTCCCAGCTTTCTGGTAGTATAGTCAGCTACTAGTTTGAAACCTCCCGCTCCACCAAAACTTCTAAAGCTTATCTCCTGCAGGTGTAGAAAAGGCTGCCGCGGCGCATGTAGCTGAAAGAAAAGCGGGTTGAAATATTCTCCAGTGCATGAGAGAATTCATGTGAGATTAGACCTGAAGTTATTCTCGAGGACCAGGATTCAGATGATCTACAAGAAGTGGCACTCGAACTGTTGACCGAGAAGATCGATCTGGCTGACGAGAACGTTTTGGAGGAATCCTGTGATCCTAAAGATCCAACTTCTGCAGAACTTGAAAACACGAATGATTTGTTATGTTAGTCGATTTATATACTTTCATTTTTTTCTCCCCTTTCTCAACCTTTTCCGAATATAATTCACCTTTTTTTTTCCGGCATGATTTGGCTAACTATACGCAATTAAAATCGATTGGTTTATCGATCAATAAATTCGTTTTAAAAGCGCGATTTGAAACGCGACAAAAATGAATCTGGGTCCTCGGCTGCCGTCAAGCGGAGAAGCAGAATTTAAAATTATTCGGCAACTTAATGGATGCAGCGCCGCGCCGCATGTTCCTAGACAACCCCCACCCCTTCCCGGTTAATCCTACGTCATAGTGCCATGTATCTTATTTGTTGCAAATTTTGTCTTCTTTCTGAATTTCTAGATATTTTTTCCCTAAAACAATAAAAAAATGGCAGGGGTAATTTTGATGGGAAGTTAAAAATTCGGATTCAGCGACTCAAAAAACATAAAGTAAACCTTATAGGGAAAGTTTGGAGGAGGGACGAGAGAGTGAACATAAACGAAGTCAGTGGTTGCGGCTTGTGAGTAGAATTGCGGAATTTAGTACACGCAGCACCGCGGCGTATATTCCGTAGCAGGCCCCCGCCTCCCCGTTCATCCTACGTCATAATGTCATATATATAATTTGTTGCAAATTTTGTCTACTTTCTGAATTTATGGATACTTTTTCCCCCCCACAACAAAATAAATTGAATTTTTTAATAAAAACCTATTTTGGAGGGCATTTTACCAAAATTATGGGGGATTGACGGGGGCAATTTTGGTGGGAAGTTTCAAATTAGGATTCAGCGACCCAAAAAACATAAAGTAAGCCGATTCCAGAACTACTATTAATTTTGTCAGGTGAAATCCCCTATTGCCTGGATTATTATGTCATTTCCTCTTTATTCATAACTGCATGGGCAGAGCTACAAAGTAAGCGTCCTAACTTAAATCGGAGAGGTAACCGCAAGATTAAAGGCGAGGTCACATGCCAAGTAGTGGACGGGGTTGAACTAAAGGAATATACCTGTTTTTTTCATTATGGATAATCTATTAATTATGAATCTATCAAACAACTGCGCAAGTGCAAACGTGGTGTCGTGTTTTCATTCGTTTGATGTATTTATATTCTGATAGTATATAATATTCTATTAATTTTTATTCGTGATAATTTAATTTATTTATTTTAGTTAATTATTTAAATAAAAATATTTCTTTTTAGAACTAATATTATTTGATAACGCTTTCAAGGGTGTGTCCTTAAAAAGGGACACCTAATTTTAATTCCAAAACTGACAATCGGCACCAAGAATATTTAACCCCTTGAGGGGCGGTGGGATATATTTTATCCCACCTACGATTAATGAAGAATTACACCAGAAAAAAATTACGAAATTTTACTTTTCTACGTAAAAGTCGTAAAATTGCTTTTTCGTATTTTGAAATAAGATTTTTCTAATTTTCCGGTGGGAATTCAGCATTACGCAAACGCAATTTCTTGCCCCTCGAGGGGTAAATTAAAATTTTCCTTTTGTAATGTGCGTGAAAATAAGCAAGTTCCTATTTTCTAATAAATTAGTTTTTAAATTCTGGTGTCAGTCCATTATTTCATCAGTTTATAAACAGAATTACTCCGCGCCGGAAAGGGCTAAAATGTCATATGTTGCTCATCGAATACCTGTATCTTTCGAAATTGTAAGAAAATTCTTTTTGTGATAGAATTCATCTCTGTCCTTTTCCAAAGAGTAAAACAAATTAGTTACCTGTTTTTATTTCAATTTATAAAAAATTATAAAAAAATATTTAATATTTTTTATCATGTGTTGTTTATTTAAATACCTTCGATTTTAATTGAGTTTTTTTTTTTTATTGTAATGAAAAATGACACACAAAAATTAGTAAGTAGTTAATAGTAAAGATAGAACTTTGTAGTCTCATTTTTTACTCAAACCTTGAGCTGCTAAAGTTATACAAAAATGATATACACGGTTGTATTCCCGATGAGAATAAAACGTTTATGAATGTTTAGAACATGTATAGAATTTAATTATAAATAAAATATTCAATTTTAAGTCTTTTTTTTCGTTTATTGAGCGCAGACGATAAGTTTCCGATATCCTCTTGATCGTATTGCACTTATGTTATTTGACTTACAATTATTTTATTCATTCAATTTAAAACTCATTTCATTTTATATTCGGAATCATTTTAATTTAAAATGCATTCAATAAATTTTGTACTATTAAACGAGCAAGTATTGCTCATTTATTTGTTTAAATATTTTGTGATTCTAGACAATAGCTTCAATAATTTTCCTAAAATCGTCAGATTAGTCGTTTTTTAAAAAGCATACGAAGCCATTTAGAAAATCCCCCTTAACCCCTTGAGGGTCAAGCAATAACGCCTCTATAATATTGAATTCACACCGGAATAATCGAATAATTTTATTTTTAAATAAGGAAAAGCAGTTTTTCAACAGTTTCCCCCCCCCCCCCCAAAGTTAAAAATATAAATTTTATTTAAAAGTTTCTGGTTAGAATATTGTTAAAATTAGGTGGGATATATTTTATCCCACCGCCCCTCAAGGGGTTAAAAAATCAATCACGAATTTGAAATTGTTACTCACTCACAGAAGATGAATCTTGTTTACGCGATTTATTGTAAAATATTTTTGTTACAGCTTGTATTGACAAAAATATGTGTATTTAAAAAATAGTCATTTCAGTTTCAGGGCAAAAGTCAATAATGTTTTCGTAAGTTTAGTGCTTTTTATGCCGAAATTAAAATGATATTGTGACTATTTTTTAATGTACGTAATTTTATCAAAACAAACTGTAACAAAAATATTTTTCAGTAATCTAGTAAACAAGATTCATCTTCAATAAGTAAAGATTAAAATAATATGCGCAAAAGATGCGCAGATAGTAGATATTCTGTCACGAGGCTAATGAAAAAGACAGGCTAGCGCGGTGCATCCCACGTGTCTCTTTTTACAGACCCCTAGAGTGACATGTTGCTCTTTTCGCACACCTTCGTTGGTGCATTCGAGCATCACGTGACGCCAGCCGTCTGTAAAATAGGTACGTGGAATGCACAGTGGTGGCCTGTCTTGCTAGTTAGCCTCGATTCTGTCATATATGACGTCATATTAAAACCGGCGTATTTGTATTATCAACTCCGTCCACAAGATGGAGCAGCTGTCTTATTTTACGCCAGATTCCAGCATTAATATTGTACGCTTAACACATACGCAGTTTTGCAGAACTACAGGAGAGAAAAATTACTCACAACCTTTCAATTACTTAATGATCATATCCGTTTCTTTTGACGGATACATTCTAGAGAAATCTGATGGACATAACACGAAACATGTAGCAGCGTTGGTGAATTAATAATGATGAGAAAATACCACATAATTTTTCTGGTAGAAGTTTTAATAATTAATACATATAATTGTACAATTTTTCCGAAAACCAAAATATCTTCGTTAACCCTAGATCTACCGGGAATTTTATTCAAGTTTTAATAAAACGTTCTACACCAGAATTTTTATTTAAAACTATTTAACTTATTTATTTAGCTTATTTTTGTCTGGTATATATATTTAGTTTATTTTAAAGAAATTTCTGGTTTGAATGAATATTTTGTATGTACCTGTCGGGTCCAATGAACCCGTCTGGTAGACGGAGGGTTAAATACTTTAAACCTTTATTTACCAAAACTTAGTTTTTTAGTTCGTATTCATTAAATTATTAAATGTTTTTATTTCTTTTTTGGTGTTAACCTAGTGCTGCCTTAGCAGTGACCCACTGGTTACAATTATATCTGTTTTATAATCTTCACCTAATCAATCTCAAGATTTAACACTATTTGAAACGCCGCCGTTGCTAGAAAGGTTGAAATACTTGATTGCCACCAGAATTTGGAAAAAAAAATGATTAGAGAAAAAAATCAGTTTAACAAATTACAACGACCATTTGGAAAATGATTTTTTCAAAGACTAAAATTTAAGACAAAAAAAATCGCACGGAGTTGATCATACATTACGCACGCCATGGATTAAACATTAACATTCCTGGACACATCATGAACAAATTTTAAAAGAAATTTCAGTTTTACAATTTTCGGCACTGTAAATTTTTAAACTTCTACGGAGCTGGACATTACGTACGCCATGAATTAAACATTAATATTCCTGGACCAATTTTAAATGAAATTTCATTTTTTAACTTCTAAACATCCCACAATATTACTTTTTATATCGTCGTTTAGAGAAAAAAATGCATTTTTAATTGCAATTTGTTTGAAAGCTGTATCTCAATTTGTTTCAGAATTATTAATTTTTTTGTAGTTTTTATTACTTTTTTGTCATAGTGGCAACATAAGTATCCATCTTTGTTGAAAGTAAAAGGAAAATAGAGATTACTGTATAGACCAACCAGAAAACGAATACAATGCGGGATTCAACTAATAAAACGCTTCAGATATGTTTTTCTACCCTGACCGAGGACAATAACCATTTTTCCAAATGATTAATAAAGGATTTACTTTCCGTACATTATAATAGAAAAAATTCTTTTTAAAATTCTGGGTCACTGTTGGCAGTTTGGAATTAATTATTTACATAATATGCAACCACCCTTAAAGATTAGGCGATAAAATAACCCAAAAATTACTATTCGAAGATGACTATCTGTCGTGGTAATCGAAAATGCTTATTCAGACGCTTTTTGAACTTTGTATTGGCTAACATTCCGGAATCTAATTTTCATTTACTCAAACCTTTGCCGAACAAAGCTTGTCATCAGCACAGTTTCAGAATTAATCTGTGACTACTAGTTTTTCAAATCAAAATTTTTAAATTACTATTTCTAGAACATTTGTAATAGAAATGTATGGCAAAACATTTTGATCAAGGGTTTTCTGAGTGGTAATCAAATGGCGATCGTTTTGGAAAAATAGTAATCAACATCCAAAGGCTAAATTCTTTCCTTTTAGGTGTGTTCGTAAATATATAAATAGGTAGTATCACGGGTCGTACTTGTCCTGAAATTTCATGACCAGGAAATTATTCGGTACCAGTATTGTCTTATGGAATAATCTCTTTGTAAATAAGACGAAATTTTGTGCGTTTAACCTAGATTTATTTTTCTATAAACAAATAGTGATATTCGTCCTGAAAAAATCCCTTAACCCCTTAATTCTCACTCCCGAGATATTCTCGGGCTGTGTCTTTTACTCAAATTGTTTGATTCCCACCAGTTTTATAAAATACTGAAATTGGCTATATTTTAGTATAGTTTTTACTGTCATTAAATAAGGTGAGTATTTCTTTTTCATAAAAGTGGTGCCGATAAGCAATTTGAATTATTCAACCGCTATTTAATTCGAGCGTTAAGGGGTTAAGTGTACGACCCCTGGTAGTACCCATAGTCTTCGTCTGGTCCGTCCGTCTGTCTGTCCATCTGTTCGCATATAACAGCGCAAAAACTACCCAACAGAATGGTTTGAAATTTAATATATATAAACGTTGCAGAATTTTGTCGAGTCATTTCAAATTAAAAAAAAATCGAATCAAAATTTAAAAACATATTAATGAAAGTTTTCTTCATTCTACTTAATCCTATGATACGTCATTAATTCAATGATATCTATGATAGGTAATGATTCTTGTTGCCATGGTGATTGCGTCCTATTTAGGATGGAGTCATACTATTTCCGTATTACTGAATTTAATGTATATAATCGTATTAAATTTTGTATGCATGCATCTTTGCATAAGAATGCAACAGATATTGCACCAAGATCTGAATATTTATAAAACTAGTTATACAGTGTTCATACGGGTCCTACAATTTCCAGACCAGAAAATTTTTTGGTACCATTATTTTTCTATAAAAAATCTCTCTTTAAATAAGGCGAAATTTCGTGCGTTTGAAATAGATTTGTTTTTCTATTTAAAAAAAAATAATAATAATAACGGGACCCGTATGAACGCTGTTATAGTACGAACGCACCTCATTTGCCACGTTTGACGTTCAATTTCCGACTTGTTTTTTTCTGAGAAAACTTCCACTTTCACAACCGGAAATCTTAGATTTGTTGCATATACTGAAAGCTTTTAATCCCTTGAGGGGCAAGCAATTGCGTTTGTGTAATTCTGAATTCCCAACGGAAATTTTGAAAATTTTTATTTTAGAATAAGGAAAAGCAATTTTACGAATTTTTTTCCACCAAAGTCAGAAAAGTGAAATTTCATAAAAATTTTCTGGTGCAAATCTTCATTAATCGTAGGCGGGATAAAATATATCCAACCGCCCCTTAACCCTTTATCTACTGACGGTAATTATAAGTACCACTCACTTTAAACTTTTATACCATAGTGAATATTACTAATTTTATAATGGTACTTTGCAAAAATCGCTCTTTTAACACCACTTTATCCGAATACATGTCAGCGGTAGTTCTAGGTTTGTTATTTTAGAGAGGAGTCGATGTCTTTTGAGCCGACTTTTTGTACAGATTGCCAAGCTAGTCTTTTCATTGCTGCAAACACAGTAAAGGAAATAAGATAAGTGTTGGATTTTTTTTTTATATGTTCATTATGGTCTTAGAATACAATTTGACTAGCTATTTTAGTTGAACGGTGTATGTATTTGATTTAACAGTTGAATTACTCGGTGGTACTTATAAGTACCGTCAGTACAATGGGTGCTGGAGAAAAACTTCTTGTTTACTTTTCGTCTGTGTAGTTATCCATCGTTTTCATCGGATTTAAAATGCAATTACTAAAATGTAGTGCAGTAGTGATTTCCCTGGTATTTCTTTTCTGTTTCATTGTTATTTTGTATAGAAAATCGAAAAAGTTGTGGCACCGGCTAGTTTTTTGCTATGCCAGCATATATAAATTCATATATTGCATATGTGGAGATGCGAGAGAGCATGTTGTCCCTGGAATATTGACGTCGCAAAACTAAAGGACTGCTAACAAGATAGAAACCTTAAAAAAAAAAATAGATTTTTTAAACCCTTTCAGGAACAAATCATTTTCAATTCTAAAGTGTTGAAATAAATGATTGGCACCGGAATTTGACAAAAGATTTATTTGTAAATAGGAAAAAAAGGGCCTATATTTCATATACTTATTAAATCGAAAACATTTTCTGGTGCCAATTTAAGTAACTTGTGGGTTTTCTGTTACGATAATTTAGTCATAGTGTACTGACGGTACTTTAGCCCTTTGAGGGGCGCCGTTTGCAGTCTGGAAACGTTAATTTTAGGGCCTAAATTGCCAAACGGCACCAGTAATATTTTAGTACAATGTCGATCTCATAATATAAGTGAAAAAAAGCTGCTGATGATTTAACAATAAATTTGTTTGTTAATTAAGGTGCGAATTAATAATTTGAGCATTATTTGAGCAGAAATTACTTGCCCCTGAATTGTTAAAGTACCACTTTAGTTAATTACCTCTAAATAATTAAATTTCTCACGGGTGAGTATTTTTTTATGTTTATCCTTTAATTTTCATTGTAGTAACTGAAAAAAATATATTACATGAAAAAAATTGCAGTAGATCATAATGCCGTAGATAAAGGTTTAAGGGGTTAAGGAAAAAAACTTTCTTGCCATACGTAAGAATGTTCTGTGCCCGATGTTATACAACCTTAACACTAGAGCTACCGAGAGCCGTCATTTTGACGGCTACCATATGAATATGTTTCGTATCAAACAGGAAATTTGATTATGAAATAATTTTAAAAGATACAAAGAAGGAAAACGATAAATAATACAGTTAAACTGTTTTAACACTAGAACGCCCGGAAATTTTACTCAAGTTTCATAAAAATATTTGAAACCAGAATTTTTATTTAAAACTGTTTGACTCATTTATTTAACGCAATTCTGCGTCGTTAAAATTTATCTTATTTTATGAAAAAATTTCTGGTTCCAGTTGATATTTAATCATATGGTCGGAGTCGAATGGACTCCTTCCGGGCGTTCTAGTGTTAAATCGAAATTCTGGTGTGAAATATTTTTATAAAACTTGACTCAAATTTCTGGTCGTTCTAGTGTTAACTCCTTGAGGGGCAAGTGATTGCGTTCCTGTAATGTTGAACTCACACCGGAATCTTTGAAAAATTCTATTTCAAAATAAGAAAAGGCAATTTTTCGGCCCTTTTTTTCCCCACTAAAGTAAGAAAAGTAAAATTTTATAAAATTTTTCTGGTGTAAAACTTCATTAATCGTAGGTGGTATATAATATATACCGCCGCCCCTGAAGGGGTTAAACTGAGTATCTGTTTATTCCAAGAGTTTTTAACAACACAACCGAAGGTCGGAGAGCTGTCAGTAATTTGAAGATTAATCTTGGATGGGGCTAGTTGAGCTCAAACCAATTGGTAGTCCTCCCCACCTGGCTGAATCTGAAGATTAATCTTTAGCTTAATTATTCGCAGGTTTCAAATTTAATTTATCCGATTAAAAAAGGAGAATGTTGTTACTACACGAAAAAAAGCGATAGCTGTGTGCCATGCTATTGAGTTGTGGGAAACCCATGACTTATACCATCGTATTAAAAATTTTGCCAAAGACCCTAGGTAATGAAATGAGAAAATTACCTAAAAGGTATGTCCGAAAATTTTATGTTGTAAATTGTGACTTTTTAGCTAATTATTTTCCCATGCTCAAATCGTCGAAGTGCTTTCACAGAACTGTTGCCACTTTGGCCTCCAATTTTAATTCGAAATTCCAAATTCAGATCAGAAATTTTGAACGATTTTTTTTTTTACTTTCTGTAATCGTTAAATATCTGTCATTAGTACTAGAAAGATATTTTGCACCAGAATTTTTATTTTAAATTATTAACTTATCCATTTAACTAATTTTTTTTTTTTTTGTATCTTTTAAACTAGCATTATAAAAAAAAATTCTGGTGCGAACCAAGATGTATTCGTTTGGTAGCAGTGAAAATGGCTGCTTGCCGGCTTTCTAGTGTTAAATAACATATAAAATACTATTCCTTATTTCTGGTATGAAATCGAAATTTCTAATTAAAAGTGGAAGCCAAACCCTGGTATACAGTTCCAGTGTTGTCAGTGAACTACTTTTTTTTTTTAAGCCGGAATTTTATTCCTCTTCAAAATGCAAAACTTGCATTTCACACCAGTTTTTTAAAAATACCAATTTCTGTCTGATTTTATGACGAAGTTTAAGATAACAAATAAGTATGATCTTTCCGTTAAAAAATATTGGTGTACAAGCAAAAAAAATTGTGGAAACTTTTCCGGTACCATATGGTACCGCTACACATTTATGGGTAAAATTCAGATTTCTTGATTGGCACGACTTTTTTGAAATGATATAATTCGTCTTACTTATTGACGTATTATCATAAAGGCGAAAACAAAGGGAGGTTTACAATTTCAAAAAATTGGTGCCTATCAAAAATCTGAATTTTAAAAAAGTAGCCAACTGGCAACACTGTCTTGATCACGTATGTGGACGTTAAGTTTTTTATAATCACAATTACCGTTAATAATAAGAAGTACAAAAATTTTATAATATCTTATTCACTACAGAATTCCTCAAGAAGAGCAGTAAAAATTTCATGGTTTGTCTGTACTGATCATGTTTCTTCCGATGTACAGTTAGATATATCAAAAAAGCGTGAAGTAATTTTTCGGCAGTCAGTGTTGTTGGATTATTTATTTGAACAAATCGTTATTATTTGATAAAAATAATTTCAGATACATTAAATATATTAAATTTTGATAATTTGTAGGAATGTAAGAAAGAACTTACTGTTAGTTTTTAATCTTATAAGTAACCATTTCACTCATAAATTACCATTAACTTTCAGCGGCAACAAATGTGGACGTTATTGTTTTTTTTTTTTTTTTTTTTTTTTTTTGCATGGATTTTTATAGTTTCCCCCCCACCCCCCCTTTTTTTTTTTTTTTTTTTTTTTTTTTTTTTT
This sequence comes from Maratus speciosus, assembly GCA_963932465.1. NCBI lineage: Eukaryota > Metazoa > Arthropoda > Arachnida > Araneae > Salticidae > Maratus > Maratus speciosus. Next base: position 276,008,973 of record OZ010794.1, on the reverse strand, counting down.
TCTTTTTGAATTCAATTTAATATGAAATTAATAAACCTTAAAAAAAAGCCATTTTTTTTCCCAACATAAAAATCCTTGAAGAGGTTAAGTAAATTGCATGTTCAAAACAGAATTGACGAAATTTTTAGAATAAGATTTTAGTTTCATATTGTATTTTGGGTACTACTATTATTTGCCCTTACGATATCCAATTAGATCAAGAACTTGAGATGTAAGAGAAAATAACACGTACATTTCACAAAATGGTACAGCACAGCTCCATCTTAAAAAAAAAAAAAATTGAACTCGATATGCTTACGTTTTATTACCTAGCGGTTTAGAAGTTCCGTATGTTGTTTTCATCTGCATATGATAATTTTGAACGACAGGCGATACTAAATAACAGAGAAAATTCCAGGATGCAACAGACTAGATTCAGTCTAAGAGAATATTTATAAAAATGGCATGGCACAGTAAGCCAAACAAACAATTTTCTTTTGGGTGAGAATACAGTAGAAATTTAAAAAAATGCCCTACTGGCGTTGCAGTCTGTACTGTGCAGTATTGCAAGTAGACTTTTTTTTAAAATTCAGATTTCTTGATCTGTACCACTTTTTTGAAATAGTAAAATTCACCTTATTTAAACCCTTAACCTACAATGACGGGCATAGCCCGCGTGCGGTGGTCGAGCCAAATGTAAATTCTTCTTACCAGTAAAATTTCACAGTAAATATAGTTTAATTTAATCGTCGAAATTCCATGATTAAACAAGGGGAAAATCTCTATTAAATTTTAGTGGTAGCTATGGATTTGCCAAACCGTGGAGCTGTTGATTTTAAATCGTAGGTTAACACTAGAACGGCGGGAAATTTTACTAGAAATTTTAGGAAAATATTTCACATCAGAATTTTTACTTAATACTATTCAACTTATTTATTTAAGTTATGTTTGTGCAGTATATATTTATCTTTTATTACAAAAAGTTTTCTGGTTTGAATTGACATGTATTCATTTGGCAAGGGTCAAAATGACCTCTTGCCGCCGTTCTAGTGTTGAGGGGTTAATGAAGTATTTAATATGGTGAAAACAGGGGATTTTTACCATTTCAAAAGAGTGGTGCTAATGAAGAAATCTGAATTTTAAAAAGTAGCCCACTAACAACACTGCTACTGTTATATAGTGTTGTCAGGTGTCACGTGTAAATCAGGGCTTTAAATACTCTTGACACTACTAATTTCTTACAGTTTACTTCGCAATATTTTGTCGCAGATAATTCTGCAATTAGATAAGGCGAATAAACTTACTGTAAAATACTGGTGTCCAGAGAATTTAGAGCCCCGATTTAGGGGAGACACATGGCAACACTAACGGTGAACCATGCGTTTAATTTTATAATGCAACGTACTTATGCGTAGCCATCAAATTACTCAAGGCCAGAGGACACGAGTTGTGACGTCATCACTAATCGACAGACTCCTCACTAGTGTTGGAACTCTCTCAGGAAAATTTTGAATCGCAATTTTCTTTTACTTAATTTGTGGAATATCTATATTTTTATAAAACAGTAATAACTATTGAAACTTACTGGTGAGAATTAAAAATCGCTAAATAAAATTCAGCCATATGCGGGATGCCACACTGTTGCCGCATCTGGCTGATTTTTAATGGGGACATTTCAAATTATCGCTAGTAAATTTAAATAGTTATTATTGTTTTATAAGATGATAGATATTCCACAAATAAAAAAAAAATTCTTTTAAAAATTTATCCAAATGTGAAATCCAAAACTAGTGAAAAGTCGGTCGATAAGTGCTGACGTCACAGTTTGGCCTTGAGTATTTCGATGGCAGCGACTTATTGAGTAATAGGATGTAGACTTTTAGGTGAAAAAGAACTGGACTTTTATTGCTTTCATTAATAAATTAATACCTTTTTAACTACATGTGCACAAATATAGATAAAGCGTACAAGAGTATTTACTGACTGGATTGCCAGTTTGGCCTCTACTTTGAATTTAAAAACTTCGAATTCACACCAGAAATTCTGAAAGAAGATGTTTTGCGTTAGATAATCACGTTACCTATTAAATAACAATAATATACAGGATTTCTGATGTGAAAGTAAAATTTCAGAATTTGAAAAAAAGGCCCAAACCTCGCAACACAGTTTATTAATTGTACAGAGACAGTTTCTAATACTCCGAAAATCACTACAACTTATTCTAATGTATTTATTTAACCCCTTATGTGACGAGAAAAACTTACGAGATTCACTCCCCGGTGCCACAGTTAGAACTTAGTGGCTTTACAAAATGGGGCGGTGGCTTAAGAGCGTGCGAACTCTGTAAATAATAATTGAGAGATAGAAGATGTTCCATTCAATTTTTGATTTTTGTGGATTCACTAATAACTGAAAGCTATGCCCTTAAGCTACCGATAGGAAACTATTGCATATATCTCGAACAAAAGAGTCAAGAGTGAGTTTTACGTGAACAAAATCACATTTCCGAAAAAAAAAAAACTTTTTATGTAAAAATTCATCTAGGTAAATAATTCATATTTTTCGAATATGATTTATTGATTCTCTTCCGATAAATAAGTACGCTTTAGAGCCAACAATTTGTTGGGAACAATATTGGTTCTATTCGTTTCATTATACGAAAAAAGTTTTTCTTGCGTTCATTTTAGACGGATTCTTTATGTTATGTCTTTATGCGTTATTTGATTTTTTTTTATGATATGTGATTTAATGGAATGTTTATTGCACTGCAAAAATAATGATAAAATCAGAGATGTGTTTTTTGTATAACGTCAACTTTTTTCTTGTACTGCACATCTGCACCACGAGCAAAAATTACTGTCATAAGTAAAATATTAAACAATTAGTAGTTATTGTAATCTCTTACCTGCCCAGAAAAACTTACGAGATTCATTCCCCGTGCCACAGTTTTCCAAACAGGTGCACGTAGTTATGCGGTGTATTGGGGGAAATAAGAGACAACCTTTTAATATAAACATTGTGTACTTCCACGAAAATATATAAAGAAACGAAAATGCAAAAATTATGTACAAAAATTATACCAAAAATGTAAAATTATAGTGTAACAATATGATAAAAAAGATGTTAGAACTTAATGGCCGTGTGATATATCCTGAAACATGGTTGGACACATAAACCAACATCACATTCAGTGCATTGATAGCGGGATTCACGGCGAATTTTTTTCATTGAACAAACCGCACATCTTCTCGATGCATTTTTCTTTGAAGACGTTGATGTTACTAAGTCCGGAAAATGTCTAGCAGAAAGTCGTAAAGGACAGCCACTTTCTAATTTCTGTCGCTTGGCAGGTTGTGGGGGAGTAATATGAAATTTCTCAAATATACGTTCCACCAAATTCATGCGGAAGTTTTAATTATCAACGTTACGGAGTTGTTTCTTTTGTAATGTGAAGGCATTCCAAATATCCATATCTAATAGATGGCGAAATATTGTTAAATAATACCTCTTCTGTCTTTTTCGTGTTGTTGAATAACAAACTAATGTCTGATCCGCTCTATCAACCCCACCTATCTTCAAGTTATAATCTATAACAATAGCTGGCTTCATGACATTTTTTTCAGTTTCAGAGCAATTTGCTGTATGGATAGAACTAAGAAACGAAACATCTTTTTTGTCACACCATCTCAACACGGTAATTTTGCCTCTTTGGAAAGCGGCTATTTCGCCTTTCTTTAAAGTAAGTTTGTTGAAATTTTCCGGCAAATCACGTCGATTAGGACGAAGAGTTCCATATACATCAGTTGAATTTTGGATAAGAAGGTCTGCTAATTCTGGTGAGAGATAAAAATTGTCCGCAATTACACAATAACCTTTTCCCAAAAAAGTTTCAATAAGCGTTATCACTGCTTTTGTTGCGACTCCATAGTTCTCATACTTTTTATCAAAGATTGAACTCTGCCCTGTGTACACGATCGTATTGTGAATATATCCTGTCTCCGCTTCAGCAAGTACAAAGAGTTTTACTCCAAAGCGAGCTCTTTTCATTGGTATGTATTGTACCCATGATAGCCTGCCTTTGAAAAGCACCAAGCTCTCATCAATGCTCAGGTCCCTTTCAAGTGTATAGGCACTTGAAAATTTCTTCTTCATGTCAGAAAAAACAGGCCATATTTTACTTAGTTTTGGATTTGGATGTGAATTTTTTTCAAAAGTACTGTTATCAGAAAAGTGCAGAAATTTCATGATAAGTTGAAAGCGATTTCTGCTCATAAATTTCCCAAAAATTGGACTTTCGATCAATTTGTTTTTAGGCCAGTAAAGCGCAACGTGAGGTTTTACAAGTATTCCTTGCAGAATAAGTATACCTAAAAAAACATATATTTCTTCTAAAGTTGTTGGACGCCACAACGTCGTCCTTGATTTCTCTTTTCCAGGATGCTGGTTGTTATACTGGTCTGCAAAACGATTAGTATCTGTAACAATATGAAGCACCAGCTTCTGATCAAAAAATAATTCAAAAAATAAAAGTGGGTTCGTAACATCTGTTACATTTTTATTTATTCCTGGTTGTCCCGAAAATGGAAACCGTGAAGGTTGGCATAGGTAAATTTTTTATATCCAATCGTACCCAGTTTATGGCATCTTTCATAGAATAGTCGTTATCTGAATCCTCTTCATCTGACATATCATATTCTGACGTCTCTGATCAAAGCGATATAAGTAAGCGTCCTATCTTAAATGGAAGAAGTAACCGCAAGATTAAAAGCGAGGTCACATCAATCAAGGGCACGCGCCACGTAGCGGATGGAGTGTGAACTACAGGTAAATACCTAACTGTTTTCTTACTCACACCACTAAAATTGTAAAGTTTTTTTCACCTTGATCAATAAATGAAATGACTCTGACAAGGGGAAGAAAACTTTGTGGTGTCAAGTGCATCTGGATGCCCCTCTCGCTACGCTGTTATTTTGCAATAAATGTGACAAACAAAGGTCATTTCCATGAGTGACTAAAGATTCTGAAAATATGCGCTACACTAAAAGCCCGCGTATGTGGATTATCACTCCGTCCACAAGATGGCGCAATTTTATAAATTTACGCCCGATTCCAGCATTAAGTTTGCACGCTTACTTATATCGCTCTGTCTCTGATCCAGAAGATGACGGAAAGTCGTCATCCAACTCACTATCATCAGTATCGGACATACTCCTACGAAATTCTAGAAAATTCGAGAAACTGCACGGCTAAAGCTATGAGACTGCTGTAGTGACATCAAAACAGCAATGCGATAGAAAGGCGAAAAGTGAACGGCAAACCAAGCAATATTTTCTCTAAAATAATGGTGGTGTACAAAAAGGTCGGAGCCTTGTCAAATATGGAAAAAAATTCGCTTGTATTTTCACGTCACTAGCTCAGTGCGATAGCCTTTATGAAGGTAGTTCCTTCTACCCCTTCTCCTCTGAAATAGGTCAGTTTTTCAAAAACACCTTCAAAGTCTTTTTTCTTTTTTTTTTTTAATTCAAAAGCCATGGGCGTGGTTTTACTGGTACAGCGCAGTATAAAGGACAATATTTTGGACTGACGTATATATACGTCAGTGGCACTTAACGCATCGACTATGCGCGACGGATATATACGCCTGTGGCACTTAAGGGGTTAATTGACTATATCCGTTAAATAAACGAATATCTGCAAGAGACCTTTAACCCCTTGAGGGGCACCGGTATATATTATATACCACCTACGATTAAAGAAGTTTTACACCAGAAAAATTTTATTAAATTTTACTTTTCTAACTTTGATGGGAAAAAGCCGTAAAATTCATCAAAAATTTTTATATCTCTTCTCCAGTTTCGTTGGAGCTCTGTTGTGAGGGGTCATGTGAGGTGATTGCTCCATCGCATGTTATATTTTTCGCAGTGTGAATGGCAGGTGTGGCGGTTCGTTAGAATAGTTTTCGCTCGCTATTTAGTGCTGCATTATAACGGCTACTGATGATCAAGATTATTATATCAAGGAAGTTATCGACAAAATATGTAATGGAACGTTAAACAGTAATTTCAAAGACCAATTTGATAGATTTTCTTCGAACTTTGAGGACTATTCTAAGACTATACTGGGTGATTTTTACACCTTCGTAGACCAATATATCTTGGATATTAAGGCTAAAGCTGGATATTCTGACGCTGCCTCTGAACAGGAAGAGGTAAGAAAAACTTGCCATGATGTTTTTACTTTGCTTGGAGAGCCAACCCATGATAATTTGTTAAACTCAACTATCTTTAGGTTTTTTTTTTGCTCTATTAAGTATAAAAAAACTCCAAATTTTTTTCTTACTAATACTAACCTTAAAAACGAAATTTTCAATGCAGTTAAGAAAGGCGTTAAGCGTCCTCTTTCAGAGGAGAGTTCACCTATCCCTCTAAGTAATAAATATAAGAATATCGCTAATGAAGTTACCCTTACTGAAAATATAGAAATGGATGAGTCAAATGTTAGTGATAATACTCAGAATACTGTCAAAGTTAAAAATTCTGTTAACCCTTTCTACGTCGAAGTCGACAGCAATTGGGCGGCGGTAGTTCATGAAATTACGGTGTTAAACTTGGAAAAACCAAAAATAACGCTAAAAGGCGAACGCATTGTTATACAATGTAACTCTGATAAGGACTTTAAATCTACTCAGAAATGGCTAGACCAAAACAAAAAGAAATATACAACTCTTGATCCTAAAGAACTTCGACCCCAAAAAATATGCATTAGGGGCCTCCCCTGTTACACCGATACTAAAATTATTGAAGATAGTCTCAGGGAGCATGGTTTCGCAGTCACTAGGGCTGCCATGCTTAAAAATCGTAAAACTGGCCAACCAATGCCAATATACATGGTAAATGTTATCCCTCGTAAGAACTTTGAAGAAATTTACCAAATTAACAATATACATTATATTTCTGTTAAGATTGAAGCTTTTACTAGCAAAAATCGTGTAAAACAGTGTTACAAATGCCAGGGTTACGGTCACGCATCAGAAGTGTGTGGCTTCGATGCTAAATGTGTAAAATGCGGAGATCAACATTTAAGTACAGATTGTCACCACAAGGGGCGTAATAAACCCACTTGTGCCAATTGTGGACTGGGGCACCCAGCGAATTTCCGTGGTTGTCCAAAAAATCCTTATAGACTCGAAAATAAACAGAACCGAAAAACAAGTAATAGCGTCAGCAATCTATCCCAAGAAACCCAAATCTTAGCGGATATATTTAAGAATTATAATTATACCAAAAATACTAAAGACTCTGAACCCTCTACAAGTAATGTAGAATTAAACTCTGATAACAATGATAGTACTACCGCAAACACCCATTCCTCCCCTACTATTGAAAATTCTAATGCTCCTACTAATTACACCAATGATGTTAAAGACATTCTTAATACTTTCAAATAAGTCAAACAAATCTTTCAAATCACTAAATTCCTAAAATGTATAATGAACATCTCAACTCAGACTAAGAACCTCGATAATCCGATGCAAAAATTGATGGTTATACTAACTGAATTTGATAAACTTGCTAGTCAGATCAACATTAACGAAGATTAAGCTCTTCATTTGCTAAACTCTTTTCCTTCTTTTTGTCTGTGTTGTTTGTTTAAAAAGTTATAAAAAAAAAAAACTTCTTTTCTTGTATTTTATGCTCTTCTCATGATATTACTCTTACTTCTTTCTTTTTCATGTTTTTTTTTCTCCTCAAATTACTAGACTGGGTGGACGCCGTCCTCTTGCTGTCGTTTGATCCCCTCGGCTTTGCATTTAACTGTTTATTTGGTTTGAACTCTCCTCACTATAGCTTTTTCTTACATTATTATTCTTTTTTACTTTAAGTAATTTAAATTCTCTTGTAAATATGTAAATATTTAGTTTTGTTTCTTTTATTCACTGTGTTAAACTTTTTTACTTAACAAGCTAAATTAAATGTATGGTCTCTGTATTGAGTCTTTTTTTTTTTATGGGGCTTCCTTTGGTAGCTTTTTCGCCTGTCCTGGACATTTATGTGGATCATATGGAACTTTTTTTTTTTTCCTACTAGTTCTACTAACAATTTTTTCTTAAAAATTGTCTATCTCTTTAGCTTTTACTCTCCATTTTTTCGTGGCTACTAGCCGCGTTTAAACGCTCTTTTTTCCAAGGCTCCCATTGCATTGTAACACAATATACTCTTAGCCTGGATGTAAAGTTGCCATGCAACTAGGGAATCCACACACCTGCTTGATTGTTCCATTGTTCCAGCCGTAAAATTGCTTTTACTTATTGTGAAATAAAATTTTTCAAAGACTCCGGTGGGAATTCAGTATTTCACAAACGTAATTGCTTGTCCTTCAAGGGGTTTTAAAGATGGCCTTCTGCAACAAACGAGGGGTTATATCAAAGAATTAATAATGTTTAAAGGAAACCACATATTTTTTCTGGTAACAAAATTTTAAATTATTACATACTAATCTATTATTATTACATACTAATCTATAATCTATTATCTATTAAACTATTACTAAGTTTTTTACATACATTTAGTTATTATTTAATAAAATAAAACAATGATATCAGAATATGTATTTCCGAAAATCAAAGTCAGCTCATAAAACTGAACGTGTATAATAAACCAAATTTAGAGCTTCATTTATTTAATTGTTATTATTTTTTTACAAGATACATCATCTGTGTCAAACAGTTGACGATTACCAATATTTACGAACAGTAATCATCGTCCTATTCAATCATGGAAATTCTGTAGTTAAATAAGACAAAGATTACTGTACTGAAATAGTGGTAATATACGGGCCGCAGTTATACCTCTAGTTTACATTATTAGAAAAATTTTCATGAATTCAGCTAATATGACATCAACAAAGCAATTTTTCTCAAGTTCACAAAAAAATTTACTCTGTCAGTCTAAAAGCATGTTAAAAATATACCTATATCAATTGCTTAACGGACATTACTTTAAATATTTGTTAACCCTTTACGATAGGTGTGGTAAATTTTTATAGCTTGAAAATTATATTTTTTAAAGCAAAGTATATTCAACAATTCTTCCGGAACTTGCTTTTTAATATTACTAGGGGGCTATGCCCCCTACGAGCTACGCTCGTCAACCCCCGTTCAGACACCGCAGACTCTTACAGCACGCTAATTTGATCGGCTTTAAAAAGATTTCGGAAGATTGAAATATAATTTGACTCTGACAATTAAAATCTGACGTAATTTTCACCAAACTTTTCTTTCTCTTTTTAATATTCACGTAAAAATACTTTTGTTAGAAATGAAATATTATGGTCATCTTAAAATATCAAATAAATGTCTCGCGCATTTTTAAATTTAAACTGTTTTGCAATATTATTTTTTGTTCATTTTACGTAATAAGTGTAATGTGACGTAAATGTGACGTAAATTCTCCTATTTAAGGCTTCTAATGCATTTTAATGAATTTATTATTTTACAATATTCTTTCTCTTTTAAAATTCACGTGTAAGTATAGTTTTTATGACGTAATTTTTAATGAGTTCCTGCTTTTTATGTTTTCTGTTTATAATAGTCGCGTGTAAAATAAATTTGTAATTTGAAGCAAACATTATTGTTTACGCTGTTTATACATTTGGCAACAGTTTAAATTAATACAATTTTCTAAATTTTGCAAAAACATCTCTCGAAATGCTGAAAATTTGAATTTAAAATAGAAATAAAACCTCAAAAAATGAGTCAAATTAAAATACTAAATGCAGTCTGAACACCGGGAAATTCTGACGCATAAAATGATCTAAAAATGATTAAATTCCTAGGTACAGTTTTTGCTCCTATAAAACTTTTTTAATGGAACGATTTTGTCCAACTTTGGCATTAAATATCTCTTTAAATAATTCTTCGATTTGAAAACTGTCTGCATCAGCGTGTTTATCAAACATTTCTCTATAATACTACCGATTTTCATATGTTTGTATGCAACAGTTTTTTTAATATTAACGAAGAAAGGCCATGATTAAGCATTCAAATTGGATGCCGATCTGCCGGGAATATGTACGCAGATTTTCATTGTACCATATCCAAATCAAAACTTTTTTTTATATATAGAAGGATGTATTTCGAAGTGTCATAACTGCGACTGAATAACTTGCGAGCAAGACGGAATATTCAATAAATTCGGGGCTCCGAGATGCGCAAAATCAGGCACAAGTGGAAGCCCTGTTATATTCGAAACATCACGATTATGTTTTTTAACTGGTTAACTGACATTTTAATAATAAATTGCTTCCTTATTATACTTTTTGTCACCATTATTTTTCAATACTTGTCTTTGAATTATTTAATTCCATGTTTCAGATTTTAAGTACGGAAATGAATATTATTTTACAATTTTGGTAACAAAAATGCGTAAAAGTTTGTAGCTATACAAGTACTAATATACTCGTGATCGGTGAACACTTTTTAACCCCTTAACGATCGCTTAATATTTGGAAAAACCATTAAAAATGTACCTATTTTTTTATTTCAGAAACTGAATAATTATAAGGTTTCTATATAAAATATGCAATTAGTTTTTTTTTTTTTTTTTTTTTTTTTTTTTTTTTTTTTTTTTAAGGCGAAAAAAAAAGATGTTACAGAACAAATTCACATTTGTGGAAAAGCTATCATGCGAGAATTCTGTTATTTAATGTTTGTTTCACACCATACTAATTAATGCGAATAAGACCTTTATTTTCCACATCTTAGATCTTCATTTATCATCATCAAACAATTTCTTACAAATAATATTTGAAATAATATAATATACATTAAATTTTGATTTTTAATAATTTTTTTTGAGTGTGATATATTTCAAAACATGCAATACAAAGTCCAACATCACAATCAGCGCCAAAAGACAAACCCAAACGCTACTATTCAAAGACTTCACACCGAAATGCCAGTTAAATTTTTCTGGTTTAAGAAGTTTTTTCCAGCAATAAATCTCAAGCCCGGAAATATGACGGGCACAAGAAATAACGAACAACACCTCAGCCCGTGATATTGACGGGAGCGTGAATTAACGGGTTAAAAGAGTACGCTAGTCACACGATAACATTTGGAATTCTATGGAAAATAATGTTTACAAATTTCTCGTTGGCAGTTCTATATTTATAGTTTTTTTTACAAAGGATAGTTGAGGTCAATCTCTAACGGGGCTCTTTTTTACTTTTTTCATTTTTTGTTGCAGGTTTTTAAAGAAGGCATTTTCACTTTCAAAACCGTTTCCTAAATAGACAGTGCCTTTATAAAAGATTCTGCGTCCAACATCGAAAAGTTAAAAAAGGACGGTTTAGAGGTCTGGGTTCATACGGGTCCTGGTATTTCCGGATCAGGAAATTTTTCGGTCCCAATTTTTTTATAGAAAATCTGTACTTAAATAAGGAGAGATTTCGTGCTTTTGAACTGGATTTATTTTTTTATAAAAATATACTGAAGACATACCTGGAAAATAGCGGGACCTGCCAGTGTTGCCTGTGGGGTACCTTTTTTTAATTCAGATTTCTTGATTGGCACCACTTTTTTGAAATAGTAAAATTGCCTTAATTAATATGTGATAAAATAGGGCGAATTTTACCATTTCAAAAAAAGTGGTGCCAATCAAGAGATCTGAATTTAAAAAAATTGGCCTACTGGCAATACCAGGACCCGTGAGAACCATGGAGATCGATCGCAGCAGAAAATTGTGCAAAATAATAAAATAAAAAATATTGAAATGTACTAACGAGAAATTTGAAAAGAGCACTTCCGTGTGTTTAACGTAAGCTTGTAAGTGTCCTCGAATGACTAGTGTAGGTTCTTAACCCCTTGGGGACAAGCGACCGGTGTACGTGCCGCGTAAGATGCTCAGAATCTGTGATTATTCTAACCAGTAAATTTTTATAGTAAATTTTGCCTTAGTTAATCCGAGCATTTTACAGATTCCAACAGGTAAAAATTTGTGTTTTGAAAAACCGGTGATGAAAGATTAAAAATTCTGTAAAAGTCGCTCGTCCCGAAGGAGCTAAGAGAAGAGTCACAATTCATACTTAACATAGATGAATGTTTATGATTTTTATGTGAATCCGTAAATAATACTGAATGAAATAAGCTTCTATGCAACATTTGTGTATAATTTTTAGAAGCTACTTTTTTTTATGGTCCTAAAAAGAAAAAGATCAATGAAAAAAAACTACTTGTGTCGTATAAATTGCAAAGTAGTCCCTCAAAAAGACCCGGATGATAATGTTAATCCTATGGGGAATTTATTTTCAAATATGTTGCTTGAATTTTGATGTTTTCGAATGATTTTTCTTCTTTTTTTGCTTATGATAACTGAGGCCAATCTACAACCGGGCTAGTTTTTACTTTCTTGATTTTGGTTTCATAATTTTTTTAATTATTTTTACTTTCGGAACCGATTTGAACCGGTTCTCAAATTAAAACTATTCCCATATTAAAAAAAAATATAACAAAAATCGAAAAAGTAAGAAGTAACCCGGTTGTAGCTTGTCCTCAGCTATCCTATGCGAACCCCCCCCCCCCCCCCCAAAAAAAAAAAAAAACATTCGAAGATATCAAAATTTAAGCGAGATATTTGAAAATAACTTCCCCATAGCCTAGCTGCCAACTCTTTCGCTTTTTCAAACCACAAAAATTTAATAGAAATTTTTGCCTTATTTAATCGGCTGATTACGGCGATTTAAAAGGTAAAATTTACTATAAAATTTTTGTGGTCAGAAAAAGCATAAAATGTTGGCAGCTATGCCATAGATTAACGTTATCATCCGGGTCCTTTCGAGTGGCTAGTGTACGCAGTGTTGCCAGATTGGGGACTTTTTTGCCCCCAGATTGTTGATTGTCACGGCCAAAGCGATATAAGTAAGAGTCCTATCTTAAATGGGAGAGGTAACCGCAAGATTAAAGGCGAGGTCACGTCAATCAAGGTCATACGCCACTCAGCGGACGGTGTGAACTACAAGAGGATTATTAACTTCTTTCCCCTTTGTGGATGATCTATAAGTTCGATATCTATGAAATAACTATGCGCACGCGCAACCGTGATTTTATTCATTTGTCGTCTGCAGTACTTAATTTTTGGAAGTATAGATATAATTCGATTTATTTATTCGCCATTATTTAATTTATTAATTGAAGTTAGTTATTTAAACAAAATCAGTTCTTTTAAGAACTTATATTATCTGGGAAAATGCCACGTTGGCGTTCTAATTACTACAGTTTTCAAAACTGCAAAAATAACTCTCTATCTCAAAGAACACATTTTTTTCTCTTCGCAAAAGAGAAAAACAGGTTAGTTTTGTGTTTTATTATAATTTATAAAAAAGTTAAAATATTATTTAATATATATTATTAAATGGTCAGTGATCTTAATACGTTCTATTTGAATCATGTTTTTGTAATGCAATGAACAAGGACATATAAAAATTAGTTAATGTATGTTAAGATAGAATTTTACAGCAGCATTTTCAATTCAATCCCTGATAAGATAAAGTTATAAAAATTACATAAACATGTGTATTTCCAATGAGAATTAAACGTTTTATTACGCTTAGAGTTTAAGTATAAATTATTTAATTAATTTTAAGGCATATTTTTTATTTACCGGGCGCAGGCGATAAGTTGCCAAATATTCTCTTGATCGAATTGTATTTATAATATTTAAAATAGAAGCATTTCATTCATTCCATTTAAAACTCATTTAATTTTACATTAGGATCCACTTTAATTTAAAATGCAAGCAGTAATTTTTGTACTATTAAACCAGCAATAATTGATTATTTATGTTTTAAATATTTTGAGAATTTTAGACAACAGCTTTAAAGAAATTCCTAAAATCGACAAATTACTTTTTTTTTTTAAATCTAGAAATATGTTGGTCATTGTGTCATATCCGGGAAAAATAGTTTTCATGGGATACCTGCACTTCGCACAGGTGAATAACATTGCAGAAAGCATGCAAAGTATAGAAGAAACTTCAAAAATTGGAATAAAATATAAAATATTTACAAATAGTACGTGGTATGCTCAATTAAACATTTATTATCTTACACCGGTTCTTCTTAGGGGTAAAATGGATAACTTTCCGTAATCGGGCCGATGTCAAATGAGAAAGCAGTATACAATTGTAACTGTATAAAAGTTAAATAATGGTTAGAAAATGAAAGTAACTTTTATCGAAATAACCCAATTGCGGAACATTCTCCAAATTTGAATAAGGCTTATGAAACACACAACAATTGTCAATAACTGAAAACTATAAACTACTAATAAGCTCGAGGTAGCAGTTGTTGGTCGGTAGCCAATAATTTCAAATTTCCCTTTTAATTTTGTCCGGTTTCAATTTTTAATTTTTTTTTCTATCTGGCTTCCGCAAAAGAGTCGGAATAAGTAGTAGAAAAAAGGGCTGCGGACGGAGATAGGCCAATTGAACGTATTAAAATCACTGACATTTACTAATATATATTAAATAATATTTTAACTTTTTTATAAAAAAAATTATAGGGCTGAAAATCACGTTTAAGATGCTTAAAGGTTTTAAATATTTCTCTTTTGCAATTTCCCAACCAGCTGGTATATTTTAGAAATCGTAGTTTGTAACATAACTTACTCAATTGTTGTACTTGTATATACAGTTGTAACAACCATAAAGAATGTTTAAGGATTTATCAGCTACGTTTAGATAACGTAAAATTAATTTGCTAATTTATAATCAAGTTGTAAAAATACTAAAGTGTTGTATTGTTACTAGAAACACATCCATGTACATAATTTTTATTTTTCTAGCATATCTGGGAGGGAAAAATCGATTAATTTTTTTTTTATCTTTTCATATTTATGAGCAGGGTTAGATTAAATAAACAGTGTAAAAAAGTACTTTTATGTTAGCCGGCCGCAGTTCATAAACCGTCAAATATTTTCCCCATCACCAGCGTTTATGTTGCATTCATTTCATTCAAAATATAAAATCATCATTTTAAAAATATACTCGTCATTTGAAAAACATAACTTTATTTAAAATACATACATACTGGTATATTACATCAATTTAAACACATGCTTTTCGCTCAGTATATTTAAAATACATTTTTTTCTAATAAATAATAACATAAACCCAAGTTGGGCAAGTTTCTTCCAATGTGGAAAAAAACCTGGAAAAAACCATGGAATTAAAAGTTACGCCTATAACTTTTATTAACAAAAATGTTTTCTTTTAGCCTGAATAGCTTGCATAAAATTCAGGTCTATTTGAAGACATTTACAATTTAAGAGTTATAGGCGGAAAGGCAGACAAAACCATTTTAGAGAATACCTGTTAAAATTTTAATCGTGAATTTCAAATATTTACTCACTCATGGAAGATTAACCTTGTTTACCAGATTTATTGAAAAATATTTTTGTCACAGCTTGTTTTGATAAAAATATATGTATTAAAAAAATAGGTGCAATGTCAGTTTAGTTTCGGGGCAAAAGACGATACTGTTTACGTAGCATTAGTGCTTTTTCTCCCGAAATTAAAATGACATTGCGACTTTTTTTTTTTAAATACACATATTTTCATCAAAACAAACTGTAACAAAAATATTCTGCAATAAATCTGGTAAACAAGGTTCATCTTCCATGAGTGAGTAAATATTTGAAATTCATGATTAAAATTTTAACAAGTATTCTCTAAAATAGCTTTGTCTGCTTTTCCGCCTATAACTCTTAAATTGTAAATATCTTCAAATAGACCTGCGCACGAGATGCGCAGATGGTAGATATTCTGTCATATATGACGTCATACAAAAAACCCGCGTATTTGCGTTATTCACTCCATCCACAAGATGGCGCAGCTGTGTCAATTTACGGCAGATTCCTGCATTAACTTTGCACGCTTACTTATAGCGCTTTGGTCACAGCTTTCTTGAATTAGAAATATTCGAATCTATAAATAGATTAAAAATTCTGAAAAATAAGGCGAATTAAACTATTTTAAAAAAGTGGTGACAGTCAAATAATCTGTATTAAAAAATTCTCCAATCTATCAACACTGAGTGAAGGGCCTACAGTAGTCACACGACATAGACATTAGTTTGCTTATGTCTATGGAAATGATTAAACGAATTGGAGCGTTAACTTTATATTTCTCGTTTTCATTTCATTATTTTTAAATGACTTTTTTTGGAATAGAAGAGCTGAGGTCGAACTTAAACCAGGCCTTTTTTTCTACTTTTTAAATTTTGGTTACAGTTTTATTAGGAGGTAACTTTTTTATTTCCAAACCGGTTTCAAAATTAAAAGTAGCTTCATAAAAATGTAATAAAAACATTTCACTAAATAACATATTTGTTTATACATTTTGAAAGTTTCGAAATTGTTCTTTATCGCAAAACTAATTTAGAATTAATTTCATTTGGCAACACGACATACTCAATTTCAAAGAAGTTTCGTCGCAATATTTTAATCATCTATCTAAAATATTCAGTCACTTAAATCGCATTTCTCTTACGTAAGGAAAGTAAAAATAGAATGCTTAACTGTGACGTGGAAAGTGCCTGGAAAGAAAACGCCAGTATTCAGTAAAGTGATTCTGTCTGTTCACTAAATTTGTTACTCTTTTAAAAGGTCAACATTTCGAAAGGAAATTTTTATCCTAATAGAATTTGTTCAATAACGCATTTTGCAACTTCCTTTTCACGTTTCAGTTCGTTTATGCCACGCCCTTATTTTTAACAATTAACCTTTTCGAGATGGCATCCTTTGCAGAAATTTTATTTGAGTGGCACCGCTTTTTTTAAATAATTCCCTTTACTTGTGATAATCCGAAAAATGTTACAACTACAAAAGAAAAATATTACAACATTTATTTATTAATGGTGCTAAAAACAAGTTCCACATTCACCTTTTAACCCTTGAAGGGCGGTGATGCGCTCACGGCATCACATAATTTAATCCCAATTTACCACATTGGCACCCGAATTTTTTAATGAAAATTTCGCTTTTATTCAGTACGCGGAAATATACTTTTACTTGTTTACAAATAAATTTTCTTGTAAATACTGGTGTCAGTCAATTATTTCAACATTTTGCGAATACAAGTACTTTGCCCCTGAAAGGGTTAACCCTTTCCGGCACGGGCAATTTTTGTTGTAAAATGATTAAATGATTGACTGACACCGGAATTTTAAAACGACTTTTTTAGAAATTCAAAACATTTTATTTTATCTATTCCTTGTAAAAGCAAAATTTTACTAAAATATTCTTGGTGTCATTCGTAAGTTTGGAATTAAAATTAGGTATCCCGACCCGGGCACACTGTGCCGGAAAGGGTTAACAGTGCATATATGCATCACCCATCCCGAAAGGGTTAACATTATAATTAACAAGAAGGAAAAATCATGCCTAGGCATAGATTATGAAACACTTTGCAACAAAAAAAAAATTAAGAATTTTTTTTTCATACAATGAAATAAGATATCTAAATAAGGAATTTAAAAAACACGTAACAGTAAAAATCCACTATAAGCAACTGAATTCTATACCCGGTAATGTGTGTTCTTTCTTTCATGCAGCACTGTATTTACAAATCTTTCGCTGGCGGCTATTTTTTAATTCTATCTCGCAATCCTTTCTCAAAACAAAAATCTTCCAAATCAGGGGTGCCACAGCTGACTATTTTTCTATTCTAGTAGCACCACAATTTCAAAAAAAAAAAAAAAAGCGCGAGTTACCAGTTCATATTACGTACGCCACGCTAAAAGCTGTAGCGGGCTTTACGATATTCTCTCCTCACATGCAAATAATTAGAGATATACATATAACGTACGCGAAGGTGAAATACTAAGAGGCTGTCTCGGGTATTACGATAATTCTTTTACTTCACATGAAAATAATTAGAGATTATTTAATTGCGCTTAATTATTATATATATTTTTTTTAAATAAAGAAAAACGTTTTATCACAAACATCAACAAAACTTTTTATTCCATTTATTCCCTTATTCCAAAGATATCCTTTTATCGTCTGCTGCCATAGCAACATGATAAATTAAATTACATTAAAAAAAAGGCTCAGTAGTCGAAAAATATTTTTCTTAATCTAATAGTTATTTTTTATTTTGGTTTTAGAATTAAGTTCATGAATTCACGTGCGTAGAACGGGTTAATCAACTAGTACACTGATAAAATGTGCAAGAAAAATATACTACAAAATTTTTGTTTTAAATAGTGGTATAGGTAGAACATAAAAATAGTCGTCCGTAGCAGTTCCCTATTTATTTTATAGAATTTATGCACACCATGAAATATCCTAAAAATAAGATAAATTAAAAAATGTTAGCTGCAGTTGAAAACTAACTTTTAGCAATTTTTTAAAATGCATTTTTGAGAAAAATGCATCTTTTATTGCAAGAATATTTTCAAATGCCGCAAGCAATTGGTACTTCAGTTTTGTCAACAGCTCGCACAGAAACAGATAAAGCAATTAGGTTGGTTGCTTGAAACCACTACGGCCATCTTTTTTCACACAAGAGCTAAACAGACCAGAATTCCGTTTAACCCTTTCCGGCACAGACAATTTTTGTTGTGAAATGATGAAGTGATTGACTGACACCGGAATTTACAAACGACTTTTTTAGATATTAAAAACATGTTACTTTACATGTTCATTGTAAAAGGAAAATTTTACTAAAATATTCTTGGTGCCGATCGTAAGTTTGGTATTAAAATTAGGTATTCTGACCTGAGCACACTGCGTCGGAAAGGGTTAATCTTTTTATTGGCGGTATCCGCAGGGCGCAAACACTTAATTTTAATTCCAAAGGGCCAAGTGGAATCCAGAATGTTTTCATAATATACGTAAACAAAAGCTTTTAATTAATTTAAAATAAAATTTTTCATCGATTCTGATGCCATTCAATTATTTCAACAATTTAACAGCAGAAGTACTTTGCTCCTGAAAGGGTTAACGTGGATTCCGACCCGGTACAAAGGTCTGTGCCAGAGTCCTGATTCGAACACGTACTTTTTGTCTGGTACTCGAAGCCCTAACCGCTAGATAAGCAGGTTGGCGTGGCGCAATAAGCTGATTTTTTATTTAGAAATTTGGAATTCTCACCAGAAATTTTGATTAGCTATTTTTCGTTTATATACCGATGGGCAGTGTTGACAGATAATCGAAAGTCAATTTCCCCAAAATTTCTGAAATTTTCCCGAAATTAGTGTTATTTTCCGAAAAATTCCACAACGCAGTTTCTACTCAAAGAAGTAAATTTTATATTTTCAATTTCCAAGTATAAAAAATGTTTAACTAATTTAAACTCAAAATTTTCCCCCAAATCAAGCATTTTTTTGAAAAAAAATCCCCATTTACAAAAAAATAAACATTTAAACTCGGTACAATTTTGTATGCATATTCGCAGCAAAACGTAAAGAATGAGTTATACATTTTACAACGACAAGCTTGTTTACACATTTTTTTAACACGTTGGCGGCCAAACCGTATGAGGTGAAATCATTCCTCGTGGCTGAAAGTTTTTTTTTTGTTGAAATTTATTGTTGAAAGATTTTTGTTGAAATTTAATTAATTTGTTTTGTTGAAATTGTTACAAAACTCTTTAGGAAGGCTAGGAAAAAAATTAAAGATGTTGCCAGTTCGCTAGACAGATACAGAATGAAGTGAAACAGCATTAACAGTTGTCGAAGGGTCGTCGACGGCCGCCATTTGGGGAGGGGCGTTAGTGTCGAACACACTTCGAAACCGCCGCCAACGTGTTAATTGTTGCCAATTGATGATTTTGGTCTATCTTCACGATAGCTCTATCTACGCTTATACCAATAACTTTTTCAAGGTTTAGATTTTAGACCATCTCTAGTCAGTTGAGATTTGAATGAATCTGAGATGGTGTTGGCATCATCTGCTTCTATCTGACTTAACCTATAAAATTTTTCAATATTAAACGTTTTCAATATTTTGCCATACGTAGATACCTAAATCGTAATACAAAGCACCTTCATTGTATGAATCACTGGTGCTTTCTTCAATAATGAAAAAAAAATAGCTGCTTTACAAATCTTTAATTAAATCTTTTTTTAAAAAAAAAGATCGTTTCGGATAGGACAAGATCTGAAGATTTAGTAATGGGAAAGTTTAAGCCGTTTAATATTGCAGAGTTTTCATTCAAGTTTCTTATAGGGAGAAACAAGGGATCGGCTGCATTCATTGAGCAATGTTCAGTTATAAAAGTAGAAATGTGATTTTAGTATGCAATTACATGTCTTGCAAAAAGCTCTACTGTCATTCGATGATGCATAAATTAACCAACCTTGAAACAGAAAAAAAGTTAAATAATTGTTTTTATTACTGTTGCATAAATCTATACTAATAAAAGAAGTGTATATACATTTATGTGTATGTGTGTGTGTGTGTTCCTATATGGGATGACTAGGAAAATCTGCCGTACTTAGTGATGTGGGAATTCAGGTGGGGATAGTCCAAGGAAGGTCGTATTGCACCTGTGATACGTGTAAGCTATAATGTTGTAAACGATGAGCACGTCCACGAGAATAATGATTGATATCTCAGATTTCTGTATTTTATTTTCGTTTTCCATATCAAAATCGAGTTCGAGGCAGATCCAGTGCTGCCAGATGACTTTCGTAAACTTTACTTGAAATAGTGAGAAAAATTCCCCAAGTTTTTCCCCAAAAAATTTAATGTCCTCAAACATTTGTCCACGAACTATTAGTCCCCAAAAAATTCCCCTGGAGGTTCGACATTCCCCAAACTGGGGACAAAATTTTTAATCTGGCAACACTGACTATTAGCACTCCGTGAATAATAATAATACTAATAATAAATACTATTCAAACTTTTCTGGTGTAAATTTAGAAATTTGGAATAAAATATCCCCTCAGATTTGGTATGATTGGCCAATTTTTAGAATAGCTGTCAGATGTAGGGAGATATTGTGGAGAGTATAGAAAAATAATATCTGTTGTAATTCCTGTTGCATGATGAATTAAACAGCGAAAGAGAGCAGCTTTGTGACCACTGCAAAATTAACTGCTGGTTACAAACGCAATCAGTTCAGCAATAATTTTTTTTCTCTGTAAAAAATCAAATGTATTTCTGTGTATTTATGTGAATATGCTACTGTTTTTTATTTTCGAAATGTGGGAATTTTATTTCTTCTGTTATTTTCAGTGAGTGTGAACATCCTTTGTTGGAATTCGGTTAAAAATAAGCTCAATTTAAAACCTTTTTTTTTATTTCTTGAAAAAGTTTCAAAAGTCTCAATGCTACAAAAACGTCAAAAACAGCTTCTTGACAGTTTATTTATAAAAAACAACTTTCTTTAAAGTAAATTTTGAAACACATTCTTCCTTTTTCTTTTATAATCTTACTCTTTGGACAATAGTCTCAGAGTAATTTGATAATCTAAAAGGTTGTTCTCTTCATGTTATCTTTTATATTGATCTTCAGATTTCTTTGTTGTTTTTCATTTTCATATATCAACTAAATAACTCGATTTCCAATTTCCTTGACATAAAAGTTTACAGGAAAAAAGAGTGCTTTATTCCGTTACTGAAAGAACACTTTAATTATATAGGCGACTTTCTTTCATGTAGTATTTTCTTTTTACTCTTCATCAATGTTTTTCAAACAACTTTTATCTCTAGACATAATTAAACTCATTCTTAAGCTTTTACATCATACTTAAATTATTATCACAAAAAAAAAACAACCTATACACGGAGTTTCCAACTTGTAAACTTTTTCTTACAACTAATATTTTATAAATAAAATTTTGCCTTATTTAATCGCCAAAAATCTGAAAAGGCAGATCCAAAAGGCAGAAATTTCTATTAAATTTTATTGGTATTAGAAAAGGGTAAAATTGTGCTACACATATGTAAAGAATGTTTATTTTCAAAATGCATTTATTTATACACGTATCACGCGCCTAAAACATGGCTAAGCATTTTGGAGAACACGGGCACACATCAACTACTATTTTCAAACAGCAATTCTCACGTTATTTATGAAAATTTCTGCAGTTATAGAAGGCCACAATTATAATTCGTAAATTGTGGTACTCCTGAACAGGAAACTGACCCACGTGCGTATGTGATAATCAGACTCAGCGCATTGTATTATAGATACAGAAGGAAAGCAACTTTATATAGTATGCGATAATAAATATCAACTAAGTATCTTAAAAACTTTCTTTCTTTAGCATTGTAAACTTTCTGTCTTAAATATTTCCCTTTGTTTTATATTAACATTTAATTAGGAATCTGATTTTGTTTTGTATACCTGTATCTCAAAAACGAATTTTTTATAATGTGTAGTCTTTTTCCAACAATCTAGGTAGACTTGTTTATTCATTACAGAAAGTATCGTTTTTTATTATAATGCTGAAAACGGAAATCTTTTTGTAACAAACTTAACAACATAATAAAATCAACACATTGTAATATGGGTTCACAACAATTATGTTCCATTTATCACAACAATTGTCTGTCATTTCTCATTTGGATTAATTTTATCTCAACTGTTTTTTTTTTTATTATATAACTTGCTGACGAATATGCACCAAGGAACTACTAATAAAAACGAACAGACATATCCTTAAAATAGTGAAGCTTCAACTGTAACAACTTTCGCGGTGTTGGATTATCGCCGGGAAAATTCCCACCAGTAAATTTAAATAGAAATTTTCTCCTTAATTAAATTTTTTATTCAAGCAAAATTTTAGCCATAAATAATGGAAGAAACATATATTAATTTTTAGTGGTAGTAGTCTATTTTGGCGGTAATCAGGCTCTGTGTTTTCGCCATATTGTGACAACCTAGAAAACCTCCTGTCAGTATCAGTAAAAAAATATTATAATATCTGGGCAAACTGACGCCAGTAAAAATAAATAGAAATTTTTATCATATATGTGATAAAACATTTCTATGACTAAGGCGCCTAAATAAAGCGGAATTTTCTATTCAAATTTACTGGTGGGAAGTTTCCCGAGGCGGTAATCACAAATTGTTTATCCGATGTAAAATAAACAGCCGCCATCTTGTGACAACCTCTTCAGTTACTTCATTCACAACTGGTAGACAGTACACTGTATGTCTTCTCCTCTTTATTCATAACTCCATTATATGCACATGCACTAAAATCATTTCTTATGGGGTCTCATGACTCTTAAAATTGGAAAAAATGAAAAAAAAAAGACAATTTTCAACATTTAATATCTTAAAATGTAGTTGATTTTAAGACACAATTTTAATTGGAATAAAATATATAAGTATGTTCTTTCATTTCATGTATTTAAAAAATTATAAGATGCAGAATTAGCATTCACAGGGGCTCCAAACTGTTAGACATTTGACGAGCAAAAAATCGGTATAACAATTTACGCGCACGATTACAAAATAAGTATTGCAACTAGAATGAAAATTTTGGTGCCTACTTATACTTCAGATTGTAATAATTACCCTGAACGTAAATAAATTTGTATTTAAAGCTTTTTTATATTTTTAATACAAAGTTGTATTTAGCTAATGCAAAATTAAGAAAATTTCAACAGTATAATCACCTAAAAAATATTGTTTTGAGCAATAAAAAGGAAATTTTAGGTTCAGTGTATACAGACTAACATGTGTTTTGAAAATTTCATGAAAAAATATTCATAAGTTTTTGAGATATCGTGCGCCTTATGTCCAAAAACGTCATTTGGAGAAAAATGGCTTCAAAATTTCCGAAACGACGCTTCAGCTATTGAACGTGTATAAATGTAAAAGCCATAACTTCAGTTCTAATAGGAATTTCAAGGAAACAATTATATTAAAATGTTCAGAAAAGATAGGAGTTTAACATCTAAAAATATTAAAATTTCGAAAATTTTAATTTTTTTTTTTTTTTTTTTTTTTTTAAGATTAATTGACAGAGACATATTCTTCAAAGTTCCTGTGCATTAAAGCCAAATCTTGTGATGCTTGTTCAAAAATTTTTTATTAAATTTACATCTTTCCTCTAGTTCAAATAAATCTTCTGCAAATTTATTTTAATTCTTTTTGTTGGTTGACATTAATATAGGTGGTTATTTAACGAGGACACCAAGGGGAAAACAATCACTACATCAGGAAGACATCCACTTCAACAGACAAACTTTCACAACTAATTTTAAAATGTTATTTTTGGCTAAATAAATCACAATAATTAATTAACACAAATAAATCTTTTAAAATTAGTGATTTAAGTAATTGAGTCATGAAGTAAAGAGTGAAGTAACTGAGAAGGTTCTCACAATATGGCGGCTGTTTTTTTTAATCTGATCAATAGGTTCTAATTACCGCCAGGGTAATCTTTATACCAGTTAATTTGAATAGAAAATTCCGTTTTATTTTAGCACCTTATTCATGTAAATATTCTCTCAGTAATATGGTAAAAATTTCTATTTGTTTTTACTGGTGTCAGTTAGTGGAGGTTTTACGTAGACTCTCGTTTTTACGAACCTCTTTTTCACGAACACTTGCGATTTTACAAACTATAGAGTGGTCCCAAATACGCTCCCATAGAAGAAATGTAATTTTTCGCTCCCATTTACGAACTACAGATTATGAAAATATCTTTTTTGCAAACTCAGTTTTCGTACTTCTGAATTTTTTTCTTAAAGTATTGCAATGCAGCGCCAACGTCAGTTAAACTATATACAGGTACAATGAGACATCTGTTGCATTCCAATAATGTGTTGTTTTCCCCAATCTATTTCGGAGGGAGGGAGTATAGCAACAATTTCCAGTAGTGGTTGTATGGACTCAGGAACTTTTTTGAAAGGAACAATAACTGTTAAAGGTAAACGTAGTAAAGTTTTCCATAGATAAAATGGAAACATATATTTTTCAAAATGTGATTTAAAAAAAAGTTACGTGATGATTCCCATTCCTAATTTTTTATCTATGTTTTCTTCTATGTATTTTCATCTACTAAGAAC
Organism: Maratus speciosus; assembly: GCA_963932465.1. NCBI lineage: Eukaryota > Metazoa > Arthropoda > Arachnida > Araneae > Salticidae > Maratus > Maratus speciosus. The sequence goes on along the minus strand of OZ010794.1, from coordinate 275,983,965 downwards.
TAATACAGTCTGTGTTTTCATATGTAATATTTTCAAAGCATGGTAACGTATGTGTACTAAAATAATTTTTTGTCCATAAATTTGCATTTTTTTCTTGTATATTTCAAAAAATACAGGTATAAATTTATTAAATAATAAACAATCTTGAAATACTGCTTCATCTATGAAGAGGGGACAGTTTGATAAAAATAGACATAAATAATATACGTATTCATATCATTTTTGGTGTTTTTCTATTTTACGAACTATTCGGATGTTCCCTACGAGTCCGTAAAAACGAGCGTCGACTGTATAATCTTTTTCGCTGACACTGTCAGGAGGTTGTCTAGGTTGTCACAATGTGGCGGAAACTCAGGGCTGATTACCACCAAAGTAAACTACTCCCAGTAAAAATGAATATCTGTTTCTGACATTTTTTATGACTGAAATTTTACATTAGTAAGGCATTTAAGTAAGAAAAAACTCTATTTAAATGTATTGGTAGAAGTTTCCCCCGGCGATAATAAACCCCTGCGAAAGCGGTTCAGTTGAAGCTACGCTATTTTAAGGATATGTCAGTTCGTCTTAACTAATAGTTCCATGTTTTAAGTATGCCTGATTGCCCCTTTCGCGCGCGTGAAGTCATCGTCTATGCGCAGAAAGCGTGAACATTGTATGAAGGTGGGATTTATTTTCATGATTACCTTTCAAACGATTGAAACAATATGCAAACATTGAAATAAATTCGTTAGAACTGAAATAATATCATGGCAAACTTCATCAAAAAGTAGATCGTATAATTCATAGTATTGTATTTAAAAAATATAATGTAGAGCTGGGGAATTGGGAAGAATGTTTTATTAAAGTTTGATATATCAAGAATATTTATTAAAAAATTACAAAATGTGATTACATATCAGAATTTCTACTAAACTATCCTATCTCATCACAACATTCTTGTTATTTTTTACTTCGATATTTCTTCAACATATACACAATTTAAAATGCAAGAGTCTCATTTATACAGAAAATGTAAGGGTACTAACTCATATGCTTTTTTAAAAGTAAAATAAATATATTTAAACGAGAAATATTACTTAATAAGTAAAATAAAATCTGTACTACATTTCGTTAAATAAAAGCAGAGCACAAATTATAAGTACCGTATAAGGTGTTGCTAGTGCGCTGCATGATTTTTTTTTTATTTTTATCCCGATTGCTTGATTGCCACCACTTTAAAAATAAATACTGGGTTGTCCGAATGTTCATGCCGATTTGCGACCACTAGTAATTATTTTTATATTCTATTCGTACCACTCTTTTAAAAAATACCTTTTTATAGTAGGTTTCTCTTGTAGATGTTGTTAAAGTATATCTGAAAGATTTTTATTTCCAAAAAGTGGTGCTAGATGAATTTAAAAATATCACGTGATTGAGAAACAAACTTTTGGGTAAAACTTTGACTGTGAGAAACTAACTTCTTTCATTCATTTGAGACATTTCAACCCTCCCTCCCTACACTCCCGTCTACTCTTTGTTTCTTTTTCTCAAAAATTCTTTTCTCCAAAAGAAAAATTGACTCTTTGAATGACATCGATAAGTGTTGTGCCAACAAATCACAAATGTTTTGGAAAGAAGGCATTATGAGACTTCTGGACCGATGGGAGGATGTAGAAGAGAATAGTGTCTATATAATTTAATAAATGTACACTTAAACTTAAATCTCCTGCGTTTCAATTTGCCTTCAAAATCGGCACGAACTTTCTAGACAAACTAGTATAAAATTCGGCTTATTTTGTCATAATCTGTTATTAAATTAGATTCTGGACCGATGGGAGGATGTAGAAGAGAATAGTGTCTATATAATTTAATAAATGTACACTTAAACTTAAATCTTCTGCGTTTCAATTTGCCTTCAAAATCGGCACGAACTTTCTAGACAAACTAGTATAAAATTCGGCTTATTTTGTCATAATCTGTTATTAAATTAGGCGAATACTTCTACTTCAGAAAAGTGGTAGTAATAAAGCAATCATAAATTTAAACAAGAAAGAAAAAATCATGCGTCAAGCATAGATTATGAAACACTTTCCAACACATTCAGAATAATAATAATAATAATACGAAACTGTACCGTTTAATAAGTTAAAATATTGTGCTTAATTCAACGATATGGAAATGCATAACACATTTGAAAAATCAAATTTCAGCTGTTTCCATCTACAATCGGAAAATTATCCGAATTCTTTGATCAACGCTGTATATATTGTATTGCCCTATTGTATAGTATCATCTTGTAGTAAAATTCAGTGATTTATATCAATGTCAATACATTTGAAATAGTGTAATGTCCTTAAAATACACTGCAAACGATTTTTCCCCTTTGACTATAATGCAATGGAATTCTTTTGAGTGCTCCTGTAAATGAACTATTTATTCCACATACTTCATATACAATACCAATCATACCTTGGTGACCCTAAATAACGTTTAACAATTGCATGAAAATACGAGTATACTTACTGGAGTTAGAGCGTGGACAGACGGCAGGATGGACAAACAAACCGTATGCATAAACACTTTATTAGCTTTATTGGAAAGTGTTAAAAAGTAGTGAACTGACAACACTGACAGTATATTCCATGGAACTATTAATAAAGAGGAACTGACATATCTTTAAAATAGTGAAGCTTCAACTGTAACCGCTATGCCAGGAGTTGTTTACCGACGGTGGAAACTTCCACCAGTAGATTTATATAGAAATTTTCAACATATTTAAACGCCTTTTTATTACAAAATTTCAGTTAAAAATAATGGTAGAAACGGATTTTCATTTTTACTGGTAGGAGTTTACTTTGGCAGTAGTTAGGCCCTGCGTTTCCGCCATATTGTGACAACCAGGGGAAAAATTGACAGTTGTACAAGGCATACTGACACCGGTAAAAACAAATAGAAATTTTTACGACATTTTTGTGTAAAATTTCCATGAATAAGACGTTTAATTAAGACGAAATTTTCTATTCAATTTTATTGGTGGGATGTTTGCCCTGGCTGTAAACAGAAACTGAAGATCCGATTTTAAAAATGCAGCCGCCATCTTGTGACAACCTCCTCAATTACTTCACTCGCAACTGGTAGACAATACACTATATGCCTCCACCTCTTTATTCAGAACTCCATTGTATAATCAGACTTATAATGTGCACCTACGATTTGAGAAGGATTTTCTATTTTTAAATATATTTGTCTTATTTCGGTTATCCTCTATCTTGCAAAGAAACCTTCATAAGATATGTAGGATGAAAATATAGTAAAAACTATAATAATTAGCACAAACATAAACAATACTTATAAGGAAATGCAAACTGAGGACATATGCTACTGCCAAGCCTATTTGTTGGAACACATAAAAAGTGCTTGAAATCGTATACTTGATTATTAAAAAAATCACGTCCCCTTCTCTTGTTCATAAATAAAAAAATCTTAATTATTGTGCTTAATTTTTAAGCTTTCATTTTTATATGCGTACCGGTACAATGTGCAACAGAAAAGTTTGATAAATTTTCATGTTTCAAAAGTGTGCGCAATTCAACTGCAGTTGACAATCTGTCCACAGACTGCAGATTTTGCATCTTCATGAAGGAAACCATATTAAGCAGCATCCCGTGCGTAGATAAGGCCTTTGTCACGTGAACATTTGCTACATTCAAATAAAGTTTGTAGAGATGCGTCTTTTCAACGCATCACCAGTTGTACAGCTTCAACTATTTTCTGAAGCTATTTTTACGCATAATTTATTTCCCCATGTCTTGAATAGTTTGTGCACAAAATTTGAAGGTTATACACTGAGTAGTTCAATATATAGAGAGGTCGAAGTAGGGGTGTTTTAATTATAGCCACCCTTTATATATTTCCCCCTTTAAAATAGAAAATGCAATTTATGTTTTGGATGAAAATTTAAAGCTCAACCACAAATCGACATTTCAAATATAAAGAAATATCCCCCATTCGAAATGTACAAACTCTGAAAAATATTTTCTTCACAATAATTTATATCCTTCGTGACATGATGCCATTCCTTTGTAATTCTTATAAATCACGTAGGTCGCCGTTTTTCCAACTTTCGTAGTGAAAGAATTTGTTGTCATTATTTTCTTCCTACACTTTCTATTGACAAACAAAAAAAATTTCTTATTCGTTATATATGTTCAATAAAAACTAGTAAATCTGCAGATCAAGAGCCTCAACGTCATCTCTGCAACTTATTGTTTTTAGCAAATTTTGCTTAATATTATTCTTTCCACAAAAACAAAATTTAAACTTTTAAATTACACAAACATTTATAGAAGGAGAAAAAAATATTTCGATGGTTTCAGACATTAGAAGCGTTAAATTAAACACGTTGTTATGTAATGATATTCTGAAATTCTCACGAGCTACTTATTCTAGTAATTTTTATATAATAAAGCAAATTTCTTCGGGGGGTGCCCCCCCTGAACCCCCCGTTGTGTAATTTATTTTGCATTTGTATTTTTCTATTGATTGAGTTAATGATTATCCTATATCTTAGATTCATTTTTACACTGCGATTTATAAGGATAAGCAACAATTTGGTCAAGCATTTTACGTTATCCTAATATCGATACAGCAGTATTTACTTGCCTGCTAACCACAAACATCTGTATCTAATGGATAAAGAACTTTTGGAAATGTATACTGAGACATCTAATTTAGAAATCTAATAATAATTTTGATTACCATTCTGCAATATTTATATCTAAGATCTAATCTAAATATCTAAAAATGTACTCGTTAGCATTAACTTACTAAAATCACACTAAAGTAGGGGGAGTTCTAAACCTAACGGTTAATAATTCATCATCGTGTCCACTTCCAATTGACTAAATAGATAAACGTGATATGGCGCCGTTAAGTATTTTTTGTGATAGCCTTTTAATAGTATCCACATTTAATTTAAAATCGTGATGTTACAAACACCGTTGAAATTTGATGCACACCTGTGTTCAGGTCAAATTACGAAAGGTTAACTAACCTTTTATTTCCCTTAGCCGGGCATTTTGTTTCATTTTTCGTAATAGGGATTATTTTAATAATTTATTTTACACTCTACAAGCTGTTACACGGGACGTTGTTCACGTAGCATTAAAATAGAGATAAATGCATTAAATAAAACATTTCACTCACCACCAGACATGGCAAGTCTCAGGCTTTTTGCACAACACTATTACCATACAGAAAATGTTGTTCTTTTAAATCGCGCAAATGTTTCAATTAAATAAAGTAACATTTTTTGTATTAAAATACTGGTATCCAGAACGCCGGAGGCTTGGCAGCCCTGCTCCTCTTAATAGAAACATATATAGTTAACCAACACTTTATCACATTTTATAGGAAACAATACGGAATTTCTTATTTGTATGGCCTTACATATACCTCAGTCATAAAAATGTAAAATTTTGTGCCAATTAATATACGCAATTGCGAAAATGAAATCGCAACCAATGAGAAAAGGAAGGCCAAGTAAAATCGTGTAAATCGAGGAATCTTTCTTCGTAGTGTGGGAAAATACCACTACAAAAATTAATTTAGGTGGTATTTGGTGTGAAATGTTTATATGTATTCATTCCTGTCCTATTTATCTTTTTTATTATTTGTAATTTGCTGCATTTTCCCTTTGCACGTGAAAATCTTACAAATTAAAATGAACTCTTTGGGAGAAATTGTTATTCCCTTTTTTTTTGGCAACAATAAAGTTTATAAAGTTTAATAGAATAATGTCAGTTTATTCTGTATGAAAATAACGAACTTTTCCTTTATAATCAAAATAGTTGAATACATAAATAAAGATATTATTCTATATAGTATATAAATACTATTTTCATCTCTGCGTTTAAATCAATTTATATGCAAATATCTATACAAAGGCATTCATTATTTCATTCCTTTTAACTTTGATTTGACTTTAAAAACCATACATACTTTCACATTTATGATATTTTTAGATGAGATATAGTTGCTACGCAACGGTTAAAAGAAAAAAAAATGAAATATAAGTAAATTCATAAAATAAAATGTTTTATATTATTCGAACACATGTATAAAATTCCATCATAAGTTATACACCTAATTTAAAAGCTCTGACAAATGTTTTGACAAAATTGCAAACTAATAGGAATAATTTACTACTCTTATTTAAAAATTTCAGCATCAAAAATTTACCATTTAAATCCATTTTTTATATGAGCCATTTCTTTCAACAAATGAAAATTTGAAAATCGTCTGACTTGCCATTGAAAAGCATTACAGAGCAAAATAAAATATTCTATATTTCCCGAACGAATGAACCAAATTTAACCAAAAACCATACAGCTAAGTCCGAGTACCTCATCAACATGCCACATTAATTTCAAGCCGATCGGATGCTTTTTGCGGCAGTTATCGCGGAACAGACGGACAGACAGACAGACAGACAGACAGACAAACGGAAATCAAAACTTTTCGTGTCTCCACAGTAAGCCTTCACTGACGTTTCGGCAATTAAGTAGTTTGATGCTTTATTTTTGCATTGTAAATAAGGGAAAATCTTTATTAATGATTTATATAACCTTGAAAAATGCTCTCTGAGTTTATGTAAATGTTTAATAATAGGAAAAATAATGAAAAAAAATTAAATAGGTAAAGAAAAAAAGGAAATGTTTTAGTTTTAAAAAAAGTAAAATTAAGTTAGCATCTGAACTGAAGCAAAATGATTTATCAAATTTAAAGAATAATTCTAAATTTTATTTTTATGAATTAACTGAATCAATCACGTCTCATTTAATAAAATTACATACTTCGAGCTTTTATTGAAAAATAAGCCCATGATTTATATTTATGCTTCGTAAGTTAAAAATTTTTTGAAATATGTTATGCTGTTATACTTGAATTTAAAGAATTTGATTATTTAAAAAATATATATGGGAGACTAGGGAGGGTTAACTCACCCATCAGTTTTCCTATTTAAAAGAATTTTAGAGATTTATCGATAGGTGGCAACCAAAGCAAATATATCATAAAACATTAAGTACGTTTTAAGCAATGCAAAAATATCGAACTTTCATTCCAGCCATAAAGATCGTACAGTAAGTTAAGCTTAACAGAACAATGTACTGTTATTTAGGAAAGGGCTATGTGGGAAGGCTTGATCGAGTCAATGTGAGGGAGGGTTGACTAGATGCTCAAGACTCCCTTAATTAAGTGGTTTTGGAAATCTTTTTATTATTCACTGTGCATAATGAAAGATTAATGTTCATATATTTAAAAGAATGTAAATTTATTCTACAGTAAATGGGGTGATGGAAAATAAATTGTTTAAAACTGATTAAAGAAAAATATGAAAAATTGCTTTAGTATCCACTGCAAGAAAATATTTAATGAAATATAAATGGGAAAGTTGTTAGGAACTTTTTTCCGTGTAAATATTACTTAGAATTGGTAAATAGAAACTTTTAAAATGACTAGAACGTATGAAAGAAGCAGTCTTAACACTAGAAAGCCCGTAAATTTTACTCAAGTTTCATAAAAATATTTGACACCAGAATTTTTATTTATAACTATTTGACTGATTTGTTTGACGTAAATCTGCGTGGTTTAAATTTACCTTATTTTATGAAATAATTTCTGGTTCTAGATGACATTTAATCATATGGTCGCAGTCGGATCGACTCCTTCCGGCCGTTCTAGTACTAACCCTTACAGGGGCAGCCGTATGTTTATGGTTGGTGTATTTTTTAAACGGCCAATTATCTACTCAAGGGATATAGGCCCAAGGGGAGAGTGCCCTCCGTGGGGGTCTTTCTAAGGGAACCTAACCCGTATTTATGCATGGAAATCCATGGCTCCAAGAAAACCACGAAAACTCCGAACGATTAGTCCGACGGGCGCGATTGGGATCGAACCCAGCACCTCCCGTCTACCAGCTTCGAGCACATAACCTCTCAGCCACTGGCGGTGCCCGTATGTTTATGAAACCACTTAATTTCGATTCCCAAACGCAGCAATTGCACCATAATTTTGCTAAAATCTTTTCCCTTTAATATGTATGTGAAATACAGCCTTTTTCTTATTTCCAAATAGATATTTTCGTAAATTCCGGTGCCAGTCATTTATTTCAACATTTTAGTACTGAAAATATTTTGCCCGTGAAAGGGTTAAAAGATGTTAATGGTAACATGGTTTGTACGGATACCGTTATTTTTCCAGGAAAGGTACCAGTATCTTTTTATAGAAAAAGAAATCTAGATTAAACGCTCAAAATTTCCCCATCTCTTAAGAAGAGATTTTCTATAATATAATATTGGTGCCGCAAAATTTTCTGGTCTGAAAAATTCAAGGAGGCGTACGAACCATGGGTAAATTATGTGCTCATGCGGCTTCAAAAGAACATAGCATTGATCGAAAAACTTCAGTAAGGTATGCAGACTAGTGATGGGCGATTCTCGAAAATTCGACAATCGAGAAAAATCACAATCGATACAGCCATCGATTAATTCCTAGAATCTACAATCGAGATGTTTTACAATCGATTATAACGAGAGAAGCTAAAAACAATTGTTGGAAAACTTCATAATTTCATAGTAGTGATAGGGTTTGCTCGATAATTCTGCTATCGCAATTATTTTCTCCTGATAAGGCTTAAGGGGCTCCTGGCTTAAGGGGTTACTTCAGTCAATTGAAAAGACCTGCTCCCTAATGCTAATCTTATGGAAGAAATTTATAAAGATATCTCATTTGAATTTCAGTATTTTAAAATGATTTTCTTTGCATTGGAATAAATTCCCCTTTTTTCTTTATGAAACTGCAATGTCCAAATCGCGTAACTATGGCGCATTTGATGAATCAAATAACCTTTCTACTTTTTAGATAACTCCAAAAAGTTTGATACAGTTTAAAGTTCCCCTAAATGTCAAATACTGTGGAATTTCACCATTGATCGAAAACAAAAGTTTCTTTCGAAAAACGTAAGGATAGTAAGATAAAGATACCTGCCAAGAGGGAACCTGCCTAACACGGAAACTGTTTTCCAGTACCTAGCGATTCCAACATGACTCTTAAAGTCTGTATCGAAATCCAAATTAGCTACTTTATGACACATTTAAAAACTCATTTTTTATTTTAGACGCATTAGCTAGAATCGATTAGCATTTCCCTCTTTTCGATAAAGGAAAAAGGTTTGATACAAATTAAAGTTCCCTAAATGTCTAAAGTGTATCAAATGCTGTGGAATTTCTCCGTTTATCGAAAAGAAGACAGCTTTATCGAAAAACGTAAGGATAACCAGACATATATAACTACTGAGAGGGAACCTGCCTAACACGGAAATTGTTTTCCAGTGCCTAGCGATTCCAACATGATTCTTCAAGTCTGTATCGAAATCCAAAGTAGCTAGTTTCTGACACATTTACTGGCTCATTTTTTATTTTAAGCGCATTAGCTAGAATCGATTAGCATTTTCTTCTTTTCGATAAAGGCACAAGGTTTGATACAAGTTAAAGTTCCCTAAATGTCTAAAGTGTGTCTAATGCTGTTGAATTTCTCCGTTTATCGAAAACAAAGGATTGTTATCGAAAAACAGAAAGTAAACAGTAAACAGTAAACAGAAAAGTAAATATATCTGCTAATAGGGAATTCCATAACTAAAATAAAACTTCAATGGACTTCATTTTTGGTATTTTGGATAATTTTAATTTTCCAATCCTTACCAACGTGGTATTAGATGATGGGTCTGGAAAAGGTAGAAGAAATGCCCCCCCACCTAAAAAAAAGGGGCATTAGGCCCCAAATTGACAGTAGGGTAGACCAAGGATGAAAGTTAATTTCATGTACGAGAGGACTAGGGGAAGTTGAGAATGATAAAAAAACTAAACCATTGAATAAGAAAAAAATTGAAGAAAAAGAAAAATGGTAAAAGAACAAGTGAAGCGTGTGATTAGAGCCAGACAAATGAAGAGGAGCCCGATGGGCCACAGCTGGTCCAGAATGAGTGGCCAAGTAGTCAGAATGGGTTAAGAACTTGGAGAATAGTATCTACAATGAAGAAAAACAATGAGACAAAACATTATGAAAAACAGATAAAAAATACCAATAGCCTGAGGCTAAAAGTAAAATTTTTCACTGGGCGGTGAAAAATTTCCCCTGGTGGTAGTAAAAATAAAATTGATATGAGAAGATAGGGGAGAGTGAAAAGACTTTATTTTGTGAATTTTATAATTTTTGGACAAACAGTATACTAAAGGTTTGAAGAAACAAAACTCTAAAGCGCCCTCTTGAGGCGAAGAAAGGAGTTAAAATTAAGAAACATATGTCCATATTTTTTATTCGATTTTAGACACAATTTGATGTTAGTCTTATAATTTTCCCATGAGTGCAAGATACCGCACCAGAGTACGAAAAAAACCGCCGCTAAGTATATTCCTTTAGAGCATTTTAAGCCCAGTGGTCTAAAATTAACGGTGGATTGACAAAAGAAAGGTAGATTTAGAAAGGTTATGAGATTACCCTTATTTTAATATATTACATGAGTGGGGTAAAATAATTTTGAAAAATCCTCTTTCCTGAGGCGACACTTAAAATCTTGAAAACACATAATTTGCAGTGCAGTTTTGTTTTAACAATAGCATTCTAATATTAAGAGATATGGGACAGCTTAGGAGGGCTAAAATAAGAGAAACATTGAAAATCAAAGACAAACTGGCGCCGCCAAATTCACTAGAAAACTTCTATATCAACAACTGAAACCCGAACTGATAACTTAAACCACTATGCCTCCTAACCCATATCGGTTAATAACAAAAGTGAATGGAAAAGAACATGCACTCCTTTGGGAAATCATGACGGTAGTTTGACTCTTGGCGGTAAGTTTGACTCTTCTGAAAGCTTCCTTTCTCTCGCCCTCTCTCTCTCATTTCGAGATATATTTTCTGCTGCTGCAAACTGCTCGAGGAGACATCCCTGCTCGAGGGCAAACCTTTCGCTTACTTCGAGATATCTTATGGATTGTAACTCATCACTTCCCTTTGCCATTCTCGTTTCTCGCTCTCGGTCTCTGTTCAACATTTCATATGACATTGTCGAGAATGAGAAATCAGTTTTCGTCCTTCCTCGAAATGTTACTCTCGACAATGAGCTGTGAAATGAAGCTTTAATTTTCAATGTTTTTCTTATTTTTAGCCCTACCAAGCTGTCACATACCCGGAGCCCTCCGATAAATATTATTTATTAAATATAAAAATTTCAAAGAGGAAGGTGGGTCGGGTGAATTCCGAGGGACGTGAGAGTGGGCGGGGCGCAATTTAAAAAAAATTACCGAACTCTTCCTGTGACATATCATCGAAAAACCCTTTGACAAATCTTTTATATTATGAACCTTTCTTCCCCCCGAAGGTGAAATTCGGGGGGTGGGGAGGGGGCGAAGAATTTTTTAAAACCGTAGCCGATTTCTATAATAAATTTAAATATCATTTTAGATGTGGGTATTTTGTGCAGTCTTCCGGTAATAATTATTTATTGAACATAAAAAGTTTAAAGTGGGGGCTGCGTAAATTCCGGGGCGAAAGAGTGAGCCCAAGGGAAGGGGAGGGAGGGGAGCAATTTTCAAACTTTTTTTGGACCCGTTATGTGATATGTTATCGGAAAGCTCTCGTATGACTCTTTCATATTATGAGACTTTCTTCCTCCCCTCCCCAATTTGGCTCCAACTGCGGGGGGTAGTTTTTTCCGTTTTTATCATTTTAGATCGGATTTTTTTATGGAGTCCTCCGATAAATATTATTTATAATATGTGAAATTTCAGGACACTTTTCTAAATTTAGCCAAGACTTCTCATGTGACATATCGTCGGAAAGGTTTGTGACTACTTATTGATGTTATGCACTTCCGGTGGCCGTCCCCCCACTTTGACCTCCGGGGGACACTTTTCCAAATATAGCCAAGACCCCTCATGTGAGATATCATTGAAAAGGTCTGTGACTACTTATTGATGTTATGCACCTCCGGTGACAGTCCCCCCCCCACTTTGCCCCCCCCCGGGGGACATTTTTCCAAATTTAGCAAAGACCCTTCATGTGATATATCGTTGGAAAGGTCTGTGACTACTCATTGATGTTATGCACCTATGGTGTCCGTCCCCCCCACTTTGCACCCCGGGGGGCACTTTTCCCAAATTTAGCCAAGACCCCTCATGTGAGATATCGTTGGAAAGGTCTGTGAATACTTATTGATGTTATGCACCTCCGGTTACAGCCACCCCACTTTGCCCCCCCCCCGAAGGACACTTTTTCAAATTTAGCCAAGACCCCCTCATGTGAGATATCGTTGGAAAGGTCTGTAATTACTTATTGATATTATGCACCTACGGTGTTCGTCCCCCCACTTCCCCCCCCGCGGGCCACTTTTCAAAATTTAGCCAAGACGTCTCATGTGAGATATTGTTGGGAAGGTCTGTGACTACTTATTGATGTTATGCACCTCCGGTGACAGTCCCCTCCACTTTGCCCCCCCCGGGGGATACTTTTTCAAATTTAGCCAAGACCCCTCATGTGAGATATCATTGAAAAGGTCTGTGACTACTTATTGATGTTATGCACCTCCGGTGACAGTCCCCCCCCACTTTGCCCCCCCCGGGGGACATTTTTCCAAATTTAGCAAAGACCCTTCATGTGATATATCGTTGGAAAGGTCTGTGACTACTCATTGATGTTATGCACCTATGGTGTCCGTCCCCCCACTTTGCACCCCGGGGGGCACTTTTCCCAAATTTAGCCAAGACCCCTCATGTGAGATATCGTTGGAAAGGTCTGTGAATACTTATTGATGTTATGCACCTCCGGTTACAGCCACCCCACTTTGCCCCCCCCCCCCGAAGGACACTTTTTCAAATTTAGCCAAGACCCCCTCATGTGAGATATCGTTGGAAAGGTCTGTAATTACTTATTGATATTATGCACCTACGGTGTTCGTCCCCCCACTTCCCCCCCCCCGCGGGCCACTTTTCAAAATTTAGCCAAGACGTCTCATGTGAGATATTGTTGGGAAGGTCTGTGACTACTTATTGATGTTATGCACCTCCGGTGACTTTCCCCTCCACTTTGCCCCCCCGGGGGCTACTTTTTCAAATTTAGCCAAGACCCCTCATGTGAGATATCGTTGGAAAGGTCTGTGACTACTTATTGATGTTATGCTCCTCCGGTGACAGTCCCCCCCACTTTGCCCCCCCCCCCCGGGGGACACTTTTTCAAATTTAGCCAAGGCCCTTCATGTGAGATATCGTTGGAAAGGTCTGTAACTACTTATTGATGTTATGCTCATCCGGTGTCCGCCCCCCCCACTTTGCCCTCCCCCCGGGAGACACTTTTCCAAAAATATAGCCAAGGCCCCACAAGTGAGATATCGTTGGAAATGTCTGTGACTACTTATTGATGTTATGCTCCTCCGGTGTCCGCCCCCCCACTTCCCCCCCCCGGGAGACACTTTTTCAATTTTAGCCAAGACCCCACATGTGAGATATTCTTGGAAAGGTCTGTGACTACTTATTGATGTTCTGCACTTCCGGTGATCGCCCCCCACTTTTTCCCCACGGTGGACACTTTTCTAAATTTAGCCGAGACCCCTCATGAGGCATATTGTTGGAAAGGCCTATGACCACTTACTCATGTTATCCACCTACCGCACCCCTCCCCCTCTTTGCCCCCACGGGAAGGGCATTTTTATAAATTCAGATCCAGACCACTCATGTGACATATGGTTCGAAAGGCCTAAAGACCTGTGACGAATTATTCATATTATGCAGCTACTGTGCCCCTTCGCTCAGTTTACCCCTACCCCAAGAGATCTGGTCCGAGATTCGTTCGTTTCGAGATTATATTTTTTTACAATATTTTGTAGTGCGTGCACACCACGCCTGCTATACGGTGTCGTATAGTGATGGGCGATAACGAGATGTTTTTCTCGATTTTCTCGATTGTACGGACATCTCGATATTTTTCGATTGTGTAAATTTTTTCTCGATGACTCCAGTTTGCCAATTGCTTTTATACATAATATATTATATATTATATACGTCATACATTTATCAAGAACCGTCTGCGGGTGAACTGGAATGTGTCGGCGTTAATAAAGACTAGCTGACTTCGCCCGCTAGTGGGCCCCTCCTTTAATCGGTGCCCCTAAGTTATACGTAATCTTGTAATATGAAATCACGAGCAGGTTACCCGCTATATACGACACCGTATAGCAGGCGTGGTGTGCACGCACTAATAAATATTGTAAAAAAATATAATCTCGAAACGAACGAATCTCGGACCAGATCTCTTGGGGTAGGGGTCAAAGTGAGCGGAGGGGCACAGTAGCTGCATAATATGAATAATTCGTCACAGGTCTTTAGGCCTTTCGAACCATATGTCACATGAGTGGTCTGGATCTGAATTTATAAAAATGCCCTTCCCATGGGGGCAAAGAGGGGGAGGGGTGCGGGAGGTGGATAACATGAGTAAGTGGTCATAGGCCTTACCAACAATATGCCACATGAGGGGTCTCGGCTAAATTTAGAAAAGTGTCCACCGTGGGGAAAAAGTGGGGGGCGATCACCGGAAGTGCAGAAGATCAATAAGTAGTCACAGACCTTTCCAACAATATCTCACATGTAGGGTCTTGGCTAAATTTGAAAAAGTGTCTCCCGGGGGGGAAGTGGGGGGGGGCGGACACCGGAGGAGCATAACATCAATAAGTAGTCACAGACCTTTCCAACGATATCTCACTTGTGGGGTCTTGGCTATATTTTTGGAAAAGTGTCTCCCGGGGGGGGCAAAGTGGGGGGGGGCGGACACCGGATGAGCATAACATCAATAAGTAGTTACAGACCTTTCCAACGATATCTCACATGAGGGGCCTTGGCTAAATTTGAAAAAGTGTCCCCCGGGCGGGCAAAGTGGGGGGGACTGTCACCGGAGGAGCATAACATCAATAAGTAGTCACAGACCTTCCCAACAATATCTCACATGAGACGTCTTGGCTAAATTTTGAAAAGTGGCCCGCGGGGGGGGGAAGTGGGGGGGCGAACACCGTAGGTGCATAATATCAATAAGTAATTACAGACCTTTCCAACGATATCTCACATGAGGGGTCTTGGCTAAATTTGAAAAAGTGTCCTTCGGGGGGGGGGGCAAATGGGGTGGCTGTAACCGGAGGTGCATAACATCAATAAGTATTCACAGACCTTTCCAACGATATCTCACATGAGGGGTCTTGTCTAAATTTGGGAAAGTGCCCCCCGGGGTGCAAAGTGGGAGGGACGGACAACATAGGTGCATAACATCAATGAGTAGTCACAGACCTTTCCAACGGTATATCACATCAAGGGTCTTTGCTAAATTTGGAAAAATGTCCCCCGGGGGGGGGCAAAGTGGGGGGGGACTGTCACCGGAGGTGCATAACATCAATAAGTAGTCACTGACCTTTTCAATGATGTCTCACATGAGGGGTCTTAGCTATATTTGGAAAAGTGTCCCCCGGAGGTCAAAGTGGGGGGACGGCCACCGGAAGTGCATAACATCAATAAGTAGTCACAAACCTTTCCGACGATATGTCACATGAGGAGTCTTGGCTAAATTTAGAAAAGTGTCCTGAAATTTCATATATTATAAATAATATTTATCGGTGGACTCCATAAAAAAATCCGATCTAAAATGATAAAAACGGAAAAAACTACCCCCCGCAGTTGGAGCCAAATTGGGGAGGGGAGGAAGAAAGTCTCATAATATGAAAGAGTCATACGAGAGCTTTCCGATAACATATCACATAACGGGTCCAAAAAAAGTTTGAAAATTGCTCCCCCTCCCTCCCCTCCCCTTGGGCCCACTCTTTCGCCCCGGAATTTACGCAGCCCCCACTTTAAACTTTTTATGTTCAATAAATAATTATTACCGGAAGACTGCACAAAAAACCCACATCTAAAATGATATTTAAATTTATTATAGAAATCGGCTACGGCTTTAAAAATTTCTTCGCCCCCTCCCCACCCCCCGAATTTCACCTTCGGGGGGAAGAAAGGTTCATAATATGAAAGATTTGTCAACGGGTTTTTCGATGATATGTCACAGGAAGAGTTCGGTAATTTTTTTTAAATTGCGCCCCGCCCACTCTCACGTCCCTCGGAATTCACCCGACCCACCTTCCTTTTTGAAATTTTTATATTTAATAAATAATATTTATCGGAGGGTTCCGGGTATGTGACAGCTTGGTAGGGGTAAAAATAAGAAAAACATTGAAAATTAAAGCTTCATTTCACAGCTCATTGTCATGCCTATTTCTTTGTCCACCTCGCCCCTCGATATCTCTTCTCGGCCCTTCTTGGCCGAGCGTGAAATGACAATCATCGAGAGTAACATTTCGAGGAAGGACGAAAACTGATTTTTCATTCTCGACAATGTCATATGAAATGTTGAACAGAGACCGAGAGCGAGAAACGAGAATGGCAAAGGGAAGTGATGAGTTACAATCTATCAGATATCTCGAAGTAAGCGAAAGGTTTGCCCTCGAGCAGGGATGTCTCCTCGAGCAGTTTGCAGCAGCAGAAAATATATCTCGAAATGCGAGAGAGAGGGCGAGAGAAAGGAAGCTTTCAGAAGAGTCAAACTTACCGCGCTTCTGGTGTAAGTCATGATTTCCCAAAGGAGTGCATGTTCTTTTCCATTCACTTTTGTTATTAACCGATATGGGTTAGGAGGCATAGTGGTTTAAGTTATCAGTTCGGGTTTCAGTTGTTGATATAGAAGTTTTCTAGTGAATTTGGCGGCGCCAGTTTGTCTTTGATTTTCAATGTTTCTCTTATTTTAGCCCTCCTAAGCTGTCCCATATCTCTTAATATTAGAATGCTATTGTTAAAACAAAACTGCACTGCAAATTATGTGTTTTCAAGATTTTAAGTGTCGCCTCAGAAAAGAGGATTTTTCAAAATTATTTTACCCCACTCATGTAATATATTAAAATAAGGGTAATCTCATAATCTTTCTAAATCTACCTTTCTTTTGTCAATCCACCGTTAATTTTAGACCACTGGGCTTAAAATGCTCTAAAGGAATATACTTAGCGGCGGTTTTTTTCGTACTCTGGTGCGGTATCTTGCACTCATAGGAAAATTATAAGACTAGCATCAAATTGTGTCTAAAATCGAATAAAAAATATGGACATATGTTTCTTAATTTTAACTCCCTTCTTCGCCTCAAGAGGGCGCTTTAGAGTTTTGTTTCTTCAAACCTTTAGTATACTGTTTGTCCAAAAATTATAAAATTCACAAAATAAAGTCTTTTCACTCTCCCCTATCTTCTCATATCAATTTTATTTTTACTACCACCAGGGGAAATTTTTCACCGCCCAGTGAAAAATTTTACTTTTAGCCTCAGGCTATTGGTATTTTTTATCTGTTTTTCATAATGTTTTGTCTCATTGTTTTTCTTCATTGTAGATACTATTCTCCAAGTTCTTAACCCATTCTGACTACTTGGCCACTCATTCTGGACCAGCTGTGGCCCATCGGGCTCCTCTTCATTTGTCTGGCTCTAATCACACGCTTCACTTGTTCTTTTACCATTTTTCTTTTTCTTCAATTTTTTTCTTATTCAATGGTTTAGTTTTTTTATCATTCTCAACTTCCCCTAGTCCTCTCGTACATGAAATTAACTTTCATCCTTGGTCTACCCTACTGTCAATTTGGGGCCTAATGCCCCTTTTTGGGGGGGGGACATTTCTTCTACCTTTTCCAGACCCATCATCTAATACCACGTTGGTAAGGATTGGAAAATTAAAATTATCCAAAATACCAAAAATGAAGTCCATTGAAGTTTTATTTTAGTTATAGAATTCCCTATTAGCAGATATATTTACTTCTCTGTTTACTGTTTACTGTTTACTTTCTGTTTTTCGATAACAATCCTTTGTTTTCGATGAACGGAGAAATTCAACAGCATTAGACACACTTTAGACATTTAGGGAACTTTAACTTGTATCAAACCTTGTGCCTTTATCGAAAAGAAGAAAATGCTAATCGATTCTAGCTAATGCGACTAAAATAAAAAATGAGCCAGTAAATGTGTCAGAAACTAGCTACTTTGGATTTCGATACAGACTTGAAGAATCATGTTGGAATCGCTAGACACTGGAAAACAATTTCCGTGTTAGGCAGGTTCCCTCTCAGTAGTTATATATGTCTGGTTATCCTTACGTTTTTCGATTAAGCTGTCTTGTTTTCGATAAACGGAGAAATTCCACAGCATTTGATACACTTTAGACATTTAGGGAACTTTGATTTGTATCAAACCTTTTTCCTTTAACGAAAAGAGGGAAATGCTAATCGATTCTAGCTAATGCGTCTAAAATAAAAAAATGAGTTTTTAAATGTATCATAAAGTAGCTAATTTGGATTTCGATACAGACTTTAAGAGTCATGTTGGAATCGCTAGGTACTGGAAAACAGTTTCCGTGTTAGGCAGGTTCCCTCTTGGCAGGTATCTTTATCTTACTATCCTTACGTTTTTCGAAAGAAACTTTTGTTTTCGATCAATGGTGAAATTCCACAGTATTTAACATTTAGGGGAACTTTAAACTGTATCAAATTTTTTGGAGTTATCTAAAAAGTAGAAAGGTTATTTGATTCATCAAATGCGCCATAGTTACGCGATTTGGACATTGCAGTTTCATAAAGAAAAAAGGGGAATTTATTCCAATGCAAAGAAAATCATTTTAAAATACTGAGAAATTCAAATGAGATATCTTTATAAATTTCTTCCATAAGATTAGCATTAGGGAGCAGGTCTTTTCAATTGACTGAAGTAACCCCTTAAGCCAGGAGCCCCTTAAGCCTTATCAGGAGAAAATAATTGCGATAGCAGAATTATCGAGCAAACCCTATCACTACTATGAAATTATGAAGTTTTCCAACAATTGTTTTTAGCTTCTCTCGTTATAATCGATTGTAAAACATCTCGATTGTAGATTCTAGGAATTAATCGATGGCTGTATCGATTGTGATTTTTTACGATGACGATTTTTCTCGATTGTCGAATTTTCGAGAATCGCCCATCACTAGTGTCGTATATAGCGGGTAACCTGTTCGTGATTTCATATTACAAGATTACGTATAACTTAGGGGCCCCGATTAAAGGAGGGGCCCACTAGCGGGCGAAGTCACCTAGTCTTTATTAACGCCGACTCATTCCAGTTCACCCGCAGACGATTCTTGATAAATGTATGACGTATATAATATATAATATATTATGTATAAAAGCAATTGGCAAACTGGAGTCATCGAGAAAAAATTTACACAATCGAAAAATATCGAGATGTCTGTACAATCGAGAAAATCGAGAAAAACATCTCGTTATCGCCCATCACTAATGCAGACAAATATCACCGAGATGAATACAGTGAGATGAAGCCAAACTTTGTGACAACTAGAGTTGTCAGGTCAAATGTCACAAAAAGTAGTACAAGGAGACAAAAAAAAAAAAAAGCGGGACAGTGGCTTCTAAATCCGTACACAATAATACATGAAAAACTATGAAAACGGAACCTGATTATAAGGGAATACTGCTTTAAATGTTAAAATTTCATTTTACCTGCTGTTCAATTATACTAGCTCAGACAAAATCCTGTTCAAAACAAAAGTTTTCTTCTCTGACTTGCGATTGCGTCTAAATAAATTTAAAACCCGTTCAGGACCAGCATCTTTTACATCAATTTAATTCGTCTGTCACCACTTTTTGTTTATTATTTAACTTAACATTTTAAATCATGAAAATGTCGTAATTAAGTTACATGAATTTTACTTTTCTTTTTTACTGGTATGAAACTCAAGCTTTTTAAGCACTTGCTTATATGCACTCATGGTCCCGAACGGGTTAAGCATAATATTTTCAAAAACATTTTTTATAATACTTAAAGCATGAAGAAAATGTTATTTTGCTTTTTTTAAAAACTGTTTTTATTTCTCTTCACAAATATTTCAGCAAAAAACAAAGTGGGTCAAGCCTCCCAATAGGTGTGGAGCGTTATCCAGTTATTTTCTCATGAGTAAAATCAATCATTTTTCAAATTTCTTATATATTACACTTACGTAGTATTTTATTTTGATAACTGATTGTACAACGAATAAAGTGTTATATAAAACTCTATTCTACGTTCAATATTTAAAAAATAAAAAATCATTTTGTAAAAAGTGGGTCAACACTCCCTAGTCTTCCATATATATTACATTACTTAAGGTTATATGTAACAAAAACCATTTTTACGGTGCTCTTAATAGATAATTTATTCAAAACTAACATTTGGACATATTAAAGAAATTTTAAGAAATTTATATCCATACTCAATACTGCTATTTCTAAAAATAGAGTTGCTAGACGATTAAGTTTCTAAATGATTCTTGTATGCAGGTTGTTTTACAGTGGATGGAATGTTTTTAAAATCGAATAACAAATGAATGAGGTGAGATATGGAGATTATTCTTGCTGTAGATTATTAGATCTTGCTGTAGAGAATTTCTTTACAAAGCTTTGCTCTTTTAATTTGAAATATCACCGATAGATGGCACCGTGCAATCTCAAATCAAGTTAAAACGTCCAACTATCGTATACAAACGAATAAAAGTTTTCTCAGCTTTTAAGCTTATCTCTATTTAGAGAGGAAAAGACAAAATAAATGAATAAAGACACAATCTTGCTTAATGGTACACAAAACACGAACTTTAATAAGCTAGAAATTAATTTCTACGTTTCGAGCTGTTTCTACAGTCGTCTTCAGGAAAAAATTATGGTAAAAAAGGCTCAAAGTTCAGAGACGAAATTTTCCTGTGCAAAAGATAATTAGTCCGTACTGGAAAATGCTCGGAAAGTATGAAATCGCTTATTAAAATTAACCATACAGGAGTTACTCTGATGTTAACTGGGAGATTAAAAGATCATAAATCCAATTTACCGTTGAGACCTATCGTTTCCCTCTGTGACGCACCGACATACTTTTTAGAAAAGGCTTTCGTGATACCTTGAAGTAAATACTTCCTGATTCAGTTTTGGCCATTGAGTCTACAAAAACATTATTGATAAAGTTAAACAATTTCCAATTAATACAAACACCATTATGGCAAGATTAGACGTAGTATCTCTATATCCTTCCATCAATATGCATGAAGTCATACAATACATTAATATGACCAAAGATAACAATTCAAATATATCTCAAGATATAAAAACCTCCCTAAAATCTGGACTTAACCTCATAGTTTACAGTAACATTTCCGTTTTTAATAAGAATATTTATAGACAACTACATGGTGCACCGATGGGAATCCGAGTTTCTGGTTTATTTTCAGAGTTTACTTTAAAGCCTCTAGAACATAAGATCTTTGATACGTTTAATTTGAGACCCGAATGTTGGTTAAGATATGTTGATGATGTTTTCATCTTATGGAACTACAATTTATCTGATTTAACTGCAATTCTTCAAGATATTAATGAATTAAGAAACTGTATAAAATTCACCGTTGAAATCGAAGAAAATGCTTCACTTCCATTTTTAGATGTTCAAATTAATACATGCAGCTCTGGATTAAACTTTTCAGTTTATTGAAAACCTATTAAAGAAAACACTGTTATCCATTTTTCAGCAAACGTACCTTTCCAATATAAAATCTCTGCATTTCTGTCATTCATTAAAAGAGCATTTATGATTTTCTCAAATGACAAATTAAATGAAGAAATCGAGTTTATACCGAAAATAGCATTTGATCATAGGTTTCCAGCAAAATATATAGATAATTCAGAAGTACAACGCTCCCCCTCCTTCAGGTCAACGACAGGATAATAATCAACTTATGGTCTACAGAAAATTTCACTACATTCCCACTATATTCGAAAAGCTAAAAAAGGTCATACAGAAGTGTAATATAAAGTTGGTCGCTATTCCACCTCCTTACCTCATTGATATCGTCAGTAATAAGATCGATAGGATCTCAATTGATCAAAAATCTGATATATATGAAATTCCTATCACTTTATCTAATGATGTTGAAAAAGTCTGCATCGGCATGACAAAACGTAAGTTATGAGTAAGGATTATGGAGCATCGCAGAGACATTAAACATCGTAAACAGAGTACAGCTCTTTCTAGGTTCTACTTAGCTAATGAAGTCTATCATATTAACTTTGCTGAAGCAAAAATTATAGTTCCGTGCAATAACCCCTTTGAATGTAAAATTAGAGAATCAGTTGAAATCATTGTACGTGAAGATAAACCTTGTAACGATAATTTATCCTATAATATCCCAAAAATCTGGCATTATATCATAAAGTCATAATTCTACATCTACAGTGGCTGTCAAAAGTTTCCGGCCAGCATAAAATTTTTGGTTAATTTGTAAGTATACCCATATGAAGAGGAATCTCAAAGTGAAATTTATGCACTTTATTGACATAATAGTAAGGAACATATTTATGGAATAAAAAATAAGTATCAATAAATTTAATTGACAAAATTAATTTCAAAAGAAAACGCATGTTCTCAAAAGTTTCCGGCAAACCTTGGCAAGTTTGGAAAAAAATGGTGTTGTAATTGAAAATAACAGTGATCAACAACATTTACAATCAGTATTTTATCTTCATACATATGACAATAAATACTGCGCCGCAGCGACGTAGCATCAATTCAATGAATGGTTGAAAATCATCTATGGTAAGTTTTTTCCACGGTTCTTGCAATTTTTGGGAAAACTCTGTTGAATTGGAATATTTATAATTCCGCACACGTTTTCAAATGCATTCCAAAGATTTTCTATTGGATTCTGATCGGGCGATTGGGCTGTACATTTCAAAAGTGCAATTTTTTTTGTGCTAAAGCCACTGCTTGACAAGCTTGCATGTGTGATTTGGGTCGTTATCATGCTGAAAGAAATAGTTGCGACCATAATTTTTCCTCCAATAAGGCAGTAAATGATCTTGCAAGATATCTTTATACATTGCACCATTCATCTTGCAGCGAATTTCAACTAACGGACCGACACATTTTCCAGAAAATGCTCCCCACAGCATAACGTGTCCTCCGTCATGCTTCATTGTTGGAATAACATATCTCTAATCTTATCTTTTGTTTTTAGGTCGTCGGATGTAGTGTATGCCATCACTCCCAAAAAGGTTGAACTTCGATTTATCCGAAAATAGTACTTTTGAAAGTTTACACTTGACCAGTCTTTATATTCTTTGGCAGACGCCAGTCGGACCCTCCGATTTTTTTTTACTTACGAAAGATTTTTTAACCCTGACTCTTCCATAAAGTTCTGCATCACGTAACCGTCATGACACGGTAGACCGACTTATTTCAGCAATATTTTAATACCGTAAATCGAGAGGAATTGCAGCGGCATTTTTATGCGGGTCATCAACTGATTTTATCCTGATAATCCTGTCCACGCCAATAGTCGTTTTCCGGGGTCTGTCGGTCCGTGGAAAGTCCTGAAGGCCATGGCCATCTATATATATATATATATATTTAATATCCTTCACAGTAAATTTTCCGATCGATGACTTCGCCGCAATCTCACGAGAGGATTGGCCCTTTAGAGACAAACAAATCACTCGTTTACGTTCAATAATTGTTGAACTTTTCATTTTTGTATCTCAACTACGTTATTCACATTGATTAATTAACAAACACGGTCAAAAAAACACTTTACCGATAGCAAAAACTAATGAATGACGAATGGCCGAAAACTTTTTCACACACGGATTTCGAATTCCTACCCTTTGCATCAAGTATCTTCAGTATCCAATGAAAATGGTCATGTGGTCAGAGGTCATTTACTTATCCCTAACTTTAACGCAATTGTGCTTCTTCATAGCAAAAAATTCTGGGAAACAAATCTAAGAAGCTAACTGGTTGGAAACTTTTGACCGCCACTATAATTACAATATCTCAGCTTAAACTTCTATTATGTTACCAAAACTTGAATGAAAACTCAGTTGAACGTGGTTTTGTCCCTCATGTGTAGATGGCGGCACTCGTGGTTTCTTAAATCGACCTTTTTGATTCATTTGATCTTAGTTCATTAATAATTATTTATTTTCGCTAGATGGCAACACTACATTTTTGTATTCAAATAATTGGTCAAGATTCGATTAATTACCTCTTGCACAGGAAGCTTTCGTCTCTGAACTTTGAGCCTTTTTTACCATCATATTTTCCTGAAGACGGCTGTAGAAACAGCTCGAAACGTAGAAATTAACTTTTAGCTTATTAAAGTTCGTGTTTTGTGTACCATTAAGCAAGGTTGTGTCTTTATTTATTATATTTTATGGTGCAATTGTCCAGTATGTGTTAACAAAATAAATGATTTACGTTTTAAAACTGGAAGATTAGTTTGAACTTTTAGTTTTAGATTGAACGGTGTTGCAATCCGAAGCACTGCAAAGCCATCTATCGGTGATATTTTGAGCTAAAATAAGGAAGCTATATAAAGAAAATCCTAACCTCACCTTCAATCATTTTTCACCTGTAAAAATAATTTCAATAGTTATAAATTAATATGAATACATTAGACAGACTTGACTACACTTAAATTAAAATATATATATATATATAAACATTTAATTAAAAACTAAAAATATCTGCAAAAGACGTTTCTCTGTGCAAACGCACAGCCTAATCAGTACAAAATCAGCTACAGCAGAAATCAAAACATGCCCTGGACATAGTCAAAAACACAGTTAAATTTAATCATTTAAAAACCAAAAATATTCCATCGGGATCGCTCCAGATTCGTTGAGTGTATAAGGGCATAATTTTGTAAACCACCTCTCCATGAACAATCTGTAATGATAGGTGTTGAAATTTCTCTTCAAAATTAAAGAATTTTCGAAGGCTGGGGTGTGGTCCGTTTCATAGGCATATTGTACTAATCTAGAGTTCAATATTCCATTTTTAAAGGCGCCGACATGTTCTTTAAGTCTAATATCAAACGATCTGTTAGTTTCACCTATATAAGGCCTATGAAACGGACCACACCCCAGCCTTCGAAAATTCTTTAATATTGAAGAGAAATTGCAACACTTATCATTATAGATTTTTCATGGAGAGCTGGTTTACAAAATTATACCCTTAAACACTCAACGAATCCAGAGCGATCCCGATGGAGTATTTTTTTGTTTTTAAATGATTAACTTTAACTGTGTTTTTGACTATGTCCAGGACATGTTTTGATTTTTGCTTTAGCTGATTGTGTACTGATGAGGCTGTGCGTTTGCACAGCGAAACGTCTTTTGTAGATATTTTTAGATTTTAATTAAATGTTTTTATATATTTTTTTAATTTAAGTGTAGTCAAGTCTATCTAATGTATGTATATTAATTTAAAGATTTTAAATCAGACGTTAAAATGTTTGTGTATCTTCAATAGTTATCATCGATTATCTTATATTTAAAATACAATCCACGTTTTTTTTTTTTTTTTTTTTCATGATCTGCGCTGAGATTTTACTGAAAGAATTTTATTAATTGCATTTGTAACTAAAATATGTCTATTTGTAGATGAACCTGTAAGTAACTATTATCATTTTTTAACGTTTTTACTTTTGCGTTTCCTATTTAATTTTGGTAGTTTCAAATGAAATTTCTTCAAAATGGTGACGAACTGATTACTTTACGTGTTATATACAAAAAGAAAATAATGGGAGTTATTCTATCTTTAATGATCTATTATCTCATCACAATTAAAAATAGTGTATACTTTTACTTTTAATAGAAAATAACATTATGTTAAAAAATATATGCGCATTTTCATTCACAAAGCTGGTACATTTCAATAACACGGTTCAGACTCTTCAATGACCTTTTACCAGATTTTTCGTAAAGTAATATTTGGCTTACTTAATGAAAAAAATATATCTTCAGATATAGCGACCAATGCTTCACGAATTTTCTGGTACTGAAACACCTAAAATACGCTGAAGCCCCTGAAGCGTAGGAATCCTAAATAAGGTTATGTCAAAATGATTTTAAAAAAAATTCAATCTGCTAGTGTCGTATTTGAGACACTAATCTCAGAAAGAGGTGAAATGTTTCAGCAGGTAAAAATGACGTCAATATGAAAAAAAATGAGCATTTTCTTTGATAAAACATAATACTTTACAAACTTAAACGATTACATTTAAATTACAGAAATTTCTAGGTATGTTAGCCCCCAGTACGTAAGATTATACCCTCAAATGAAGAGTGCGAATGGTCGCATGCAAAGATGCTGCTTGAAAAGAATCTGGGACATATTGAAAAGTTATTGCGCGTTAAAATATTTTTTAAATGGTACTTCGGCAAAGAGTATGAGAAATAGGTATGCGCATTTTGCGTCATTTGGCAACATGTTTCCCGGCCTGAACCTGTATATTTTGAGCCGATGAAAGGGACGTTATCTTTAGACTTCATTGTAAGCAAAATAATAATAATAATAAAAATAAATAATACTATGATTTTGTCAAAGGTACTTAATTTTTACTGGTTTTATATTCATTAATACCGAAGATTATTGCCTCCATGTATAACTACATCACGATCATTTTTCTTTTTAACTTAATTGCACAGCTGTCAACCAGTGCGTTTTCCCCCTATCATTAAAATTTAGTAGTAAATTTTGACTAATCTAATAGCCGAAATTTAATTATTTTTAAATAGTTAAATAAGTCAAAAATGCCTTTAACTGAATATTCTTATGCTTTATTTTTTTTCTGTTGAAATCAGACATTATACTATAGGTCTCCCCCCCCCCCACAAACACACACACTCGATATGTTTTTTGAACACCACTATTTTCAAAGGATAATATTACTTTAAATTTTCTCCTGAAAATTTTGTGGAAACCAATCAAGAGGGTTATTATTATTATTATTATTATTATTGCAAATGTTGTAAAAACTTACGGCGGAACTTCTCCTGCAGAAACACAATAAAAAAGCAAACAAAAAAACCCGGACATGTGGGTACTCTATATACTGTGATACTGAAAATATTTCCCATTTGTATATCAAATATTTTTATTTCTTTGTAGAGATTTAGTAGAATTTTTCTACAGATTTTGTAAAGATTCTTTACATTTTAAAGAGATATCCGTACACTCACATATTCTCAGTGTTGCACAATATTAATTTTCTTCTTTCTTTCATTTTTTTCTTTGTCGTTTCTTTATATATTCTCTGATTTTACTTAACCCTTTGTGGTTAAGTCATAGATGCAAACATCTCTTAATTATTTTGGAGTCTGGTACAAGACGAAAATGTTTTCAAGCGGAAATTTGATGTATTCAAACATTTCAAAATGAAATCTAAAATGTACCTTATTTAAAGAAGATATCTACGCATTCAGAAAAATCGACTAATCAAAGCGATATAAGTAAGCATACAAACTTAACCACTTCACCGGCGACAGGTATGGGAAACAGTGCTTTTACCCCGACTTATCTCGGGGCAGCCGGTGAAGTGGACTGGAATCGGTCACAAATTAGCACAGTTGCTCCATGTTGTGGACGGGGTGATAATCCACATACGCGGGCTTTTAGTGTGACGTCATATATGACAGGATCGAGGCTAACGAGAAAGACAGGCTACCGCGGTGGGTCCGATTCTTCTTTTTTTTACAGACCGCTAGAGTCACGTGATGCTCTTTTCGCACACCTCCATTGGTGCATTCGAGCATCACGTGACTCCAGCGGTCTGTAAAAAGAGAAGAATCGGACCCACCGCGGTAGCCTGTCTTTTTCGTTAGCCTCGTGACAGGATATCTACCATCTGCGTATATTTTCTAAATCTTTTATCACTCATGGAACTGAATTTAGTTTACCACTTTTATTGCAAAAAAATGACGTAGTGGGAGGGGCGCCAGATGCACTTGACACCACGAAGTTTTCTTCGCCTTGTCACAGCATATCAGCTATTATTCAAGGTAAAAAAAAACTTTACAATTTTAGTGGTGTGAAGTAAGAAAACAGTTAGACATCTTACTGTTGTTTAACACCGTGCACCACATGGCGTGCGACCTTGATTGGTGTGACATCGCCTTTAATCTTGCGGTTACCTCTCCCATTTAAGATAGGACGCTTATTTATATCGCTTTGCGACTAATCACTGTCGACTGAGATAAACAGAAGCATTACGACTTCTGTGGAAATTCAATACATTGGTAAAGAAGACACATTTCCTTATATTATTTTTCCGGTAAAAACATGCTTGTTTTTGATCAAACTCCGGAATAATTAAGAGATGTTGGCACCCATGGCTAAGTATTCCATTACATGGAACACCCAACTTGATTCCCAAATACTACAATGGTACCAGAATTTTGGTACAAGTACTTTCCGTTTATTATGTATAGCAAATAAAGCTTTTTCTTATTTCCAAATAAATTTGTTTGTAAATTCCGGTGTTATTCATTCATGTTATCATTCTAGCAATAGAAGTGCTCTGCTCCGGAAAGGGTTAAACCAAAGGAAAAAAGAATATACTATCCATTCCTGTCAGAAATAGTACTATAAATTTTGAGACTTGAGAGAGACATTCATTACTTTTTGCTTTCAAAACGGCTTCTTGGCAGTTATTTACCATGTTTTAGAAATTACAATGATTTAAGAAATTTATATTTTTGCATAAAATTGATTTTATTTTTCATTAATGTTTTATGTTTACTTGGCTATGAATGTAATCACATTCTCCGTAACCTCGGATTTTTTAGGGCTTTAGTCACGTAAATAATAATTCTTGCATGAGTTAAATATTCCTGAATTTGTAAATTACGTCTAATTGAATTTTGAGTTTTCAGATTGGTCACAACACCAGAACAACATCGAAACACATTTTTAAATAGTAATATTTATCATGTTTAATCCAGAATTTTCGATTTTAGAAGAATAACGGCGACATAGCGGTCAGAATTTCACTTACTTTCTGAAAGTAGTTGGATGATAAGGCATTTTCTAACAAAATTTTCTTTGGTTTCAATTGTCATTTTTTCATTGTGTTTCAGTTCTCCTTGTAAGGACTATAAGAACGAGCCGAATCGTTGCCATCGAAATACTCAAGGCCTGAGGACAAGAGTTGTGACGTCATCAGTAATCGACCAACTTCTCACGAGTGTTGGGATTCACAGCGCAAAATTTTTAATAGCAATTTTCTTTTATCTTATTTGTGGAATATCTATTACCGTATAAAACGGTAATAGCTATTTAAACTTACTGGTGAGAATATAGAATTTCTCAATAAAATATCAGCCAGATGAGGCAACACTATGGCATTCCGCATCTGGCTGAATTTTTATTTTTTGATTCCGAATTCTCGCCAGTAAGGTTAAATAGTTAGTATTGTTTTATAGGATGACATATATTCCACAAATAAAATAAAATAAAATTGTTATTCAAAATTTTCCTGTGTGAATTTCAACACTAGTGAGAAGTTGGTCGATTAGTGATGGCGTCACAACTCGTGTCCTCTGGCCTTGAGTTTTTTGATGGCAACGGCCAAATCCGACAAAAAGAATAATCAAAATAGAAACATAGTCCAAAAGCTATAGGTGGAAGGTAAGAGACATAAAGTAACCACTCCTTTGTTGGAAGTAAGTTAAAAAAAAAAGAAATAAAACTTGTGAAAAACCCTTTATCATCCATCTACTTTTAGAGAGCAGCTAACCATATCGCTGATCTTTTTTTGAATTTTCACGACATTTGACTGGCTCTTTTTTTTTTTAGTTGCTCCATATATTTCACTACAAAGTTTATACAAAAAAGTTATTTTCGCGTGTGCGCAGTAAGAGTTATTTCATGCAAATGCTCATATTTCATCGAAAATTTATTTATTTCGAAAAAATACATTTTTTTAACATTAATTTTCAGAAATTATATGAATCGTAAAAAAAGCACAGTTGCCGGCATTCCTAATATTTTTAATCAATTATCTTCAGAAATTTTGAAGATAAAAAGAGGTTTTTTTTAGTTTTATGGAGTTTTTAAATTAATTATAACTAAAATAAGAAACTTCTTTTTCGATACAAAATATCTAGTAAAAATTGATCTTAGAAGAAAAAACAAGAAAGAAAAATCATGCATTTAGCATAGATTATGAAACACTTTCCAACACTTCCTAAATGCTTTAACAAAACTTCGTTATTTAGAGATATAAGGTAAATAAGATAACTAAGTAAACATTTTAGAAAACACACAAAACATTTGAAAGACAGATTTCAGCAATTACCGTCCATAGCCAAATATGTATTCTAGTTCTTTTGAACTGCCCTGTATGTGATCTGTAGGTTGATATATGTACTATATAATGGAAATATTTAGTTTAGCAAGAAAACGCATAACAGGTTGAAATTTCTCTTTCAGCAATTTATACTATTGATGGAAACATACCTGAGTTCTTTTGTACAACCCTTATTACACGCCATTATTTAGCTAAAATTTAATTCAAGCTAAAACGCACTTAAAACTACTGAAATCACATTTCCAGAAATTATCATTTATAGACGGCCATGTATCCAATTCTTTGCATGACCTTGTATATAATTTTATCTATATTCTACAAACATTTCTTAGTAAACTAAATGCAGTTCAGCGTAGAAATGCATAACCATAGCTGCCAACTTTTACGCTTTTTTCCTACCACTAAAATTTAATAGAGATTTTCGTCTTGTTTAATTGTGAAATTTCGATGATTAAATAAGACGACATTTACTGTAAAATTTTAGTGGTAGGAAAAAAGTGTAAAAGTTGGCGATTATGCATAACTCATTTAAAAACAACCCCTTTAAGCAATTTTCGCTCGTACCCAGTAACCCTTACGAATTCTTTTGTGTAGCCCTGTATATTAATTATATCATTTATACAAACCATATAGTATAAACAAATACAGTGAAAACTTAAAGCGCATATCATAATTAACAAGTAAAACAAATCATGCGCTTAGCATAGATTATGAAACACTTTCCAACACTCCCTCAATGCTTTAACAAAACTTCGTTATTTAGAGAAATAAGGTATATAAGATAACTAAGAAAACATTTTAGAAAACGCATGAAACATTTTAAAAACTGATTTCTGCAGTTACCGTATATAGCCAAATATGTATTCCAATTCTTTTGAACAGCCGTGTATTTGATCTGTAGGTTGATATATATACTATATAATGAGAAAATTTAGTTTAGCAAGAAAACTCATAACAGATTGAAATTTCTCTTTCAGCAATTTATACTAATAGATCAAAACACACTTGTATACATTTGTACAGCCTTGTAGTTAACCTAGTACCTTTATTACACGCCACTATTTAGCTAAAGTTTAATTCAAAGTAAAACACTCTTAAAACTACTGAAATCACATTTCCAGAAATTATCATTTATAGACGGCCATGTATCCAATTCTTTGCGTGACCCTGTATATCCTCTTATCTATGTTCTACAAACATTTCTTAGTAAACCAAATGCAGTTCAGCGTAAAAATGCATAACTCATTTAAAATTCACTTTTAAGCAATTTGCAATCATACCCAGTAATCATTACGAATTATTTTGTGTAGCTCTGTATATGAATTACAACATTTGTACACGCCATAATCTATGCATAAATATAGTGAAACATAAAAGCACATAACATATATACAAATGCATTTCCAGCAATCATCGCTACTGTACAGTACTTCGGACACAATATAGTATCTGAAATCTTTTGTGTGTCCCTGTAAATGCTGTGCACTTCGTATTATACACGAAATAAGTTATAGTAAACCTCAGCGACGTATATCAGTTTCATTATACACGAAATAATTTAACATAATTAAAATACGCCTCAAACAATTCCCTCCACCCCTATATCGTTCTGTAACGGAATTACTTTGTGTGGCCCTGTAAATGAATAATAACTATTCTTTGCATCGTATATTCTACAGAATGTATATTTTAGTGCACTTGATAAAGGCATATGAATTTGATTATGTTTGAAAGCATGTAACATCATTAAAAACCATTTTAAACGATTTTTTCCCATAGGCCGTAATGTAACGGAAAACGTTTGACTGTCCCTGTAAATGAACTAAACATGCTAGTAACTTTATTTGAAATAGGATCGTGCTATGGTAGAGGTCACTAACATCCAAAAATTTCAGAACGATCCGACTTTATTTACGAGAGTTAGAGCGCGGACAGACGGACAGACAAACCGAAGTAATAAACACTTTTCAACTTTGTTGGAAAGTGTTAAAAATGCATTTCCAGCAATCATTGCTAACGTGCAGTACTTCGGATGCAATATATAGCATTTGAAATCTTTTGTGTGTCCCCGTAAATGCTATGCACTTCGTATTATACATGAAATAAGTTATAGTAAACCTCAGCGACGTATATCAGTTTCATTATACAAGAAATAATTTAATATAATTAAAATACGCCGCAAACAATTCCCCATACCCCTATATCATTATGTAACGGAATTCTTTTGTATGGCCCTGTAAATGAATAATAACTATTTTTTACACCGCATATTCTGAAGAATGTATATTTTAATGCTCTTCATTAACCCATTCCCTGCCGTGATCCCCATTTGGGGATCACACATATTTGTTATGTTGCCGCCTAGAATTTCTAACTTTTTGTTTATTTTTAAAGTTTTGTACTTACATCATAGTCTACTGTTAATGTATATGCTAAAATGTTTAGTGTGATTTAAAAATTATGGATATACATAGCATTTTTTCAAAACATAATCTCGTAAATCACACTTTTTCACATCGATCTATTTGT
Source organism: Maratus speciosus (assembly GCA_963932465.1). Taxonomy (NCBI): domain Eukaryota; kingdom Metazoa; phylum Arthropoda; class Arachnida; order Araneae; family Salticidae; genus Maratus; species Maratus speciosus. Next base: position 275,951,126 of record OZ010794.1, on the reverse strand, counting down.
TAAGTGAATATATGACAATTTATATTTAAATAAATTATTTTTTCTGATAAAGGTTATTTTCGTGTATGTTCTGAATAACATAATATGCAAAACGAGCGAATTCTTTGCTTCATACTTTGATAACTTGCAAAATACTATGATCCCCATTTGGGGCTCACGGTTATTCCTATGTAAAATGATTTGCTATTTACACTAGGAATACAACTGTCATTTTTGGGGGATTTTTACTGTTAACTGGATATCACTCCTTACCTCAAGAGCAAATGTACTGGTCTGAAGAAGAAGACATAAATGTTGGAATTGTGCGAAAATGTATGCCAAAAAATCTTTATATTGAAATAAAGGGAAACCCACATTTTAGTGACAATACAAATATACCAATGATAAATGGAATCAAAGACATTTTATTCAAAATACGATCAATTTTGGATGAGTTCATTTATGCAATTTGAAGTATTTTATCATACCATATATATTGATGAACAAATCTTGCGTTATTATGGTCGTCATATTCTGAAACAATTTATTAGAGGCAAACCGATTCGCTTTGGTTGCAAGCAATGGGCAATGTGTTGTAGTGAGACCGGATACTGCTATGATGCTGAAGTCTATGAAGGTAAGATAAACAGTAGTTTAGAGAAATATGTGAATGGATTAGGGATGTCTGTAATATTGAAAACGATAGCCATCATGGACAAACCACAAGACCAGAGTTTTTTTTCCGATAATTTTTTCACAAGTTATGATTTGATGAAAAATTTAAAAGAGAGAAATATATCTGCGACAGGGACGGTGAGATATAATAGGATGAATAAATGTCGTATAAAAACTGATAAAGAAATTAAGACAGAATTTCGCGGGACTTTCGATTATAGATATGATGAAATCATTGGAATAATTGGCCTTATTTGGAAAGATAACAACAGCGTTAAGATGTTATTAATTCATTTGGAAATTTTACCTTTGGGACGTGTGCAAAGATGGTCCAGTACTGAGAAAAAATAAGTATTAATTCCACAACCTAATGCCATTTTACATTACAATAAGAACATGGGTGGTGTTGATAAGCTTGATTGGAATATACAAAAGCACAGAATTAAAATTAGAGGCAAGAAATGGTACTTTCCTATCTTCACTCGTGCAGTGGATATGACTCCAGATATTGTATTGATAATGAAAAAATACCACTATTAAATTTCAGAAGGGAAGTTGTAAAGTTTTATTTTAATTTGCTCCTTCTTTCTGATCCAAAAATAGTGGAAGACCGCCGTGTTGTGTTAATGCACAGAAACGCGTACCACGGCGGGCATTACCAGAGTACGGCATTATTTAGAGTAAACTTTGAGTGGAAACCTGAGAAAATGTACCATTTGCAAAAAAAAGTTAGGAAACAACGTGTATAGTGTGATATTGGTTTACATATAGACTGTGTTATTGCATAGCACTCATAAAAAAATATGATTTTTTTTACGTGCAATGTACCGTGATCCCCAAATGGGGATCGATTTTTAAATGAAAAAAATTCATATTTTTATTTTCTGTATTGTAAAATTTAATGTACTACATTTGTTTACATGCAAAAACTTAAATAAATTTCTAAGAAAAAATGAAAAGAAAAATTTGGCAGTTAATGGGTTAATGCCAAGGTTCGCACACTCCTTGGAATTTCCAAGGACTCTGACACCACTATTAATGATAAGAAAATTTACATTTAATTTTTAAAACACAGAAGTCACAATCCCCGCCTTTATTCACAGATTTTGCATTTTTTTCTTGCAGTGAAATACTTTCAGAATACTGTTAAAATTTAGTGGTAAAACTGTGCGAACCCTGGTTAATGCATATCAATTTTATTATGCTTGAAAGCATGTAACACCATTAAAATCATTTTTAACGATTTTTTTCCCATAGGCCGTAATGTAACTGAAAACTTTTGACTGTCCCTGTAAATGAACTCAATATACTACAAACTTCATTTGAAATAGGGAACATGCTATGGTAAATGTTAATAATATCCAAAATTCTCAGGGCAACCCGAGTATATTTACGGGAGTTAGAGCGCGGACAGACGGCCAGACAAACCGAAATCATAAATACTTTTCAACTTTGTTGAAAGGTGTTAAAAAGATTCACAGCTGTGCTTTTTCACATGCCCGCATGATTCATTCGAATAGTAAAATCATTCATTCTGCCCATCTTTAGGAACATTCAAAGATTTCACTGGGCTGTTTATTATTATTATTATTATTATTTGACTCCGGACTTGCTTAGAGTTCATTGAAACTTTCATCTCTTGGAGTCCGATATAATGAGTTACAAAGCGTGCTTGAGAACTAAACCATATAAGTATGAATGTAGAGGAACAGACATTTCCCCAAAATGGTGAAGCTTAAAATGTAACCAGTTTCGCAAAGGCTCATTCACTGTTGCCAGCGGAGTTACTTTTTTAAAATCCAGATTTCTTGATTGGCACCACTGTTTTGAAACAGTAAAATTCGCCTTATGTAATGACATATTAATTAAGGCAAAAACTAGCGAATTTAACCATATCAGAAAAGTGGTGCAACCAATAAATCTGAATTTTAAAAAAGTAGCCCACTGGCAACACTGGCTCATTACCGCAGGGGCAAACTTCAAACAATAAATTTTAATAGAAATTTTCTCCTTATTTAAACGCCTTATTAATCCTTTCCGTGGCGGAATAATTCTGATTGTAAACGCGTATAGTGATGGACCAACACCAGAATTTATAAGCGAATTTATTTGAAAATAAGAATTTGCTTATTTTCAACTACGTTAGGAAAGGAAAATTTTAATTAAATATTCTCGGAGCCAGTAAAATAAAAATTAAGTGTCCTTTTTAAGGACACTGACTGCGAAAGGTTTAAACGAAATTTCAATCATAGATATTACCAAAAATAGATATTCATGTTTACTGGTGGAAGTTTATTTTGCCGGTAGTCAGGCCCTGCGTTTCCGCCGTAGTGTGACAACCTAGACAACATCTTCCAGTGTCAGTGAAAAAAATATAAAACCTGGGAAAACTTCCACCAATAAAAACAAATAGAAATTTTTAATCTATTTGTCAGAGAATTTTCCCATGAATAAGGCGTTTAAATAAGACGAAATTTGCTATTCAAATTGGACGTTTGCTCCGGCGGTAATCAGAAACTGTTGATCGGAATTTCAAAAAATTGCCGCTATCTTGCAACAACCTCCTAGTTACTTCACTCACTATAGCTAGACAATAAATTATATGTCTCCTCCTTTTTATTAATAACTCCATTGAATTAAACAACTTTGGTTCCCGCGTTAGGCAACACCTGAACGAGACATGTGCTGTAGAGCCCTTCAGGGGCGATTGTGAATAAAACAGGACTAAGCACTGTAGACCATAATCCGTAAGGCATTAGAGCTCCACAGGTATAGTTTTTAATTATATTTAGCAGTTGTAGTAGTAGCAGTAGTAATACTATAATTTTTCTAACAGACGTTTTAAATTCTTATAATCTAATGAAAATCCTTTAACCCTTTCGACTCGGGTGTCTCTTGCACAAATTTTATTCGGTTGACACCACTTTTTTAAAAGAAGTTTTCTTCATGTACACAATTTCAAAAATGCTCTAATTAAATAAGGCAAATTTTATTTACCTTTATTACTGGTTCGAAAAACAACATTTGCAAAGAAAGATGATGTCCATTTAGAGTGGACACACGAGTGCAAAGGGTTAATAGAAATAGATTTATAGGAACGCATTACAAATAACTGTACTAAGATGTTGATTCAATTATTTCCAGAATTGTTTAATACAAAAGCAGTTATTTTATCTTTACGTTCTTTAGAAAATAAATGTAATCTTATCCTCTTACAGGTTTAAAAAGAAACATTAAGATTCCTTTATCTCAAATAAATTTGACCTATTTAATTGTAAGATTGTAAGAGAGTCCTTCTTTTCTATTATAATGCGGGACTTTATTCTTTGGGTAAAACTTTGAAGCACAGTAATCATTTAACATTTTTTGTTTTCTCTCAACTTATGACTTCTGTAGATGGCAATTTTTCTTGTATCTTTCTTAGTACGTATATAGGTTCAAACATAATGAAAAAAATCTTTTAGAAAAATATTTATAAATCTTCTGTCAGGCCAAAAAAAAAAAAAAAAAAAAAAAAAAAAAAGAAGAAGAAGTAGAAGAAAAGAACGTCCGTATGAATTTTATGCACCACAATTGTGCCTGAAAAAGAAAGAAAACATAAATAGCCATTCAACTGGAAATTATGTCTTGTTTCATCTCATGTTTAAAGAAAAAAAAACTTTGGGGTCGTCTGTATAATGAAATTGTACCAAACTCTGAATTTTTCCATATGAACACCTAGTTTTGAGATCATATTTGAAGTTTTCAGTAAATTTCACATTAGGGGGAGAAGACAAAGGGGAAGTATTATAGGAGTTATAAAGGTTTAATGTTTTTCGGAATGTTTTTTGAATTGCTTTTGAAACAGACAAATGTCATTTAGTAAATTTATCAATGATATAAATATATCCATGATAAATGATACGATATATCTATATCATAATTTTATCCACTCGGATATATTTAATTCATATATATTTTTTTAATTTATATTTGAAAAGGATATGAATATTTTGACAAAAATCGATTTTTAGAGACTTCAAATAGGCGAATCGGCAATTGCAGTTCCGCCGAGTTGTTCTTGAATCCTGCTTAACCCTTTCAAGGGCTGTGGTTCATTTTTGTACCACTTAAATTAAACTCCTAAATGCCACATTGACATCAGAAAATTTGAATGGAAATATTCCTTTTATTACGTGCATGAAGAAAAGCTTTTACTTATTTTCAAATAAATTTGCTTGTAAATTCTGGTGTCATTCAATCTTTTCAGTATTTTACGAATGGAAGTACTTTGCTCCTGAAAGGGCTAAAGAACTAACCGCATAAATACTCATGAGTAGGGATATCGTCGAAGACAGAATTAAAAAAGGAACAAATTCCACAGTGAAATCATCTAAATTTCAAGAACGAATTGCAAGTGAGACAGACACAGAACCAACCATCGATTATTTGTAGTCAATGCAAAACAAGCCTAAATATCAGACTCATACATAAAGTTTTTCAAAGTTTGCTAAAATTCTTCAGCTATATTACTATTACTTTATTAGGAAGAAATAAATATGCAGTACAATATTCCGTTCAGCTACTAACAACTTTATTTAATTTGTTTTTAAAATTATGTGTGTGGTAAATATTTAGTTTAATACTAGAACGTCGGTGAGTGATCATTTTGACTGATACCAAATGCATATATGTCGGTTTGAACCAGAAATTTTATTGTAAAATAAGTTTAAAAGATAAAATGGAAAATTAAATAAAATATGTATGTGAAATAGTTTTTTATAAAAATTCTGGTGTGAAATGTTTTTATAAAATGAAAGAAAAATTTCCCGTCTTTTTAGTGTTAATTAGCACAGTTGCATCTCTGCTTTAGATGTTTAATGAAACCCTACCGCTATAATTACACTGTAAAAAAATGAATAATTCTTAGAACACAAATAGCTACACGCACGCCGGAAGAATACGGGAATCGCCTCTTTAACTTATATTTTGTATTAGAGGAATTGTTGAGAGGTGCCGTCTCCTTTCATCAAAGATTTTTTGGAAGAGAACATTTTATTTTTTAGAATTGTCTGCAACACATATCTCTATTACATAATTCTATAAATTTTTTCTGGTTAACGATTATGTGCTCCAGGTACTTTTCATTTTATGATCTTAATTTTATTTTTCCAAAATTTAACCCTTTAGTGCCATTTAGCTTTGCATATAAGCAAACAAAATTGTTTTGAATTTAATGGATTTTTTTAGTCGTATATACCTCATTCACACCAGAAAATTAAAATAGCAATATTTTCTTTAATTAATAACAGACATTCCGTATATAAATAAAGCGAAATTAGCCATTGAAAGTTTCTGCTGTTAAGTCAGATTCTCTGAACTTCATAACTTCTAGAACGTATTCCATCATGGGAATTAAAGGGCTAAAGGTTAAGTTTTATAAAATAAATAATTATATAAAATAAGGTATTTGGAGACATACTTATTAAAGTATTTACTAATTTGCAATATTTTAGCGTAAAACAGCCACGCGATAATAGTTTTTACTTGTCTTGAAGATGTGAAACAGAAGAAAAGACTGACGTATTATATGAAAAATATATCTCTGATTTTTTTTCTTTATTTTTCCTGTGTAATAAACCTTTCAGAGAATCATATATAATTTTTTCGAAACAAAAGAAAAAATCGCGCATTTAAGGGTTAACCCCCCCCCCCCCCCCGATTCCTTTTCTTTTATAACGCTGTAAAAACGTAAGAAAAAATGCACAAATTACATCGCAAATCAAATAAAAATAACTTTATGGTGATTATTTACATGCATAAATTTATTTGCACATTGAAAGAGTGAAAAAGATCATGCGTTAGGCATAGATTGTTAAACATTTTCCAATGCATCCAGAATACTATAAAGAAACTTCACCGTACAGTGAAAGAAGGTAACAAAATAAATTATTTAGAAAATGCACAGCACATTTGAAAGCCAGATTTCAGCTATTATCATCAATCGTCAGAAAGGTTACAAGTGCGAAATAGATTCTGATTATTAAGTCAGCTGAAAAAAAAATGTATGTTTGTTATTGAAAAAAAAATGTAATATGCATATAAATTTGCGTCTTGAAGAAAAATATAAAACAATTTCATGTTTATTGTGATGTTTCTGGTTTTTTAACATCCCCTGTTGTAACACTCATTCGGATATATTGACTTTTTATCTTGTTCCCCGACAAGTGCGGATGTTATATTCTTAAATCCGTTGCTAATCTAAATTTATTTCCATTTTGAAAGAAAACAAAGGCAAATTAATTTTCTACACTTTTATGTTTTCAACAATGTGAATTTTGTTATTTCGATAACAATGCTTTAATTCAATGGCTATTTTGTTTCATACACCGCTCTAAATCCTTTCATTACAAAAGCACTTCTTTTATCTTTACATTCTTTACAAAATAGATGTACACTTTTCTTCTTGAAGTTTTGAAGAGGAAAATCTTAAAGATTCTTTAGTCTCAAATAATTCGACCTATTAAATTACACGCGAGACTCTTTATTTATTAGGATTAGCGTAGCAAATCCTGTTCTAGGCTACACAAATTACATTTTGTCGTACACTTCACAAAAAAACTATTAAATATTTTGACTTGAAATTAAACATAAAAAATAAATTATGATCTGTAGATTTGCACAACATTATTTTTTTACTAAATAAACTAAAAAAAATATTAAAAAGCAGAAAAACCAACGTTTAAAATGCACAAATAATATATGAAAAGCAGCAAACAGCTGTTTCGAATCTACTAGCGAGATTCTTCTTCAGTGCAAAAGGAACAGCGTGCTAGAAAAAGCAAGGCTGAGCAAAATCATAGACAGAGACGCGCTGGCTCTGTCTATGATTTTGCTCAGCCTTGCTTTTTCTAGCACGCTGTTCCTTTTGCACTGAAGAAGAATCTCGCTAGTAGATTCGAAACAGCTGTTTGCTGCTTTTCATATATTATTTGTGCATTTTAAACGTTGGTTTTTCTGCTTTTTAATATTGTTGCACAAAGGCTTTATTTGCTATTTCTATAAAAAAATTATTATTTTAATTAATTTATTTTACATGTTTATCCATTACGGACGCATTTTTACAAATAAAAAATGAAACACGTCTATTTTCAGAAGAAAAAATAAACCATGGATTTAGCCATTATAGATAGAATCATGATTAATTAAATAGCTTCACGATTTTTTTATGAAATTTTTAAAATACCATTTTTTATGAAAATTATAGCTTATTATTAATGAATTAAAATTTTTGAAAATTTCTATTATTTACATTCAATTATAAAAGTATTTATCAGTGTTAAGAATTCAAATACACAATTTTTTCTTATTATGTGAAATCCTTTACGCAGACGATACTTACGCATTTTAAAAGAAATATATTATGATTTTTTTTTTTGTAAAGTTGCACCAAAAAAATTGTAAACAAATAAAATTAATTGTTAAATTCGTTATATAAAGTGTTATTCGAATTCGAAGATTGAAAATTGAACCAAATGAAACGCATTTACTATTAAGAAGTAATTACTGTTTGTATTATTTTTAATATGTTTGCCGTTTAAAAATAATTTATGGACTGTATTAGTTCTATGATTTAAAAAAAAATTGCCGAGAAAACGTACAGTTACTGGTTGAAAAGAATAATTCTTCGCGAATCCAAACAAAGCAAGGTCTTTGCTAGTTTATTTACAAATAATGCTGAACTAAATTATTTCGTTAAAATTTTGAAGTGCAGTAAATATCTAAGATATGTTACCACTTTAAATTTACGACTTATGAAAACTACTACTCTTCATTTAATTTCCTTCGTAATTCTATAGACACAAACTAAATGAGCTTTTTAATTTTTTTTTAATATGTATAAATGTACAAAGTAAATATCTACAGAGAAAACTTTTCATTTGAAACATTCGGTAATAGCATTTATCAAAATGTAAAGCTTTTCCCAATTTATCGAATATACTACTCTTATTATTATTTTGTAATAGACACTATCAATTTTTGTAATCTGTAGCAAATCTTTTAACAGAAAAAAATTATGTTGAGAAAAGAATTTAGGCCCATTACAAAGAAACTGTATTATGAAATCGATTCAATTGTATACATAAAGTGAAAACAAAAGCTTTCGAATCGGATATTTTTGGAATTTTTGTGTGTATCTCTCAATTAATAATGACATTTATATGTAGTAACTTTAATGCTTTTACAAAAAAATTGATATATAATTTAACACCAGTAAATAAAAGTTGAATATTTAGTAAACTGTTATCTATTCTACAGTACTAGCGAGGGCTGTCAGGTTGGCTTCCATTTTTATTGCAAATTTTCAAATTCAAACCATAATTCCTAAAAGGAGAACTTTTAATTTACGGTAGTCACGAGATGTCTGCCATTAAATAAATCAAAGAATACCATTCTTAATTTCTGGTACGAACTCTGAATTTTTCATTAAAAATGAAGGCCAAACTTCCAACCCTGGTATTGGTGCATGTGCAATATTGATTTTTAAGTTCAAGAAAACATACAGCGTATACGAAGGATATGTTATTTAAAAAATATATAGGGGAGATGGGGGCACATGTGAACAGTTCGCATAAATATAGCTTTTTCTCATAACTGGATTAGTTTCGATAAACAAAAACCACTTAATATAGTAAACAGAACTTTCTTTTACACATGGTAATTTTTTTAAATCACCTGTATAGTTCTTCTTACATTTTTTAATAGTTTTATAAAATCAAAAAAATGTTCACATGTGCCCCATCAGCGGGGTAGTTGTGAACACACGTGGGGCACATGTGAACATAAGGAAAAATATCCCTAAAAGTGCTTTTTATTCTTTTATTCATTTGTCATAGTAATCATTAATTATATTACCTTTTAAATTCACCATAAAAAGAAATATATATATATATATATATTTCTCTAGTTTCTGCTTGATATGTTTAAGCAAAAGATTATAAAAGGAAAATAAGTAGATTTGGTGGGGAGAGGCTTAAATGATTCATTGAGTATTGTTGCAATAAAATAAAAAAATAAAGAAGCAATTTAAAAAAAGAAATTAAAACTTTTAAATTTTGGTTAAGGGCTTTTGTTTGGGAGAAATTTTAGGGACGGGGCATTTACGTACTATTTATCGGAAATCTGCCGAAATACGAAAGATTCTCACTCCTGTATTTGCCTTATTTTCTTGTAAATTATAGATAAAGAAGGGTTTTTTAATGCTTAAAAAAATCTGGACTATACCCCCCCCCCCCAACCCAACTTCTTTTGCTTTTGAAAGAGGGGGGTAAAATCGGGATTTTACGGTAGTTATCAGTTTAAAAATTTTACTTTCTTAAAATATTACTGGTATCTATCTCCATTCAAAGCATCATATACATACAGTAACATGTAACTGTTTTAGAGATGGAAGTAAGCCATCATTGCAAGGTTGGAACAAAGGAAAAATTTGCAAAGTTGTTCTAAGTAATTCTTTTGTATTAACAATGCATAAAAAATATTGTTGTAAACCGTTTAGTAAAATAATATATAACACTTATTGTATTTTAGAAAACATTAAATTTATTTAAAGTACAATTGAACGTAAACGAGCCTGTTGTTCTTTATGTATTTGCTGAAAGATGTGTTTGTGGGAGTTTCAATACAAAATCAACTTTGTGTGAGAAAAATATCTTCTATTTCAGGAAAATTGTAGATAATGGAACTGACATTATCTCTCATTAAGTTAACGGAAAGAAACAGAATCACAGAATGATTATTGGACTACTTATGAACTGTTCATATTTGCCCCAACTAGCCTGTTCACAAGTGCCCCATATTGCTGCTTCTGTTAAATTGATGAATCATTAACATTTCTCAAATTTAGAAGAAAAAGAATTTTATCAAAAATGTTTATTAGTATTCACAGTATATGGTAAAATACTCAAATTCAAATAAATGAATAAATAAATAAATTTATTCGCTTATGAACTTGGAGCAATGATTTTACTTTTGAGATCTAAAAACAGTGTTTTGACTACAGAGGACAAACAAAATGTCATAGAGCTTAAATTTTTTTTTTACCATATGTCTACAGGTGCTATCATCTTTAGTAATTTTTTTCAAATAAAAAAGCTTATAATAACTATCGAAAAACTGCGATGTTCACATGTGCCCCGTGTTCACATGTGCCCCCATCTCCCCTATATATGTTACCGGCCAAACGCGATTTTAGGCAACACTAGATTGGCCTAGGCCAGACTAGTTTATCCTAACGCGTATAGGATAAACTAGATTTTCCTAGGCCAAACTAGTTTATCCTAACGCCCACAGGATAAACCAGTTTTTCCTAGGCCAAACTCGTTTGACCTAACGCTCATAGGATAAACTAGTTCAGCCTGCTATTCATTTGTCTGAACTAGTTTATCCTAGGCCAATCTAGTTTATCCTAGGCCGATCTAGTTTATCCTAGGCCAATTCAATTTTACGTGCTGTTATTGATCCCAACTACCGCTCCGTCGCCAACCTTGACTAAGTAGTATTGCCGTCACCCCTATATAATATATTTTAATTGATGTGGAGTGGGATACTGTCCTCCTATCTTCCTCATTTCACCGCCCCCGGTAGTTACAAAATATGTTCCATGTGAAAAATTGTGTGCTGTAGGACCAAAGAATTGGACGAGAGTTTATCATAAAATTTAGGAGAGAAAAAATTTAGAGGATTGATTAATAATGTACAGTATGATCCCGAAAATCCGGCATCGTCGAGACCGGGACTTTGCCGGGTTTTTTTTTATTCCAGATTTATGAAAGAATATCAAATGTACTTTTGATATTACTAATGGTGCATTTATTCGTAATTAATTTAAAGCCAAGTAATACTTATGTGAGAAAAAAAATAAATATTAAAATAAAAAATGATTTTTTTTATTTATTCTTTTTTCTTACATAAATATCACTTGGCTTTGAATTAATTATGAATAAATGTACCATTAAGGACATCAGAAGTACATTTGATATTTTTTCAAAAATCTGGAATTTTTAAAAATCCGGCTAAGTCCCGGTCCCAGTTTGACCTAAAATACATATATTTTTAAGCTACCATTATTCCACAGTTAAAAATCTCTTTAAAGAATAGTACATATACATTTATACGGATGGGGATACAGAACCGCAAAACTTATTAGAAGAATTTGTGTATGACGAAATCCTGTTTTAAACGGATTTATTTTCCTTATCGGTGCAAATTGGATATTATAATCCGTTTGAAAAAATCATAATACATTTTCAAGAAGCGACAGACTTGCTAAAAAAGGAAGTTAACTATAACGAAGTTTTTTTCTCTCCTATGTGATTCTGTCTTAAAAGATTTTTCTACATAAAAAATTTCAGATTTTCAAGTCTCCAAGCCGTGTAAAACAATTAATGGTATTAGTAATTATTCAGATACTTACATACAAATAGAGATTCATTAAAAAAGAAATATAGTTTACAATAGAATCGTTAATATCGTTAATCCATATTTCATGGCTTAGAAATTAAAAAAAAAAAATTAAACATTCTATACAATAAAATCTTCTACGTCGGAATTGCATAGGAATCATGAAAAATCCGTTATTGGCAGGTCCCCCTTATTAGAATGTTCATCATCTGTTGTAAATGCATTATATTATTTTTACAAGTACGGTAAAGATACTATAATCCTACATTCTAAGGTCCGGCATGCTGGATAATCCGGCACGACTTTCGGAAACACAACTGAATCTAGAAGAAATAAGGGAGTGAGTTGAAGAAGATTTTGATGAACCGACAGTTGAAATTTTGACTGATGAGGCCATCATTCAGAGCGTTATCAACCTAACAGCCCCCAAAGACGTTGACTCAGATGAATATGATGTGCACGAGTCAAACAAAATCAAGCAGCTGATGCCTCGATTACATTTATCAGATTTTCTCTGTGCAGCCGTTTGTTCAATCATGCAGAAATTATAAAACTTCACATCATAAGAAATGGCTTCGTAATAAAATGAAGAGAAAAGACAACTACAAAATGAACTGCTATTCGAGATTTGTTTAAGATGGCTTCAACGGTAGGCCTACTGTGCACGTTTTCATTTTATACTCCTGTACAAAAGTCGTACAAAACTTACATTATTGAGTATTTTTAATGTTCTATTCAAGCTGTTTAAAGAATTAAAAACATGCTTTACTGGCATTTTCTGTTTAACTCTAACTTCTGCATGTTTTTTCCCGACATTCATCCTGTAATCCGGAAAATTTCGTAATCCGACATGCTGCAAGTCCCGAACGTGCCGGATTAGAGGATGTTTATTGTACTAATATATTCATTTTACGTAGATCAACATATTTTTTTTTTTTGTTAAACACGGATATTCCGTCATAGGCAGGTTATTTTTATCAGGTTATACCGTACTTTAATTTTATTATCCGAAAATGCATCTACTCCTCTTAAAAAATAAATAATAACAATAAATATATAAATTTTAATTGTGGAATAATAGTCATTTAATGTACATTAATTACCAATGAGTGCATTAAAAAAATGTTGTGTTGGCCAAATGTTAGTGATATTTATACTGAACAGACCTCAAGAAGAATGCAGTCAAGTCCCGAATTAAGCCGGAAAAAAAATTGAGTCCCGGTCCATCACGGTTCGAACCTCTCGAAAAAAGTAGTCCCCAAACCAAGTCCGGACCGAGTGTCGGTCGGGAAGGAAAATTGGGCGGGCCCGTTAAGACCTTACATCGAATAACCAAAATACAATTCACAAATTTTGTAAATTTGGACGCTAAACTTCCATTATCTATATTTCTTTAAAAAAAGAGTTTTTTGTGAACTTTGCACACTTTGTGAACTTTGTGTTTGAGTTGAGCGGATTCGTTTGAAAATTTTTGAATATGAGCGTGAACTTGACTCATTTTTGAAAAATTGAATTTGCGTTTGAATTGGCCTAGGATAAACTAGATTGACCTAGGATAAACAAGAAAGTTGTCGCCGAAGCGGTTTTTGGGTTCAATAAAAGCACGCCAAATTGAATTGGACTAGGATAAACTAGTTCAGACTAATGAATAGCAGGCTAAACTAGTTTATCCTATGAGCATTAGGCCAATCTAGTTTGTCCTAGGAAAAAAGTAGTTTATCCTATGGGCGTCAGGATAAACTAGTTTGGCCTAGGAAAAAACAATTTATCCTATGGGCGTTAGGATAAACTAGTTTGTCCTAGGCCAATCTAGTTTGGCCTAAAATCGGGTTTGGCCGGTAACATATACATATCTGACTGGTGTTACCGCATATGGCTGATTTCTTATTCAGGCATTCCGAATTCTCACCAGTAAGTTTTAATAGTTGTATTTGGTTTAAAAATGATAATTATTACATAAATAAAATAAGAAAAAGTTCTTATTCAATATTTTCTGGAGTGAATAAAAATTTCTAAATAAAACGTCCTCCAGATGCGACAACACTGGATATGAAGCAATTTTACTATTCACTCTCCTATCTACCCAATTAACCGCTTAATTATCGATCCCGTGATATTAACGGAGTGTGTCTTTTATTCAGATTGTTTGATCCCCACCAGTTTCATAAAATAGTGTAATTGTCTTTATTATGGTATCATTTTACCTGTTATTAAATGAGGTGAATATTCATTTTTCAAAAAGTGGTGCCAATAAGAAATTTGAATTTTTAATCCGTACTTAAATGCGAACGGTAAGGAGTTAAATTCTTCGTTAAAATATTTTGCAGTTAATTCGCCACTAATTAGCATTAGCTTACTAATTTAAAATAGCGTAATTTATTACTATTAATACTGCGTATTTTAAAATAGTGTGTAGTTGTACTAGTTGTTAGAATAATCAAATAGTGTATGGGTCATTCCATGTCAATTCAACCAATTTTTTTATGGTTTGTAACCCGACCGACAGGGATTTGGGTGAAACTTTTCATACTAACTCTATCTTGATGTGAATCCATCAGAATTTTTTTTTTATTCTAGGTCTCATACTTTGTGAGATATGGGGGGTCCAATTTTTGAATTTTTCTCAAATCGCACATTTCTGAGTCTGTATTTTTAGACTGCAGTTTCATCTTCAAAAAAGATGTTTCTCTGGATCTAGCATGTGAATCATCTTATAATATCACCGTAAATACATCAAAAGATGCAGATTTTAATTAAAAAAAATATTTAAAAATTTAATTTTAAATATTTAGGGCCAAAAAATTAAACCAAACCAAATTTCAAAGTTATGGTTATTTTTATAAAATTTTTGTGACTTTACGAAAAAGGCTCTACACAAAAAGGCAAAGAAATTTCTAATTTCGGTTTGTTTTAAATAACAGTTTACACTTTGGGCTTTCTAGTTATGAAACAAAAATGATGTCTTTCTCATGGTTTATGCAAAAATTTTGCCCTGTTTTGGGAAACTGCATCAATCAAGAAAAAAAAAAATCTCTGCCTAATTTTTGCCTTGGTACCTAAATAATTACTGTGGCTCCTATGACTTGTTGGATATATTGATTTCTTTATTTCTTTTCTTTCTTCCTTTTTTTTTTTTTTTTTTTTTTTTTTTCCTACTGAGTAAAAGGGGAAAAAAAGCGGTCTATGACTCCAGTCTATCCCCCTCTATTAAATTTTGTCCGTAATCGTTATGTTTCATTTATTTATTCATTCATGTATTTTCTTTTATTACAAACATTTTTTAAATTTAAACAATCTCTTAATTTCGTTTTTACAATATAATTGTAAACAGAAAATCTTTTGTTGGTATAGAATATAAGAAAATAAAATAATGACATTTTACCAATCGATTTTCAATATTTTTTTTTCTCTCTCTCTCTGTGTGTGTGTTTGAATTAAAATACTTTATTTGTATATATATATATATATATTTGAAAACTTTCTATTTTATTATCTTGGTTAATTCTAATCAGTTTAAAAATGTTTTTTATGTCTTATATTTAACAAACTAAGTTCATTTCTACAGGATAAACATATTTCTACTCCTGCCTTGTATAAACACATTCTGACAAAGGCAGAATAAAGTTTTTTTAGTAAAGGCAGGTGTTTTCAAATTTGTTAGTCAAGCTATTGTTAGCCTGCTGTTTCTCATAATAGAAGTATGATCTCATTTTCCTTGTGCTGCAAAAGAAAATAATAGATGAATTTGAAGTAACTGATTTTGCTGCAAGACTATCATAACAACTTCTGAGAGAAAAGAGAATCTTGTCAAAGCCGGAAATAAGAAAGGGTAAAGCCATAGCCACAGGTCCAGAATTGAACTAATTATAATGAATATTGAAGAATCATGGCTGGAAGAAAATGTTAATCAGAATCTTGTCAATGCCAGAAATAAGAAAAGTTAAAGCCACAGGTTCAGAAACAATTGAACTAATTGAAAAGTTTCATAACTGTAATGAATATTGAAGAGCCATGGCTGGAAAAAATGTTGTTAACTAAGAATGCACTATGCACAAAAGTGATTGATATTGCGTGTATCTACATGAGTTATATTCTCTTTTTAAACAGGAATTACCGAAAAATTTGAGGATTATAACTTTAGGTTCTCAATCCATTATAGCAGCACTGTTGTTTTAAATAAATTTGTGACAAGCTTAATAAAATAGTTGGAAAATGTTATTCTATTCTTTTATAACGATAGCTAAATCTACTTTCTTAACCCTTTCCGGCACGGGCAATTTTGTTGTAAAATGATGAAATGATTGACTGACACCGGAATTTTAAAACGACTTTTTTAGAAATTAAAAATATGTTACTTTAACTATTCATTGTAAAAGCAAAATTTTATTAAAATATTCTTGGTGCCGATCGTAAGTTTGGAATTAAAATTACGTATCCCGACCCGGGCACACTGTGTCGGAAAGGGTTAAAAGAAACTAAAGCAAACTTTGGCCTTCAAACAGCTATCTTTTTGTTGGATCTCATCAAAAATCTTACTTTTCTTATTCAAGATGAGGTTTAAAGTTACCATCGGACCAAGGAAGCTGTAGTCTTATGTACACTCTATCTCTCAGTATTAGATTATTAGCAAGCAATATACACATTTTATCTTGTGATATGCAACATGATGTCACTCTTGTGCTTTTAACACGGAAGGAAGTGATATCATTTGTAAAAGAGAGATTTCCTGATGAAAAGAAAGTCTTTGACTTTAGTAATGGGTGCTCTAGCCAATATGAAAATTGCAAATTTTCATAAACCTTTACCAATGAAGAGAATTTCGTCTTAAGATATTTAAACATCTTTTTTTTCTGGGAGGTGGGAGAGAAGGAAGGGGGATAGCCACCGATTTTGAAATACAAAGACAATAGTGTTTTAGATACTAAATTATGAAGATCTTCTGATATACTGATGTCTTGTTATGTTACTATTTTTGGAGTTGCATTAAAATAGGAAAATTTAAATATATATTAGAAGATTCTTAATGTCGCTTATTCATAATATAGATATACAGAGAAACAATTTTTTGAAGACGGAACCATATTCCACAAATACTGACTCAGAAGCGTGCAATTAGAGAAAAATCCAGAAATTGGCCCCCGCCCCCATATCTCATAAACTATGACGTCTAGGAAGACATTTTTTTAATATTTGTTCATATCAATGTAGGGCTAGCATGTATACAAAGTTTTTTCAAAGATTTTGTAAAAAACTATACAACGTAGGGTTGGGTATAGCTCCATATACTAGAAAAGCATGAATGGGTATACCATAAAAGTTCAAAGAGATATGAAGCCCAAATAATATCAAATATTGCTATTAAGTATAACACTTTTTTAAATCTTATCCTAATCTGTTTATGATGAATTTTATTCGGTGCTGACAGAAAAAGTAGTACGCATTACAACTTCATTTGGTATTTCATAAAATTAAATTCAGCGTACTAATAATCTTTACTTTTTACACTGTAGCTAAAACAAAAGTGTTGCCAATGAAAAAAAATCTGAATTTAAAAAAACTAGGCGTGAAATAACATTATCGGACAGAACTATCCGGTAGACCTAATACATTCATGGAACTGAGATAGGTATTAGCAAGTAATAATGTACTCGACAGATCATTGGACAATTGTATGCATTATTTCTAAGAAAAGTTATGTTATACAAATACATACAGATCCTAGTGTTGCCAAATTAAACAAGTTTACGTTAACACGTCCACGCCGGCGCTGTGGGTCACACTCAACTGTCTCAGAGTTGTCAAGTCTCCAGCTTTTTGCACACCACTGTTATTTTAGAGAAAATGTTGTTCCTTTAAATCGCCCAATTGTTCTAATTAAATAAAAAAACATTTTCTGTATTAAAATACTGGTACCCAAAAGCCGAAGACTTAGCAGCTCTGAGACAATCCAGTGTGACCCACCGCGCCGGCGTGAACGTATTAAAGAAAATATCAACCTACCAAAAATTCTGTATAGTAATTTTTTTATTTCTTACAGGAATTACGTGGGTGATTAAAACAAAAAATCGCTGCATAAAAATTCTGGTGGGAATTTGGACTACAACAACACAAGGCAGCTGCGTCGGCAACATTGACCGAGCCTGATTGACGCAGAAGCAAACTTATACCAGTATTTCCGAACAATAACTTTTGTCTTATTTCAGACAGAAATTCTGCGCTTAAATAAAGATTTACATTATGGACATATGATTACCATTTAAAAAAAGTATATCCCTGTGGCAAGGAGGACCTGAATACATGTAATAAGTGTATTTCAATCACTGCGTTACTTTAGTTAATATTGCAGCAGCACTAGCAAAAAATATCGACACATTTATAAAAAAAAAATTATGATATGCACTAAGACGCGCATTCTCATACCTAATTTTTTTATCCAAATAATGACAGATAACATTACAGAATTTTGCGGAACCTGCTCTGACGAATTCGTTTAGACGAGTATACAGAAATTAGATTGCCGACGTTCGCAGAACAACCCAATGTATTTTCCTCTAAAACTCATTAGACGAAATTAAATGTTATCGACGCATTTTTTTTCTCAATTTTTTTATATAAAGATACTCGAACATTAGCTACGACTTTCACATGATTGTCGAATGCATTCCTTTACTGACAGTATCTAATCAATTTTTAATTTTTAGTTTAGGCAAAATAAATCTTACAGAAAATGAACCTTAAGTTTTAGGTATATATATATATATATTATTATTATTATTATTATTATTATTATTATTATTATATTTTCGGCATATGTATTACATCAAAAGAGGCAAACAGACGTTTAAGTAAATTTAAAAATATGTATATCTTTTACAATGACAAGACATAATTTTCACTTTCTGCTTTTTGAACTGTGTTGCTTTTTATAGTCGCAATTCACATTCCTCTTATTCCGGAATGAATTACGCTTAGAATTCCCGTCATTCCAGAAAAGCCACATCATATATCCAACAAATTTAGATTGAGAAGCAATTTGCTTTTATCTGTTATTTTATTGCAGTTGTCTGTTAGGAATTTTCAGTGAATAGAAGATATTTTATTTAATCTAATAAACATTTGGATATGTATTTCAAAATAAATATTTAGATTGATTTTTTTTTAAATACTCACAAATTTCTATTTCAGTGCGAGCGACCCCAGGTCTTGAATAGCGCATAGGTTTTACTTGTTTTTTTAATTTTTAATCTCAATCAACATATTTCTTATATGCATTACACTGTATTGCTAAATGCTGTTTTGTGTAAGTTATTTACTGTTTTAATGCGTTAAAATGCGTATTATACATTTATAACTTTTTAACCCTCTGCAACATAAATCCTGACATAAATGTGCTCCAATATTCAGCTACACCCTGTAGTGGGCTAAAATAAAATAAAATACTTTATAAATAGTTTTTTTAATGAAATAATTGCCTAGGCTAATTCCCACCAGCTTTATCAAAAAAATTTTTTAACTTGCTTAGGCAGAAATCAGACCCAGCCGTACAATGTATCCCGACAAGGTGAACCCGAATTTTTTCACAACTTTAACAACGACAAGTAATAAAAATTTTGTTTTTAAAGTCAATTCCTACTTAGGTCATCAAAGGAAAATTTAATATAATCCCTCAAGCTAATATTAGTTTTTGTTGCATTAAAATATCTCAATTTGTTGATTTTCTATAAGCAAGTAGGTTTACAATGGAAGTCTATGGGAATTTGGCGAAATATTAGAGATATCGCCAAGTTGGCGTCACGTTTGGCTACTCATTTTGGTCGCCAAATTTGGCGATATTTCCCCAAATAGGAGACAAACTTGGCGGTATTTGGCGACAGAACAGGCCCTCCCCCTATGGTAACTCCCCTTATAGATATGAAGATGCATTAAATGCTTCAGTAACCAATGGCCGCCATTTTGTCTCCCATATAAAACTAAAATTAATTAATTAAAATTTAATTAATGACTATTTTAAAAACTGCATTAACATCAATTTTCATCCAGTGCAAGTTTTAAAAAAATATTTCAGTTTGATAGGATGAATAATAAGTATTTTATTAATGATTGAAAATTTGAACAAGATATATAAATAAATAAATAAATAAATAAATAAATATAGGGAGAGTGTGAACTAATAGTAGGAATTGAATAATATATCTTAATGACAATAATGAAAACATTTAATGAGATGTAAATAAGCCATTATTTATAAATTAGGTAATACATATGAGCAGGGTGTATCTGAAAAAGGCGGCAAAACTTTACTGGGTGATAGAACACAGCTATGCGAGCATATTTCATCACAATATGTATGGTCGGAACGCAAGCGGTGAGAAGTTAAAAGGTAGTTTTCCACTGTCGCTGTCAAAGAATTAACACAAGAATGAGAGGATATATTTCAGAAAACATTTTATTAACAGGAATGTAATGAATGTACATGCTCAAGGAAATTGCTCAAAAGATCTTCCGCCAGCGTAATGCACGTTTCACCCCTGCGGGACAGGGACTGACGCACATTTGCGAAGACACCAGGCATTTCACGAATATCGCCTGCAACAACGGCAATCCAGGCGACTAGATCCATATCGGTTTCAATTTTGGCACTCGTAGATTAGGCTTTTCATATCACCTCACAGGAAAAAGTCCAAACACGAGGGATCCAGTGATCTTGGTGGCCAAGCTATGGGACCACCTCGACCAATCCATCGCTCTGGGACAGTAGAAAACTACCTTTTAACTTCTCACCGCTTGCGTTCCTACCCTACATTCTATGACGAAATTTGCTCGTATAGCTGCGTTCTATCACCCCATAAAGTTTTGCCCAATTTTTCAGATACACCCTGTATATAAAATACCTTTCAGTCCAAATTTATCTATCAAGTTCAAAGAACAATATTCATAAAAATTCTAAATGCAGAAGGAATGTAACAATATGCATATATTTATATAAGCTAAATAAAGGTTAAAAATAAAAATAGTGTTTATGTTATAAGCGCTATAGCTGCAAATAAACGCACAAATTATGTATAGCACATTATGTTTAGTAAGTATTTGGCAGATCCAGAATTTCGCACCATAATACAGTAGCGCTCAAAAGTATTTTGACAACCTTATATACTCTCTTATTTTATTTAATATAAAAATGTAAAAGAAAATATATTCCCTATAATTGAGAACACTGTGCCTGCAGTTATTTAAATGTATCAAGTTTCAACTTGTTTGTTTACATTCGGCGTCACGCAAGAAATATGACTCCGCCTTAGCTCAAAAGTATTTTGGCAATTAGTTTGCATTTAATTTTTGAAGGTGTCAGTGGCGCTATAGCTTCGATTACTGTTTTTATTGACTTATTGTGATTATTTTTAAGGATCAGGAATGCCGAAAAGTAAGAAAAATATTGAAGTGATTCTAGAAAAGCCGCTGTAAATGCCCTTAACACCCTTAATTCTCGCTCCCGTCAATATCTCGGCTGAGGTGTCATTCGTTATTTCTCGTGCCCGTCATATTCTCGGGCTGGAGATTTAATTGCTGGAAAAAACTTCTGAAACCAGAAAAATTGAACTGGAATTTCCATTTGAAGTCTTTGAATATTAGCACTCTGGTTTGATTTGTACAATCTATAATTTGCCATAGATTTGTCATAGATTTGTAATATTTTTGTCATTTTGATATGGATTCTGATGAATCAAGCCTTTCTGATGATAACTGGAATATTAGCCCCTTCACGGTCGCTTAATATTTGAAAAAAAAAACCCATCAAAAGTGTACCTTTTTTTTTATTACAGAAATTGAATAATTATAAGGTTTCTAAATAAAATATACAATTAGTTTATTTTTAAGGCGAAAAAACAATATTTTATAGCCATATTCATATTTGTATAAAAGCCATCATGCGAGAATTATGTGTCTTAACCTCTTAAGCTCCGCCCCGATAAATGTAGGCTACTATCTTTTAATTCAGATTGTTTGACTCCCACCAGTTTTTTTTAAATAGTGTAAATGGCTTTATTTTCGCATCATTTTATCTGCCGTAAACTACGGTGGAGGGAATCAAACAATCTGAATAATAAAAAAAAGTAACCTACATTTATCGGAGAGGAGCTTAAGAGGTTAAGACACATAATTCTCGCATGATGGCCTTTATACAAATATGAATATGGCTATAAAATATTGTTTTTTTGGCTTAAAAATAAACTAATTTCATATTTTATTTAAAAACCTTATAATTATTCAATTTCTGTAATAAAAAAAATAGGTACACTTTTGATGGTTTTTTTCAAATATTAAGCGACCGTGAAGGGGTTAAGAAAGGTGGACTGCAAGCAGAACTAGCTCGTTCTTTTAACGTGTCTCGCAACTTGTTATTACATGGAATAAAGTTTTTAATAAACAGAAATACATCGAAAATAAACCTCAAAGTGGCCATTCGAAAAAAAAAACCAACTTGAAATATTGACTATATTATAAAAATGATATCTACAAGTGATTGCGTAAGTCCGCTGTAATAATGAAAAATGAATTGAAAAAAAATTACCGCATAGACATACACGTTTCATCTGTCAAACGACGCTTAAACCTCTATGGTTTACATGACAGAAGACCAGCAAAAACACGTTTGTTATCTACTAAGAATAGGAAGGCTAGAGTTGCATTTGTAAAACGGCATAACCCTTTCAGGGGCAAAGCAATTTCATTGCAAAAGTGTTGAAATTAATGATTGACCCTGGAATTAGAAAACAAATTTTTTTTTAAATAAGAAAAAGCTATATTTCAGGGGTGTCAAACTGTGGCCCGAATGATACCACAAAAATTTTAAAGAAATAGTCGACAACTTGAATCGCAGCAATTCGACGATTAGATAAAGCAAACATAACTGTGAAATTTTAGTGGTATCCGGCGGGACACAGTTTGACACCCCTGCTATATTTCATACACATAATAAACCGAATGTTTTTTAACCAAAATTCTGGTTTCAGTCATTAATTTCAACACTTCAGCAATAGCATTGCCTTGCACCTGAAAGGGTTATGCCGTTTTACAGATGCAACTCTAGCCTTCCTATTCTTAGTAGATTAGAAAAGTGTTTTTGCTGGTCTTCTGCCATGTAAACCATAGAGGTTTAGGCGTCGTTTGACAGATGAAACGTGTATGTCTATGCCGTAATTTTCTTTCAATTCATTTTTTATTATTACAGCGGACTTACGACAATCACTTGTAGATATCGTTTTTATAATGTATTCAACATTGCAAGTTGTTTTTTTCGGTTGGCCACTTTGAGGCTTATTTGCGATGTATTTTTGTTTATTAAAAACTTTATTCCATGTAATAACAAGTTGCCTAGACACATTAAAAGAACGAGCTAATTCTTCTTGCAGTCTACCTAAGTGCATTTACAGCGGCTTTTCTAGAATCACTTCAATATTTTTTACATTTCGGCATTCCTGATCCTTAAAATTAATCACAATAAGTCAAAATAAACACTAATCGAAGCTATAGCGCCACTGACACCTTCAACAATTAAATGCAAACTAATTGTCAAAATACTTTTGAGCAAAGTGGAGTCATATTTCTTCGGTGGCGCCGAATGTAAACAAACTAGTTGAAACTTGATACATTTGAATGAGTGCAGTCATAGTGTTCTCAATTATAAGGAATATATTTTCTTTTACATTTTTATATTAAATAAAATAAGAGAGAATTTAATGTTGTCAAAATACTTTTGAGCGCTACTGTAAAACTTAAACTGAATATAAACAACAAAACATCAAATAAATGTTTACAATTCAACTTGAACAAGAAAAACAAAACCAAAAAGCTGTGACAACCTCGGCAGAGGGTATTTAATAAAAGCACAGCAATATTTTAGATTTAAGATTATATGTAATAAATTGTTGCGATAGGGGCAGTGGGTTTCGACCAGAGTGTCGTAATGCATAAATCAAATGTACAAAAACATTTCAAAGCATATCACAAACATTCCCCCAACGGACCCGATGCCACATTAAGCAGCATATATCCCAATCTGAGAACACAGCTGATATAAAACTGATATATAATGTACAGTAAAACAGCAAAAATTCGTACCAAAACCTGAGCCACACAGCCACGAAAACAGCCAAATTCTAAAATCCATTCAAGGTCATTCTGTGTCCTTTACCACACAATCGCAGACATCTTTTAAAACCGTTTAACACTAGAATCGCCATAGCGGTCATTTTGACCAGTACCAAATAAAAATACTTCGATTCGAGCCAGAAATTTCTTTCTAAAATAAGTTAAATATGTACCACGTAGAAATAAGTTAAATAAATCAGTTAAATTGTTTTTAATGAAAATTCTGATGTAAAATATTTTTATAGCACTTGAGTAAAATTTCCGACGGTTCTAGTGTTAAAAAGTCTTTAAATGATATAAATTATTAACTGTCAATTATATGGCATAACTATTATATGGCAAATATATGTCAATGACTCCAGAATGAAGACCATCTTCAAAACTAGTGTATCTATTAATTAACTTATGCGACATGTTATTTTTATAGTACAAAATACCGATAAAAAAAAAACTCAAATGTAAATAAGTGCTAGTAATATGCCATTATTACGTGCACTAATAACCATATCACAATATTAAAATATATATTTGCTTAAAAGACGTTATAAAAACACATTAAAAATAAATTAAAAATCTATATTGACATGTTTCAACTCTTTTACTGAGTCGTCATTAGAATGTATAACAGAATATTACAAATACAATGCATATGAAAAATGGAAAAATCTTCGAAATATAAGCAAGTAATCATATAACGCGCACTACATTTTAGCGATCACACGTGTTCCCTCTATGTCGCGACTCTGTAATTTGTCCAACCATTCAACCCATAAATTCGGGATACGAAAAGATAATGTATCATTACAGTGATGGTATGATTCCATTTATTAGGAAGGGGGGGAATCAAAAATCATTATATTGGTATAATCCAACGAAAATTCAATATCAGATGTAAAGAACATATAGCGGACATAAAATATAATAGAGGTAATACCGCTTTATACCGGCTGAATCAATTAGAGAACATTAACACACTTTTTAACGAGAGTAGAATAATCTACAGGTCTAATTTTTATTTACAATTATTTATAAGAGAGTCCATTGAAATTTATTTAAGAGCTTCAGGAGTTTGTAACGATACATTATCTTTTTGTATCCCGAATCATAGAGGGGACACGTGCGATCGCGAAAATGTAGTGCGCGTTATATGATTACTTGTTTATATTTCGATGATTTTTCCATTTTTCATATGCATTGTATTTGTAATTTTCTGTTATACATTCTGATGACAACTCAGTAAAAGAATTGAAACATGTCAATATAGATTTTTAATTTACTTTTAATGTATTTTATAACGTCTTTTAAAGAAATATATATTTTAATATTGTGATAAAGAAAAAACTCTCTAAGAAATACATTTTTTATTGAAGCAGAGCCACATCCTTTTGGTTTTGCTTTTCTTGTTCAAATTAAACCTGTTAACATTTCTTTGATGTTTTGTTGTTTATATTCAATTTAAGTTTAAATATGGTGCGAAATTCTGGGTTTACCAATTATTTAGTAAACATAATGTGCTATATACATATATATATACTAGGGGGCCCTGCCCCCTGCAAGCTACGCTCGCCAACCACCGTTCAGACACAGCAGAATCTAAAAACACGCTAATCTGATGGGTTTTTAAAATATTAGAGAAGATTGAATTATACTGAAAAAAACTGTGTAGAGACTTTGGCGTCAGTTAAGTGTCCGTTCCGTATATGACATTGGCGTCAGAAAAAAAATCGCGCCAATATGGGACCGTAAGCTTTCCATTTTGATTAAAAAATCAATTTTTTTTTTCGAATAAAACTACATAAAATTTGTCATGGTTGCAAAGAATTCTTGGTACTGTTACGCTAGCCGGATGCAAATCTCGCCAATAGCTTTTTTTTCAACTCGACAGTTACCATTTTTTTTTTTCGAGTGGTAATATTCGGCCAGATGTCATATACGCACAGCAGGTTTGGCGTGATTTTTTCTTTTTTTACGAAAATTTGGCGAAAACCTCGTTTTCAAATACTAGTTACATATGCATTTTTGGTATTGCTTAGTTATCCCGTCGACCAAAAATCTATCTCCAAACTATAAGATTAAATGCCAATAATGGAGGATCGTAAATGTCACATTCACTTGACTTTAAGCAAGTTACACGTGTTTACGTCATCAAATGATTTTTATTGCGACTTTTTATTTGTATATTTATTAATGTTATGCTAAATTATTTGTTCTTTCGTTATTTAAAATAAAAATTATGTCAATTTGTATAATTTGGCGAGTGTTTTGGCGATTTATATAATTTGGCGAAATTGGTCGACGGAATAACTACGTAGTACCGTATTTTTTAATTATTTTCTATTATTTACAAAATAATTTGTATAATTCATAAAAAGAAAAAAAAAGTAAATAAACATTTATTATCAAATAAACAATAATAGCCAGGTTACCATGTCAACCTTTTCTGAAATATGAAAAAAAAAATACCGGTTTGATTAAAATTTAAGTTGCCATCATTAGAAAAATGTATATAAAATTAGACAAAAAAATAATATTTCGAAAACTAATTCGAATTTACAAATGCCAGTTTTGAGATCTGCGGATTAATGCTGATTTTTGGTGTTCATTTTATCGCAAAGTTTTCCATATTTTAGGAGAAATCGCTTGAAACATAATCAGTCGATTCATACTTCCGTTTCATTAGGATTTTATATATATAGGGTAGATATATATTATAATCAAGCGCATAAAAAAATAATGTATATAAAAAGCATGAGATTATTTTTTGTGAATATGTATTGTGAATCCTCAACAGAAAGAAAATAAAGACGACAAATTCTTTGTAAAGAAAGCTTGAAAACCGGTGACCTACGTGATTTATAAATATTACAAAGGAATAGCAGCCTGTCACGACCGATATAAATCATGGTGGTGGAAATATTTTTCACACTTTGTGTATTTACATTGGCGAATCTTTCGTCCTATTTGAAATCTCGATTTGTACTTTACACTTTCATTTTACTTTATATATCAACCCCAAAGCGTTATAAGTAAGCGAACAAACTTAATGCTAGAATCAGGCGTAAATTAACACAGTTGCGCCACCTTGTGGACGGAGTCATAATTCACATACGCGGGATTTTAGTGTGGCGCGTATTTTCTAAATCTTTAGTCACGCATGGAAATTAACTTTGTTTGCCACATTTATTGCAAAATAATGGCGTAGCGAGGGGACCATCCAGATGCATTTGACATCACGAAGTTTTCTTCGCCTTATCGAAAGCACTTCAGTTTTTAATCAAGCTGACAAAAACTTTACAATTTTAGTGGTGTGAGTAAGAAAACAGTTAGGTATCTACCTGTAGTTCACACTTCATCCGCTACGTGGCGCATGACCTTGATTGATGTGACCTCGCTTTTAATCTTGCGGTTATTTCTCCCATTTAAGATAGGACGCTTACTTATATCGCTTTGCTCAACCCTTTCCGGCGCGCAGTTTATAAACTGATGATATGATGGACTGACACCAGAATTTATAAGCGATCTTATTAGAAAATATAACTGGCTTATTTTCAAGTACGTTATAAAAGGAAAATTTTAATTAAATATTCTGGGTGCCAGTAAAATAAAGATTAGGTGTTCTTTTTTAAGGACACTGCCCTGCAAAGGGTTTTAGCCCGGGAATGCGCAAGCGTATCCTGGCTATGACCGATTAACACTTTGCCACTAATAAATTCAACCAAAAATCGTCATTTTATTTAATCGTTGACATTGCTCACAAAAATAATTTGACAATTACTTTTCGAAAATTAGTGGTGAGAAATGTAATAACCGTGCCCAGCCTGGGTATGACCTACCCTGCGCGAGCAATCTCGTGTTAAAGGGCTACTTCGATATTCATGAAGAAAAATTTAAAATAAATAAATAAATAAATAATAATAATAATAAATGAAATTAAAATATAATTCTGAGCAAATTCTGATACACCGTATTTTTATTACTATTGTAACTGAACTTAATATTAATTTTATATTCGATATAAAATGAAAATCTGTCTTTTCATTGACAGATTTTTAGTTTAGCGCAGGTGTGTCAAACTGTGGCCCGCCCGATACCACTAAAATTTTATAGAAATCTTTGCCTTATCTAATAATCGAATCTCTGCGATCCAAGAAGTCGACTTTTTCTGTAAAATTTTAGTGGTATCAGGCGGGCCACAGTTTGACACCCCTGGTTTAGCGCTATAGTATTAAATATTATTATTAATTATTATTAATATGTTGGTCTGAGTAATCAATTTCCAATTGCATTAAACCCCTCGCTGCGCAACCCGAGATTTCCTCGGACAACATAAAAGTAACAAAATTTGCGCAACGCGAGATTTTCCTCGGGGATGCATTTTTTCCGTCTAATTAACCCTCCTTGATTATTCCCACCAGTTATTTTTTATTGTAAGTTTTGCCTTATTTAATCGGAGCATTTTCCCGATTAAATTAGACAAAAATTTTTGTTTTGAAAAACCGGTGACAAAAGAATAAATATTCTTAAAAGACGCTCGTTGAGAAACGAGTTAAATACGCAATTTTTGAAGCTATTTTGATAACACAATTACGCAGCGAGAGGGTGAGTCACTTTATATTGTTGTGCAAAAAAGTACAGAAGATTAAATAAAAAAATTAAGCTTGAAAGTTATTTAAAAATCAAAACGTCACTAAACTGTGTTATAGTACTGAACTTCATTCAAAAATACTTTTTGTTCCTATACGATTATGTAAAAATTGACATTTTTGGATGTTTAGAAGAGATTTTTGAACAAACATTAGAAACCAGTTTTTCTTGGCAACGGCTCAAAAGTGGCCGACACATTTTTGAGGACGACAGGAAATCCCGTCTTAAAAGAAATTAGACTTTGCTGTTAAAAAGAATTATATTAAAAAACAGAACAAACACTTTTTTTTTCAAACGAAACGACTCACTGTCTTTTTTTCCGCCAATTTAAAAAAAAAGAATTTATGTTTTTGAACTGTTTATATATACCCGATGTCCCAAAAATGGCTGATGGATTTTAAAATTCAATAACTTGCAAACGGTGACAATGAAAATTCTTATAAAAATTCTTACAGGAGTGTTATGCAAGATATCAAGAGTTTTTACGCTGCGATTCTTATATTTAGTTACAAATAGCATCGATAGATGGCAGTGCAAGCATTAACCGCTAAATCCAGGCTCGATTTTTCGGCGTCTCTCTTCTTCCATGCCAAAAAAGGAGATTAAAATGCATTGAATGGATCCCGAAGTACCAAAAATCGGGTCTGGATTGAGAACTTATTGCTC
This sequence comes from Maratus speciosus, assembly GCA_963932465.1. Taxonomy (NCBI): domain Eukaryota; kingdom Metazoa; phylum Arthropoda; class Arachnida; order Araneae; family Salticidae; genus Maratus; species Maratus speciosus. Next base: position 275,921,570 of record OZ010794.1, on the reverse strand, counting down.
TCAGCGCCATCTATTTTTTGAAATTCGAACTAAAATCAAGAATCACTGTAAAAAAACTCCTGACATCATACATAACACTCCTGCAAGAATTTTTTTAATGTATGTCATCGTTTGCAAGTTATTGAATTTTAAAATCCATTAGTCATTTTTGGGACACCTGGTATATACTCTTTATATTTAGTATGTTCACAAATAATCATGGAACGAAAATTCCTTTCCCTAAGTTTTTTTTTTTCGTATTGTTAGAAAAAATTATTTTCTCTCGGTGGTTTCGCATAAATTTTCTCTTTGCGAGAATGGAGTTTTGTTTGTTTGGTGGATCGACTTCCTGAGCTGTTACTTTGTAACTTTCGTAAATGTTCTCCAATTATTGACAGTTGTTTGGATACATTGCGGAGGTATAGAGCACAGTCGTTAATTTTAAAAGTAATCATCGTATCAGGCATTGTGCTGCCACCTGCCAGTGATTCATGACTAGTTTTCCATGACAAACATTATAATATTGATTATTTTATTTATTTTTAAGTATTTAGCGCATTTGTGCTAGAATCGATAGATGATATTCTGGCTTTGTCACTAACAGCAATAAGCTGGATACCTCCTAAAACTCAAAACGCAAATTCATCATGCATAATTTCTTTTACATGCAGTGGTCGGAAGCAGTGAGTTAAAATAGCGAAACTACAGTAGTTAGCATTGCATATGTACGTAGATTTTAGGCTTCTTTGTAAAGAAAAGCGTACACGTTATACGGCGAATATACCAAAAAATAGAAAAATGTAATCTAAATTCGTAGTTGCGCATTATACACCGGATTTTGCGGTAGTTTAAAATGATGTGTAGGCAACAGGATAAGAGTACAATTAAAAAAAAAATATATATATATACTTTTGGGCTAATTTAATCGTTGTCATCAAAAAGTCACACAGATATACACTGGTCACCAAAAATTAAGGAAAAGTCACAAAATGCTAATTTTCAAATACGCGAACACTCAAAGGGAAATAATATAATTCGAGTAATGACTATCTCTACAACACAGCTAGCCCATATAACATCTGATTCATGTCACACATGGTCACAAGTGTCACAGTCACTACGGTGAAGCAAAAAAATAGGAAATTGCATACATCTCATTAGGAGTCTCAAATGATCACTATATGTGACTCCACTGAGAAGTCAATGTGACTGCTGCTTTGTGACGAGTCACCGAGTGACTTTACAATGTAGTTAAATTGTGACTCTCATGTGACTGTCATTTTGAGATTCAATTCCAAAGTCATCATGAACGTTGCATTATGATAAGTCACCAAATAATATCATAATATAGTCACATGGAGACTTTTCCCAAAAGAGCACAAAGGTGACTTCACAGTAGTCTCTCTGTCACCTGAAAGTCATCATGTGACTTTAATGTGACATTATTTGGTAACTTATCACAATGCAGCGTTCACGATGACTTTGAAATTGAGTCTACAAATGACAGTCACATGAGAGTCACAATGTAACTATATTGTAAAGTCACATGGTGACTCGTCACAAAGCAGCAGTCACAGTGACGTCTCAGTGGAGTCACATATAGTGATCATTTGAGACTCATAATGAGACGTATGGAATTTCCTATTTTTTTGCTTCACCGTAGTGACTGTGATACTTGTGCCCATGTGTGACATGAATGAGATGTTATATGGACTAGCTGTGTTGTAGAGATAGTAATTACTCGAATTATATTATTTCCTTTTGAGTGTTCGCATATTTGAAAATTAGCATTTTGTGACTTTTCCTTAATTTTTGATAACCAGTGTAATTAACCTAATAATCACTTACATGGAAAAAAGTACTTGCATTACTAAAAGTATAAAAGTGCTTTATGAATTTAAATATTATGCATTACTATTTATGCAAAACTGTTTCCGAGCTATATTTAGTAGTTATGATATGACAAACTATCTAAAACAGCGTTGAACGATCGCTGAAATAATTCATGAAACATTCAGTAAACAGATGCGCAAATCGTATTTCTCTACAAAGACTATAAATAGAACGCCTACTCGTAACCCGGGAAACATCTGGGAAGAAAACGCCTACAATAAGCAAAACAAATCGATATTTAGTATAATCACATATTTGTTATTATTACGGAATGCCATTCGGTTAAAATTGTTATTTTAGTTCCGAAAAGAAAGCTTTCAATATTTCTGAAGGGTTCTATTTTTAATCCTTTAGTAATTATTGATCTCAGTTCGTAATAGTTATAATTGTTTTTCGTGCTCTCTTTAATATTTTGTTTAACCACTTTAAGACGAGCGCCGTTTAGACTTCTTTTAATTTTCAGAAATAGAAATTTATTACTTATTTAACCCTCCAAAATACTGTTTTGTTAACGTTGATGTTTTTGCTCCACAAGTTGGTTCAGGCAAAACGCATCGATTAAACATTTTTCTTTTCATCAATCAAAAAGAAATGTTGCTTTTCAGTAGAATTTACACATAACGCTGTATTTCCTTTAGCTCAGAAGTAAAGATACTAAAGTCTGTGGCGGCGAATTTCGATTTTTATAGCTAATTCGATTCGTCTCAACGAACTAAGTAATTTGCTACGTCGCAGATCGTCTATTGAGTTTTATTAGTGACAGGGGTCGGGTCAAAGTTTAAAAATTTGCATAATGCGAACTGCCGAAAATAAAACAGTACCAGAAAATTCCTTCGCATGCAACCGTACACAGACGTTCCGCAAGTTACGAAGTGACTAAAAAACTTACGAAAGAACCGACAATGTGTGGTTACAAAGATTTTTACTCGTAATTCAGGAAAAAGTATTGACGGGATGAACTAAACTAGACCAGTGTTGCCAGTGGTCTTATTTTTTAAATTCAGATTTCTTGATTGGTACCACTTTTTTGAAATAGGAAAATTTGCCTTATTTAATGAGATATTAATTAAGGAGAAAAAAATCGGAATTTTACCATTTCAGAAAAGTGGTGCTAATCAAGAAATCTAAATTTTAAAAAAGTAGCCCACTGGCAATACTGAAGTAGACGAGTACATCATAACTTGCGAAAACCTGCCTATCAAGTAACATATGATTATTTTAACTGCAATGACAAATTTTTATAATCACAGCAATAATATAACCGTATAGTAGTTATTGGCAATGTATGGCGCTGTAAAAACAATTAATAAACTTAAATCGGACTTATTTCTTTGAACGCATCTGTTTTTCAATGAACGATATTTTGAACTTTCACCCGGCCCCCTGTCATTATAAAAACTCAATAGCCGATATGCGAGGTACAAAATTAGTAAGCTCGATGAGACGAATCGAATGAGCTATTAAAGTAGAAATTCGCCGCCACAGACTACAGTACCTTTACTTGTCAGTGTTGTTGTTGTCTATAACGTATACATATAAAAGAATTCATAGATGGCAGTAGCTTGCAATTTTGACTGTGCTGATGTTTCTTTTATAACAATATTCATTAATTGACAATTATCTACATGTGTCGTGAGAGTACATATCGTTAAAAAAAATTTCAAACTAATTTCTGTGCAAGGTTAATATTCAAAATGGAAAATGAAAAGTTACATTTTCGTCATGTTACATTTTCGCTATGTTTTTCTTGAGTTTTGAAAAGGAGTGAATACTGGACGTGCTACAAAAAATATTTAAGACGTTTATTTGGATCGTGCTCTCGCTCTTAGGACAGTTAAAAATTGTTTTTCTCGATTTCGAAGAGGCGATTTCAATCTAAACGATAAAATTTGCTCTGGATGATCTTCTGCCATTAAGAATGACTTAATCCGCGATTTAGTGAATAACCCCTTGATCTCTGGTGAGTAAATTTCTTCAAAATTCCAAATGTCACATTGGCACCAGTACCTTTCAAGGAAAAAATTCGACTTACTATTTACATGAAAAAATGCATTAAACCTTATTCAAATAAATTTTGTCGAATATTCCGGTGCCTTGTGACATATCGGAATTAAAATTAAGTGGTAGAAATTTCAACCATCAGAGCTCAAGGGGATAATAATCCACGTATTACTAACAAAGAGATTGTTGAGAAACTAAATGTTGACAATTCGACAGCATTTCGCTATTTAAAACAACTTAGGCACACTTCGAAACTCGATGCATCAGAAATCGGCAGTGCTGCCACATTTGGCTTATCTTTTATTTAGGCATTCCTAATTCTCACCAGTCAGTTTTAATAGTTTGCTTTGCTTTATAAGAAGGTATATATTCCATAAATAAAATAAATTAAAATTGCTATTCAAAATTTTCTGGTGCAAATTCAATATTTCTAAATAAAAAATACACCAGATGCGGCAACACTGTAAATCGAGCACGAACTTTTGCAATCACCCATTATACTAATCCTTTGCACTCCGTTGTTGCCGCTGCGCCGACATCAACTGTAAAATTTGTTTTTGGCATTAGTAATAAAGGAAAATAAATTTTACCTCATTTAATCCTACCCTTTACCTAAATTTACCTTAAAATTTACCTTATTTGATAAAATTTTTGTAAGAGACGCCGGAGTCCAAAGGGATAAAATCTAGATAAACGGTAAAATCATTTATGATGAGGGGTAGGGAATTCTTAAAAAGAAAAATTCAGAAAATCTTACTCCGCACGCAATTTCTTTCTTCATAACCAGCAAAATGCAAAATACAACGCTGTTCCGGTGAGCTTCGGAGTGCAGTATTTATAAGCTTCGGTAAGCTTGGGGAACATTTGCAAATTCACTAAAAATAAAGTAGTACCAGAGCTGAACTCCGGCAAAAAGTAAGCACCGAGTACGCTGTAAAGTAAACGTATGATTTGAAAAGTTTATGAATACCTTTAGACATAACCGATGATACCAGTACGCAGTATTTATAAGCTTCGATGGGCCAGGCTGATATTTACAAATGCACTAAAAATAAAGTACTGAGCTGAAATCCGGTGAGTCCCAGCCAAAATTAAGCTCTGAGTAAGCTATAATATAGATGCATGATTTGGTAAATTTATGAATATGTTAGACACACGCTCTGATGCCACCTGGTTATAAAATAGTATGTTCACACTTCCTTCCCGTACAAAGATTGGCTTTATCATTTTCTATTTCTTTCCGTTGAATTAGACTACCACTTTGCTTGGACTACGAATAAAAAATTTCAGCATCTTTAACACCCCTAATTCTCGCTGCCGTGATGCTCACGGGCTGTGTCTTTTATTCTGACTGTTTAATCCCCACCAGTTTTATAAAATAGTGTAGTTGGCTTTATTATGGTATCATTTTACTTGTCATTAAACAAGGTGAATATTTCTTTTTCAGAAAAGTGTTGTCAATAAGCAATTTGAATTTTTAAACCGTAATTTAATGCGACCGTTAAGGGGTTAAAAAGCATATTTTTAATTTATTTATTTCACCCACATTTATATAGCATTTAAGAAGTATTATAAAAACTGTTCAGCTGTTCAAACTGTTCGGCTAGGCAACACTGGCTTTGACATAATGATAATAAAGTTGTTGCAATTTTTTTAATTTTGTACAAAATAGTTCTGTAAATTTAATTATAAAATTGAAAATTTCATAACATATGTGATTCATTTTCTAGTAAAATATTATCTTATATTTAAATAAAGTATAATGCATAAATGGATAAAAGCAAAAATTCGTTTTATTGCATAGTACCATTTTTTAATTTATGTCCTTAATTAGGAAAAATCTTATTCAAAATTAATTTTATGCTTCAAAAGCATTTACAGATTTCATAATTAATAAATTTTGCAGAATCTTGCAAAGAATAATATTCATTGTTTTCTTTAAGCCTTATTTATAAGCTTAATGTTTTATCATTAATATACAAGTGTCAATTTTACAAAAGAAAAAAAAAGAAATTTTTTTAAACATTTAAGTCTGATTGAAAATACCGTATGTTGTATAACATTCAATCCTTATTAAATTATTTCCCTTGTCTAATTAATAAAATCGAAAATCTGACATGAATTTCACGTTCTTTGTTAAAAATATTCAGGATGAATTCAAACATATTTCTTTTGTTTAGTTTAACATATTTTAATTAATGTAATAATTAATGTATTGTATGTTTAATATAACTTTAGTACTATAATGCCTTTTTTTCATATGTAAAAATTGCATTTTCAAATATTTTAATCAGAACAATAAACTATTTTTTTTAAAAAATTAGAATAATCACTACTCTAGCGAGTTCACAAAAGAATGTCCCAGTTTCAATGGTATATTATAACAGTTTAATTTAGACAACAGCTCATATTCAAAATATTAGAAAAATTGAGAACAAGTAATAAGAAAAAAATTATTTTTCATTTATTTATTTTTGATACTAAGTAAATTCAATTAAATTTCTTATAAATTAAATCTGGAATGTTTAGATAAGATTTTAACATTTAAAAAATATAAAATACAGTACAATAAATTAGGTACGCAGCTTTCGGAAACACATCAGAATATCAGAATAAAATTTAGATTGGTAAAAAATATTAGAATATTTTATTTTACGCAAAAGTATTACCTTATGAATATGAAGTAAATGGTAGTTAATATTTTGTGGCATCCCCTTTAGCTTTCATAACAGCGTACAATCAATCTTGCATACTATATCAAGGTTAGCACGCTATTAAGCCACGCCCCATTTTATAAGGACTCTGCCACCAGTATTATTATAAAGATATTTTTCTTCAAGATTCATTAACTAAAAGATATTTTTTGTGACTACTGGAGGTAGAGTCCTTGCAAAATGGGGCGTGGCTTAATAGCGTGCGAACCCTGTATATAAAAGGTGTTTACAAACATTTCTATCAATATTAACCCAAATAGACTTTACAAGTGCCACCAACACAGATTTACTTGAAGGTTTTCTTGGAGTTTTTTCTTCATTAAGCACCATAAGTTTTCGATGGAATTAAGGTCTGGTGAGATTGGTGGTCAAGGAAGTACCTTAATGTTGCGATTGAACCAATTCTTAGTTTACACCGAGGTATGCGGTGACGCTAAATCTTGTTGAAAGATGAAATCATCTTCAAATAAATCTTCTGATGATGGAATCATGAAATATTCCAAAACTTTTTGATATATCTTAGAGTTAACCTTTTCGTATACGATGCATAACTTTCCAGGTCCTTCTGCACTCATGCAACCCCAAACCATGACACTAGCAGCAAATTTTACAGAACGTTTAAGGCATTCTTTATAAAATGCTTCTTACTTCATTCTCCAAACTCGAGTACCTTGATTATCATATGAAACAGAAAACATACTTTCATCACTAAATAATATATTTTTCCAATGTTCTTTGCTCCATAAACATCTTGATTTACACCAATTCAATCTTATACGCTTTTGTTTTGAACCCGTGAGAGGTTTTGTTTTCGGTACATGGAATTCAAATTTAAATTTATGGAGACGTCTTAATGTCGTCGATGTAGAAACTTCAAATCCTTCTTCTTTCCATTTTCAGTGCAAGAATCGCACACTTTTAACCCTTACCGGCGCGGAGTAATTCTGTTTATAAACTGATGAAATAATGGACTGACACCCCAATTTAGAAACGGATTTATTAGAAAATAGGAACTTGATTATTTTCATGTACATTATAATAGGAAAATTTTAGTTAAATATTCTTGGTGCCGTTTGTCAGTTTTGGATTAAAATTAGGTGTCCTTTTTTAAGGACACCGCGCCGGTAAGTGTTAAAACGGTTTTTCTTAACTATGCGCTTCAGTTTCCTGTCACCTCTAGCAGATGTTTTTGGTTTTCGGCCGCCATTTCGGCGATTATTTTGAAATTTTTCATTTTTTAATATTGTGTTAGTATTTTACTAACGCTTGATTGCGAACAATGTAAATAATTCGCTGTATAACATTGATTTTTACCGTGCCGATACAAATCAACCATACGAAGTATAATAGATTCAGGAAAATCACTCACACGACCCATTTTAAGACGAAAAAGCAAACAAACTGCAAAAAGAGTACTGATTTTTAATAAAATCGTCTGAATTCAATCAATGATGCCACCAGTTATGAATAGGTGATAATTAAAGGAGAATTAATATGAAATATCCTAATATTTTGAACCACTTGAATAAATATTCTAATATTTTGACTTTTCAAAGTAATTTTTTTTCAATTAATCTTTTCAAAAATGATATTAATTTTAAGATAACATATAAGTTTAATCAACAACAAGTTCTTTATAAAAATATTGTTTGCATATTTGCATTAAAAGACATTAACCCATTTATACCTAGCGTCCCATTTTTGGGACGTTTCATATTTTAATGCATTTGTATAATTTTCTTCTTCTTTATAACATGAACACTGCATGAAATCATTATCTATAAATGTATTTATCTATAACCGAGAGATGACAGCACAAGGTGGATATTTATTTGCTTAAATTAAGGCTTTTTTCGGTGTTTATAGGTTTTTAATTTTTCAAGAGGGCGAAATGTAAAAAGTAAGTTTATTTGTATTTTTTCTATCATGGACCCAAAATCGCAAGTTATAATCGTAGCTTGTGGACTTTTTTGAAATACGTATTTTTTTAAATTGCGAAATTAAATGTTCAAGCCTATTTTTTATGCATTTTTGTAATGTACAAAATGTAGGGTTCTAGGCACAAGTGGGCACATATTTTTGTTAGAAATTTAGGAGACAGTTATTTATGCAATCTCCTTTCGAAGATATTTATGAAATAAATTGTTATTAAGTATGCAATACGATTATTCTTATTTTATTATTAATAATAGTTATAACGTTATTAGTCTCTGCAAAGAAATAAATATATATAAAAAAAAAAAAAATTGTAGTTCATTAAAATACTAATTATAGTACATAATATACAATTTAAAAACATTTTAAATATAAATATAGGCAAAATATATAATTATGCATTATTCTAATAGAAATACTCATATTTAGTACTTTTACAATTTATCAAATAAATACAAAAAAAATTAAGCTGAATTTTTTTAAATAATTTTCCAGTTCATTTTGCAACATTTTAAAGTGGTTTTACCAAAAAATTTGAGAAAACAAAAATTCAGGCACAAATGGGTTAAATTACCAAACGATACTTTCAATTTGTAAAGAAAAAGTAATTATTCTAATATTTTGAATATGAGATGTATTTGCAACAAATTATTCATAAAATTGAATATAAACTAACCTAGTTTTTCTTACAAATGTTCAATATGTGCACTTTTAGATTTATGCAGGGGCCGGAGCATATAGGACAAATTTATTTTTCATAACAGTGTCTTTTATCAATAATCCTCATGATATATTCCTATTGCATATCCAGAGCTGTCAAGTCTCCGGCTTTTTGCACACCACTATTATTTTAGAGAAAATGTTGTTCCTTTAAATCGCCCAATTGTTCTAATTAAATAAAACAACATTTTCTGTATTAAAATACTGGTATCCAAAAAGCCGGAGACTTGGCAGTTCTGCATATCTTTTAAAAATGTTCCTTGAAGATCACTGATAAAACATACTGGCAAGAACAATAAAATAGCCCTATAGGCTTCGACACCTGTTTACGGCACACATCCAACCTAAAGTCCAAATTTTCCCACATTTCGGTTAACCCTTTCACGTGCAAAGTACTTCTATTCGTAAAATGCTGATATAATTGAGTGACACCAGATTTTACAAACAAATTTAATTGCAACTAAATAAAAACCTTTGCTTCACGTATTTAACAAAAGGAAAATTTTCATTATAAAATTCTGGTGCCAATGTGGCATTTAGAAATAAAAATTTAGTGCTTCAAAAATGTACCACCGCACTTCAAGGGGTTAGCATGTCCGAAATAATGGAAGAATAGCCTCTTCAATTCAGTGACTCAACTTTGGCAAATCATTACGTAGCGGTGGAACGTAGACGCGATCTTCTATAAAGCTCCTATGGAAAATTCACATTTCTCTAAAATCTTCAGCCCAGCAATAACACTTTAAAATCACGATTCGCCGTGGTACTGCAAGCGAATCAATAACAAAGCAGTACTCGCGCATGCGCTCATCTAAAACTATTTGAGTTACTCTTTATTTGTGACCTTGAAACAACACTCTACAACATTTACAGTTAAGACTATTAAAATTTATAACTGGGACATTCATTTATGAAAACCCCGAATATAAATTCTCGGATTCAAAGACTTCTAGGTTAATAAAAATAATGATAAATGCTAAATTACAGGACTGCCACAGGCGACAATTTTTCTGTTCAATCTCGCATCACTTTCTCGATACAAACATTTTTCACATTCCCTTTCATAACATTTGCAAGAGAAATATCCTACAAAAGTTTTTTTTTTTTTTAACCTTTCAAAAAAAAAAAAATATTGGAGCAAATACAACATAAAAATAGTCATCCGTGGCAGCCCTAAAACTACTAACAAGGAAGGTTTCCATACAGGCATACTTAAAAAAATCTGAAAAAATTATAGAATATTCTTCTCATGGGAATAGATATGTTTATTAAAAAAATTTCGGCGGAAACCCGATAGCGTGTCCTTAAAAAAATAATGAAAATTTCGTTATTTGGCGATTTATCACCGGTTGGCGATGGCATAAATTTTTTTATGTTAGATACACTTTTAAGGTAAAAATGTTTCATGTTGAACTTGTTTAACCCATTAAAGACGGAATTATTTTTTCTTTTAAAATACAAAAAATTGCCTTTCGTACCACTTTTTCGGAAAAGCAATATTTATCTTATTTTATAGCAGATTTTCTGTCATTAAAGAAAGTGAAAATTTTTGTTCTAAATTACTGGTATTCAAACAGTAAAAGGGCTGACAGCTATGCTGTGACCATATGGTAACGCTAGTCCTTAATGGGTTAAATAAATTTAATTTAAATAACTTTAGTTTTGTCAGTTTTAGATTATTTTATCTCTAATTTTATCATATATATATATATATATATATATTTAAAATGAAAGTTAACTATGAAATTTTATGAATTAAAACAAAATTTAAATTAATTAAAATTGTTTCAATCTCAAAATTAAGTCCAATAGAATACTGTCCATCAAATTTTGTTTCTATAGAAACAAAAACTTCTCCGGTATTGAAATTTCTAAATGCAGCATTCTTTATCTGGCCTTTATTTTGGAATAGGCTTAAATATATAAAAATATTTTTTTTTAATATGAAAATATTTTTACAGTGATAAAATTAAATAACTGTAAAAACAAACATCATAAATATGTAAAACAAACAAATCTGCGCATTAAACTCTCTCATTGTTTAAGTTTAAATTCATTAAATACTATTTACATGCATTCTAAAAATCAATTTCTAAAAAGCACGTTTCAGATGCATTAAAATCGATTGCTTTCGGCCAGGAAAAATGTAGCTCGCCAAATCGCTTGACGCTTTCGTCTTTTCGCGACAAGTTCTCAAAATTACTTTATTTTTTTTACAGACTTTATACTGTAATTCCGCCGCTAAGTTTGACTGATCCTTTATTACATACATAAGTAGTTTAATTAGTTTTTTTTTTCATAATAGTCCGAGTATGCCCAGTAAGAAGACTTTCCTTGTAAGTCTGTAAAAACAAACATCATAAATATGTAAAACAAACAAATCTGCGCATTAAACTCTCTCATTGTTTAAGTTTAAATTCATTAAATACTATTTACATGCATTCTAAAAATCAATTTCTAAAAAGCACGTTTCAGATGCATTAAAATCGACTGCTTTCGGCCAGGAAAAATGCAGCTCGCCAAATCGCTTGACGCTTTCGTCTTTTCGCGACAAGTTCTCAAAATTACTTTATTTTTTTTACAGACTTTATACTGTAATTCCGCCGCTAAGTTTGACTGATCCTTTATTACATACATAAGTAGTTTAATTAGTTTTTTTTTTTCATAATAGTCCGAGTATGCCCAGTAAGAAGACTTTCCTTGTAAGTTTGTTTTGTATGCGCTTAAAATTGGACGATACCTCTGTTTATTTTTTACTTTTTCGTTTTTCTGCAAGTGCAATTAAAACTACATAATGTTTCATACATTTTCGTCAAAATAAAGATATTTGATGTTTTTATGTTTGCCTGGTGCAAATATTGCCACTAGAAGGGTTTATATTGCGCGTATGTAAATTAGAAATAATGTCTTGATTGTAAATAAAACTTTTCGGTTTATGATATGTCCTTATTATTCTTTTTGTGTTTTAAAGGAAATGATAATATTCCCTTATAACAATTTATAATACATATTTTGAAACTGTGTAAGTATGTATTTAAAATATGTGTATTTAAAATGAAAGTTATATATTTTAAATGAAATGAGTGAAAGATTTATATATTAAATAAAAAGAATGCAGTACTTATGACAGCGATGGGAACAATATTTGTCGGTTTATCACCCGCACTCGGCTAATATAAAAGTACCATTTTTAAACGATATTTCCTTTTGTAAAAATACAATACACTGGATCTAAAGCGGTAGTGCTTTAGAAAAAGTGTAGTGTTAAAGCAGTTTAATGTGTTTAAACTGCTCGTAGTGTTAAAGCTGTTGTTAAAGCAATAGCGCTTTAACAATTTATGCCTCTATTTTTTATTAAAAAATATTTTTAAAATATCGGACTATGGCAAACGCCATCTTTGTGACATTGCGCAGGTCTAGTATACAAAGGTTTGAAAGTTTTCGTCAAAGCGAAATATAGTAAGCGTCCTATCTTAAATGGGAGAGGTAACCGCTTGATTAAAGATGAGGTCACATCAATCAAAGTCGCACGCCACGTAGCGGAGGGGGTTGAACTACAGAAAAATGCCCAACTGTTTCTTTCTTTATGGATAATATATTAATTGTACATCTATGAAATAACTGCGCAAGCGCAAACGTCGTGTTTTCATTTGTTTGTAGCATTTATATTCTGACAGTAATAGGATATTCTATTAATTTGTATTCGTGTTTTTTTATTTATTTATTATAGTTAATTATATAAATAAAAACAGTTCTTTTTAAAACTAATATTATTTTTTAAAATGGCAAAATGTTGGCCACCGAATAGCTGTAGTTTTCGAAATTGTAAGAAAATACTTTTTCTTACAGTATTCATATCTGTCCTTTTCAAAAAAGTAAAACAAGATGTTACGTATTTTTACTTTAATTTATAAAAAAAAGGATAAAATATTATTTAATATATATTATCAAATGTTGTTGATTTAAAAACGCTCAATTTTAATTATTTTCTTTAAAGAAATGAAAAATGACGCATAAAAATTAGTAAGTAGTTAATGGGTAAAGATAGAATTTTGTAGTCCCATTTTTTACTGAATTCTTGATGTGCTAAAGTTATAAAAAATTATATACACGTTTGTATTCCCGATGAGAATACAACGTTTATGAATGTTTAGAATATGTAGAGAATTTAATTATAAATAAAATATTCAATTTTAAGTCCATTTGTTCGTTTATCGAGCGAAAATGATAAATTTCCATTATTCTCTGAATCGCATTGCACTCATCTTATTTAACTTACAAATATTTCATTCATTTAATTTAAAACTCATTTCATTTTATATTCGGAATCACTTTAATTTAAAATGTATGCATTAAATGTTGTACTATTTAACGAGCAAGTGTTATTCATTCATTTGTTTATATATTCTGTAAGTCTAGGCAATAACTTCAATAATTTTCCTAAAATCGCCGGAGTAGATATTTTTATTTTTATTTATTTATTTTTTAACAGACAAAGCTATTTAGAGAATCCCTGTTAAAAATTCAATTACGAATTTCAGATTGTTACTTACTCACAGAAGATGATTCCTGTTTACCAGATTTATGCAAAATACTTTTGTTACAGCTTGTTTTAATAAAAATATGTGTATTTAAAAAAAAGTCGCAATTTATTTTAGTTTAAGGGCGAAAGGGAGTAATGCTTTCGTAGCATTAGTGCTTTTCTCCCGAAATTAAATGATATTCCGAACATTTTTCTTAAATGTACATAATTTTATCAAAACAAACTGTAATAAAAATATTTTGCAATAAATTTGATAAACAAGATTCATCTTCCATAAGTGAGTAAAGATTCAGAAAATATGCGCAAGAGGCGCAGATAGTAGATATTCTGTCATATATGATGTCATGCTGAAAACACGCGTACTTGCAATCAACCCCGTCCACCAGATGGCGCAGCTGTGTTGATATACTCCAGATCCCAGTGTTGACATTATACGCTTAAAAAATTTGCAGTTTTAGTTTTTATTATCAAAGCGCTCTAGAGAGAGGCTCTGTTAACTCGAAAGACAAATAACAAAAACACTATGACACCAATTACATGCTTTAAGTATATTTTAAATGACAAACCTTTGAAATGTTTCTGGTATAAGATATTGTATTATTTATTAATATGCTTTTGCCTGGTTATTTTTATACTGTATTCAGATTAATTTTGGTAAACAAACGTAAAAGTAGCAATTAAAATCTACTTTACCTTAATTCTCGGTCCCGTCATATTCACGGGCTGTTTCTTTTACTCAAACTGTCTGATTCCCACCAGTTTTATAAAACAGTGAAATTGGGTATATTTTGGTATCGTTTTTACTGTCATTAAATAAGGTGAATATTTCTTTTTCATAAAAGTGGTGCCAATAAGCAATTTGAATTATTCAACCGTAATTTAATTCGAGCGTTAAGGGATTAAGAAAATCAAATGTTTACTTTTGGAATCGTACGCGTGAAACTGTACAAATTTACTCCTTCTGCATTGATGTTGATCCCAAATAAAAATAAATTTAATAAAGTGAAATTCTATTTAAAAATAATAAATATTTGGGTATTTTTAATTCACAGCAATGAATTTAGTATTTCATCGATAAGCAGTTTTGTTTATTAGCAAAGAGTAAAATAAAGTTATTTTGAATGAAAGACTTTAAAACATTTTTTGTGCAATCTAAACATATTATTTTTTATATTTTCTTGGGGTTTTTTTCAACACATTTTCTGAATCCTAACTATGTTTGATTCATATTAATATAAGTTTAACCCTTTCCGGTACAGTGTGCCTGGATCAAGATACCTAATTTTATTTCCAAACTTACGATCGGCACCAAGAATACTTTAGTAAAATTTTGCTTTTACAATGAATAGTTAAAGTAACACGTTTTTAATTTCTAAAAAAGTCGTTTTAAAATTTCGGTGTCAGTCAATCATTTCCTCATTTTACAACAAAAATTGCTCGTTCCGGAAAGGGTTAAAAGATCGTATTTATTACTTTCTACAATTTCGTACATGAAAATTAACTAATTATAGGCAAATCGGTAAAAATACGTATCATTTAAAGCTTAAGAAATCTAATAGTCTTTTATTATCTACACAATATCAAACTGATCGGAAATAAGCCAAACAATTCAAAGTTTTTTCAACTGACTGAAAATGTGTTCTGGCCGAGACTTGAAATCAGATCCTTTGACTATAATTGCAGGGCCTGTTCCAATTGAGCTATTTGGGCGACATTCCACCGAACGCATTTTTCGTTTACCTGCGATTTATGCGGCACAGCTGTTTCAAGTAGCAGACCAGATGCCATTGCCAAATGTTTGACTGAGTGAAATGTGTTCGTTGGGATGTTGTCCAGATATTTCAGCTAGAAGATCATTGGCAATTAACATCCAAATGTCTGGTATTGAATCCCGGCCTGGACATATTTTAACTCAGTTGGAACCTAATTGCGTTGATAAAGAAGAAATATATAATCGATATATGTAAAATAATTTGAATTACTTTTTCTGATGGTTGCAAATACAGGAAACGGCAGTCATTATTTCTTAAAAATTTTGTGGAATAATGATTTATATTTTAGCCATTAACAATGGAGTTACCAATAAAGAGGATGAGATATATTGTCTACAAGTTTCGAGTGAAGTAATTGAAGAGGCTGTCCCAAGATGGCGGCTGATTTTTTACATCGGATCAACAGTCTCTGAATACCGTCGAAGCAAACTTCCACCAGTAAATTTGAATAAAATATTTGCCTTATTTTAGCATCTTTTTCAAGAAATATTTCTCTTACAAATATTGCTAAAATTTCAAATTCTTTTTACTGGTGCCAATTTGGAGTGGTATTGTGATATTTCCCACTGACACGAGGTTGTCTAGGTTATCACAATATTGCGGAAACGCAGGGCTTGCCGGCCGCTGAAGTGCATTTACACCAGTCAAAATGAATATCTGTTTTAGCCAGCATTTTAAACTAAAATTTTGCACTAATAAGGCATTTTAATAAGGAGAAATTCTCTAATTATATTTACTGGTGCAAGTCTGGCCCGGCAGTGATCAACACTTGCAAAAGCGGTTACAGTTGAAGCTTCACTATATTAAGGATATGCCAGTTCCTCTTTATTAATAGTTGCATGCCTTTAACCCTCTCGTTGCGTAAGTAATTCTTCGCGATGAGCGTCTTTTACAGAATTTTTAATCTTTATCACCGGTTCTTTAAAGGAGAAATTTTTGACTATCGTAACTGGGAAAAATGGCCTGATTAAATCAGACAACGTTTTCGCTAAAAAATAACAGGTGGGAACAACCAAAAAGTATTAATTTGACGGGAAAATGCATGCCCTAGCATATCTCGGGCTGCGCAGCGAGAGGGTTAACTGTCGAAGTACTCCTTCTAGGAACAGACATCTCTTACATGAATATATTCGGATGGAACCGCTTTAAAAAAAAAAAAAAAAAAAAAAAAAAAAAAAAAAACATTATTATCCCTTTTGCTGCGAAACCCGAGAGTTTCTCAGGCAACGTAAAAGTTGCAAACTGTGCGCAACCCGAGATTTCATCGGGATGCATTTTTTCCGTCTAATTAACCCTCCTTGATCATTCCCACTAGTAACTTGCTATTTTCTATTAAATGAGGCGACAATTTTTGTTTTGAAAGACCGGTGACAAAAGAATAAAAATTCCTAAAAGACGCTCGTCGCGAAGGAATTGAATACGCAATTTTTGAAGCTATTTTGTTAAAACAATTACGCAGCAAGAGGGTTAATCGTAATTTAAAAATAAGTTTAATGAAAAATACTAAAAAGTGTACATTTAAAATATAGTGGTGCAAATAGAATATAAAAATAAAATCACATATAAAAAAAAAATCGTCGGTTATTTACCAACACTCGCCCGCAAAGGGTTAATACTTACAAGGGATCCAACTAGTCTTTTTCTCGGTAATTTCCAAATGCACTAAAATCGCTTACATTTGGCAAGTAAAAGGATTTGATAGCCAAACCGCGTGAGACGTTCATATTTTAGCGCCAAATATTTAAAAATGTTTTTTTTTAATTTTCTCGAAATGTTTCTACAGGAATTCCGCCGCTAAAATTGACTGATACTTTATTACATAAATATTGCTCACCCGGAAGAAAAGTGACACACCTCGACAAGAATAAATTTCACAGGAGAGCCCCCCCCCCCAAAAAAAAAAAAAAATAAATAAATAAATAAATAAATAAATAAAAATAAATTCATGATTTTACTGTAACGTGAGATTATAGCACTTAAGCCTCAATGCAGGAGTAAAAACGTGCATAAAAGAGTAAAACCATTAAGAATGAAGACATAGGATGAAGTTTCGAGGGTTGGGTAATTTTACCTCCCCACACAATCCACACCTCTTCTGTTGTCACAAATGGACATATAGCATAATACAGTGATTTTCCGTGTAACTACACTTTTGCAACTTTTTGTGTAGCAAAACGGACCTATGACAGACCTATTAGTGGAATAAAATGCAAAATGAATTTTGTCGAGATGTGTCACTTTTCTTGCGGGGGAGCGATATGTAGTTTCATTAGCATTTTTTTCCTCAAAATATAATGAGTATGAACTTTAAGGAGACCTTCTTTGTGAGAGGTACCAAATGCACCCAGCGAATTATTTTCCGTATTATCTTACACCGGCTACAGAATTATTAGAATTCAAATTTCATAGTTATTGCTAAGGATAAGAACATACTTCTTGTTTTAAAAGGTCAAGATAACTTTTTAAAAACAACATAAAAATACAGAAATGTGCAAGTCTTGTTCCTGCTTTAAAAGCAGAGGCACGCGTTTTTGACGCATGATGAAGAAAGACTAAGTTATTTTGAATAACGTTACGCATTTCTGTATTATCATAGTGATTTTAAGAAATTATTTAGGTATTATCTTGTTTTATATTTACATCTACTAGCAAACATATAATTTGTCTCAAAAAAAAGCAATTTATCAAATTACAACGACCATTTGGAAAATGATTTTTTCGAAGATTAAAATTTAAGACATAAAAAATCGCACGGAGTTGATCATACATTACATACGCAATGAATTAAACATTAATAGTGTTATTACACGTAAAAATTCCAAGCCACAAAAATCACCTGCGACTCGTACGTATTATCCATCTGAAACTTATGTATTATCCAAGAATTCCATTGGCTGTTCGGTAAAAGGCTTTTCCATCGTCAGATTTCCAAGAAATCTGACGACCCATTTTAAATGAAATTTCATTCTTAAACTTCTAAACATCCCACAATATTTTTTTTTTTACACCGTCGTATAGAGAAAAAAAAATGTACATTTAAATGCAATTTGTTTGAAAGCTGTATCTCAATTTGTTGCTGAGTTATTAATTTTTTTTGTAGTTTTTATTACTTTTTTGTCATAGTGGCAACAGAAGGTATCCATCTCTGTTGAAAGTAAAGGGAAATAGAGATTACTGTATAGACCAATCAGAAAACGAATAAAATGCGGATTAAACCAATAAAAACCTTCAGATATGCTTTTGATTTCCCATCCTGACGAGAACAATAACATTTTCCCAAATGGTTAATAAATAAAATTCGAATACGAAATTCGTCTGCTGAAAAAAATTATAGAATGCAAGCAGGGCCCGACAAGAAAGTTTCTGTGAACAGGGCACTTTGAAATTCCCGTGCTTTCTTAGATTGGTTGATTTACTGATACTAGGATTTTTTACATTTTACGCACTTATTCGAAAAGTGGGAACTCAAAAAATTAAGTTTTCGAGAAAATTGAAAATCGGTTCCAGGAATAAAAGTAAAATACTTTTCTGTTATTTTTTTAAATGTGCTTTTAGCCATACAATGAGATATATTTTTGTCATTTCATCGTATTAATATCTCAAATATAACATTTTTTTTCCCACAATTATGATTTTTTAAATGGGTATTTAAATGAAATTATGAACCTTTCAGAAATTTAGTGCCCCGGGCACAGGCCCCGGTTGCCCTTGCGATAGTGAGAGCCTGAATGCAAGGTTTGTACAATCGTTGGAACTTTCAAGGAGTCTGCCAACAATATAAAAGAGCAGAAAATTTCTATTTAATAATAAAATCACAGATTACGCAGTCAACTCGTTTAGTCCCAGACTTTGTAATATTTTTTTCAATTAAATAAGAAGGAAAATTCTATTTTAAAAATATGCAGTGTTGTTAGATTAAGAATTTTGTTCCCAATTTGAGATATTTTAAGTCACCTGGGAAATTTTTGTGTGGAACAAGTATAAGCGAAGAAATTCTAAGGAATTATCAACAATCTTATCGAAAAATTGGGGAATTTTGAATTTTTCTTTATTTCAATTTTTTAGGTTAAAGTTAACTTTAAATCATCTGCCAACACTGTATCTCGATTCTAAGATTCGGAAACAGAAATTTATCAATTATCTATCATTATCCTCGTTTACAGTTTATATTAATGATGGGTGTTATGAATAATTTTACTGTCGAATGAATCATTCGGATATGCGCAAAAAGATTGTTTCCAAACTTTGTATATATTTTTAATCAATTACCACTAGAAATTTTGTAAAAATAAGAGAACCAAAGGCATAGTTGGCAGACGCGGTAACTTTTTTAATCAATTATCCTCAAAAATTTTGAAGATGAAAAGAATTTTTTTATTTTATGGGGATTTTTAATTGATTCCGATTAAAGTAAGAAACTTATTTTTTGATACAAAATTTCTGGTGGAAATTGAATTTTTAAAACACAAAAGTTCACTGCTTTACTTTTGTGCATTCCCAAATAATTCATTCGAATGATAAAATCATTCATTCTGCCCACCACTAGTTTATTCGTGTGTTAACCCTTAAATACATAGTGATGCGTATCTACATCAATTTTTATTTAATTCTTAGCAATCACTATATTTATATAGAAATATTAATGCTGTAAAAGTTACAAAAAAATGCTACTGAATATTTCGCATTGTAACACGATTTACTCTTAGCCTGGATGTGAAGTTGCCAAACAACTAGGGAATCCATACACCAGCTTTATTGTTCCATTGTTCCATTGCTACTAAATAAACTTAAAAATCTATCACTAAAAGAACGCATTACACTGTGTTACAAAAAACAAAAATAAGAACGGCTAATCAGTGTATACAATATATTAAAAAATCTTCAATTAAAATAACATACTGCTCACAGTAATAAAATACAAACATATTTCAACAGTATTGATGTACAGAAAAAAAATGCATTGTTTAATGACCGAAGGTCTGCAGTTTAAAAAGGACAAAATTACAACTCTTAGGAAACAGTGTCAAGTGAATTTTAGACAAAAAGGTTGGCCACCCCTGGGATACATTATTGTTGCAGACTTGGTTTTTTCTTGTTAATACGAGTATTTCCAGTGATTCACGAATCCTGGCTTTGTGGGGGGTTCGTTTCTCGAACAATAATTCCTGCATTGTCAAAATCGATTAATTTTATTTCACCATTGGAACAGAGTCTTGATAGGGTTGTGCTCAGTTTACAATATTTAATATTGTATGACTTTAATATTGAAAGACTTAAAGAACATAAAACAGGTATTAAATGATGATGAATTCTACCATTATACACTTCAATCTGGAAAAAGTCGTTGTTTCCCATATTAACAAAATAAAATCTACAGTGCTCAATTGGACTTACTACTGAGCCTGAAACAATTTAACCCCTTAATTCTCGCTCCCGTGGTATTCACGGGCTGTGGGTTTTATTCATTTTATTCTTTTTTGTTTGATTCCCACCAGTTTTATAAAATAGTGTAATTGGCTTTATTATGGTATCATTTTATCTGTTATTAAGTAAGGTGGATATTTCTTTATCAAAAAAGTGGTGCTAATAAGCAATTTGAATTTTTAAACCGTAATTTAATGCGACAGTTAAGGTCAGGGGTGTCAAACTGTGGTCCGCCGGATACCACTAAAATTTTACAGGTATCTTTGCCTTATCTAATCGTCGAATTGCTGCGATTCAAATTGTCGACTATTTCTTTAAAATTTTTGTGGTATCAGGCGGGTCACAGTTTGACACCCCTGGTTAAGGGGTTAAATCAATTTAAATTTTGTTTTAAATAGTAAAATATGATAATTAAATTTCATTATAAATACATACAAATATATATGACAAAAACTATAGTTAAAACAAACTAAAAATGATGAAACAAAAATTATTTAAATTAAATTTATTTAAACAAATTGAACATAAATAGTTTATTTCTCAGATTTTTCTAATTTTATTTCATCGCCAACCGTTGATAAATCGCCAAATAAGCGAAATTTTCATTATTTTTAAAGAACGCTCTATCGAGGTTACGCATTTTTTTTTTTTTTTTAAATAAACATATATATCCACATGAGAATAAAATTCTCTATTTTTTTCAGATTTTTCTGAGTATGCCCGCATGGAGACCTTCCTTGTTATAAGAAAAAGTGTCCGGTATTTTTTGAGGATATTTTTTTAGCTTCAAAAAAACTGACACCAAAATTCAAATATAAAAAATAATTACTTACTTAAAAGAAAGCTCCAAAAACAAATTTCCAATTACTTTTTAAGATTACTTATAACGTTACTTTGTAACATTTTATTTCTGTGAATGCATATATAATAAGCATGGCTCACACTGGTTCGGTTATGAATACTCATATTTCAGAAGAAAAATTTTCTTTGCTATTATTGCACCATATTTGCTACAAATAATGCCTTTAACCCTTTATCTACGGCATTATGATCTACTGCAATTTTTTTCATGTAATATTTTTTCAGTTACTACAATGAAAATTAAAGGACAAATATAAAAAAAATACTCACACGTGAGAAATTTAATTATTTAGAGGTAATTAATTAAAGTGGTACTTTAAAGTACCGTCAGTATACTATGACTAAAATATAATAGAAAACCCACAAAGTATTTCAACTAGCACCAGAACATATTATCGATTTAATAAGTATATGAAATTTAGGCCTTTTTCTTATTTACAAATAAGTCGTTTGGCAAATTCCAATGCCAATCATTTATTTCAACACTTTAGAATTGAAAATATATATGCTCCTGAAAGGGTTGAAAAAAACTATTTTTCTTTAAGTTTCTATCTTGTTAGCAGTCCTTTAGTTATGCGATGTCTATATTCCAGGGAAAACACGTTCTCTCACAGCTCCACGTAGGCAATATATGAATTTACATTTGCCATTTCTAGCATAGCAAAAACGAGCCGGTGCTACAATTTTTACGATTTCCTATAAAAAATAACAATGAAACAGAAAAGAACTACCAGGGAAATCATTACTACACTATATTTTATTAATTACATTTTAAAGCAGATGAAAAGGATGGATAACTACACAGACGAAAAGTAAACAAGAAGTTTTTCTCCAACACTCAGTGTACTGACGGTACTTATAAGAACCACCGAGTAATTCAACAGTTAAATCAAATACATACACCGTTCTTCTAAAATAGCTTATCAAATTGTACCCTAAGATCATAATGAACACATAAAAAAATCCAACACTTATCTTATATCCTTTACTGTGTTTGCAGCAATGAAAAGACGAGCGTGGCAATCTGTAGAAAATGTCGGCAGAAAATTCATCGACTGCTTCAAAGATAGCCTCATTCCTCTCTAAAATAACAAACCTAGAACTACTGCTGCCATGTATTCGGATAAAGTGGAGTTAAAAGAGCTTATTTTGCAAAGTACCATTAGAATATTAGTAATATTCACTATGGTATAAAAGTTTAAAGTGAGTAGTACTTATAAGTACTATCTGTAGATAAAGGGTTAATGTAGGTTTCTGTAAAATTTATAATTAAAATCTACCAAAAACATTTTTAATTGAAAAAAGTGGTATTCAAAAAGCGGATCAAGTAGAAGGTCTGTAACAGAGCATGGTTCTGTAGATCGAAAGTACATCGTATCATCGAAAAGCGAAATTTCTCTACATTTCGATACTAATGATAGAAATTAATTCTAAAACCAAATAGCCACATATTGGATGATTTTTTTTTAATCTTGTCCCCAATATTTTACTACAGGGCGTCCATAATTAAATGACGCTACTTTAAAGCTGTCTACAGACGAAACTATTGGTCAGAAAGTTGTGAAATTTTGTGACGTACATAAAAAAGGAATGGGAATTTGTTTGAGTGAAAAAAAATTAGTTCAAAATTTCGCCACCAGAGGGTGTTTTTTAAAGAATTACACATTTTTAAAAATTTTTACGCTTTATTTTTCTCAGATTAAATAGACAAATATACAGCCCGCTCCCTAAAAAATAAAGCGTAAAATCTTTTCAAAATTATAGGTGTTCGAATTGAGTTAACCCTTTCCGGCACGGGCAATTTTTTTTGTAAAATGATGAAATGATTGACTGACACCGGAATTTTAAAACTACTTTTTTAGAAATTAAAAACATGTTATTTTAACTATTCATTGTAAAAGCAAAATTTTACTAAAATATTCTTGGTCCCGTTCGTAAGTGTGGAATTAAAATTAGGTATCCCGACCCGGGCACACTGTGCCGGAAAGGTTAAGAACGAATTAATCTAGATCATGATATTCATTAAAGTCTAAAGTTTTTCATTGTTCTGCTGTCATCAGCTGTTTTAAAAAAAACAGCTTAGCAGCTAACTGTTAAAATTGCGTAATTTATTAAAAACGCCCTCTGGTGGCAAAAATTTTAACTAAATTTTTTCTTCGCTCAAACAAATTCGCTTTCTTTCATTATGTCCGTCACAAAATTTCACATCTTTCTGACAAATAGTTTCGTGTGCAGACAACTTTAAAGTAGGGTCGTTTAATTACGGACACCCTGTACATTTAACATTCTCAAACTGCATTATTCTATAGGCTCGTGTTTGAAGTTCTTCAAAGAGGGAAATACAGGGTGTTTGAAAAGAATGTCCCAGTTATAAATTTTAATAGTATCAACTGTAAACGTTGTAGAGAGTCGGTTCAAGGTCACAAATAAAGAGTAACCCAAACAGTTTTAGATAGCACGTGCTTGATAGTACTGCTTTGTCATTTACTCACTTGCAGTGTCACATACGAAAAATGTCGACTCCTGAGCGTAAGGCGTTATTGTTGGGCTGGTGATTTAAGGGGTCAAGTAACCTTTGAAGCGTCCAAAAATCGAATTTTTTAAAAATAGCTTATAATTAAATATGATTCTTTGGGAACATTTAAAAGCAAACTCCATACAAAATTTCGCATTAGAAGAGAAGTTATGTCTAAAACACTTTGAGATTTTGCTATATGATCAACGGGTTTTTCAATCTTTAAAGCCGATTTTCTCAAAACAGCTATTTTGATCATTGCGCGCACGATTTCTGAAAAATGTTTGTTTAGAATTTCACGTAATTTTTGGTTGATATATTAAACGTACAGAAGCACAAAATGACATATTATTATGTTTCTCAAATAAGAAGTTTAGAATTCATGGGTACTTTTGCATAAAAAAAAATCTCGATATTTCGAATTACTCTTTTTTTTTTTTTTTTTTTTTTTTTTTTTTTTCTCGTGAACGACAAGTTTTATTTTTTTCATTGTAGGTCATTTTGAAAACACTTTACTCACTCATTAAAAAAGTACTCATTAAAAAAATCTTGGCTTGTTTCAGCCATTCAAAAGGGAAAAATCATGCGCGCAATGCATGCAAGAATAATTCTTTCGTAAAAATTGTATTATCTTTAAAAATAAATGTAAAAAAACTATATATGTGTATTCCTTTTCTAACAACTTTGATTGATAAAATAAATCGTTCCTATTACGTGTTTTTAATTTTATAATTAAAAGTTAATTAGTTAAAGAATGACAGCAATTCTTACAGAGGTCACTTTTCCATGTACTTTATTGGTTCAAAGGTTACCTGACCCCTTAAAAGCCGTTAGAGACACGCTATTTTTTTTTCCCGTGAGACTTTATAAAAGATCTTGTATACGTTCCGTCGCTACTTAATAAATGTCCAGAGTTGAGACACAGAATTGAAGAGGCTATTGCTTCCATGATTCTGGACTTGTGAACCGAAGTGTGAGAAGAATAGAACTTTAGGTTGGATGTGTGCCGTACAACTAAAGCTGCAAATATTAAACATTTGTAAGAAAAAGTTAGTTAGGTACCTTCAATTGGATGTATGATTTGTTGCAAATAGTCTAAATTAAACTGTTATAATATACAGTAGAGCCCCGATAATCCGAACCCCGCTCATCCGAAATTCCGGATAATCCAAACCGATTTTATTTTCGAAAATTGTACTTGGACAGATTAAAAAACAGAATAAGAAAATACTGAATAATGTACAAGTAGAAGATATGTACATGAATATAAAATGGAAATGTGCACTGTAGGCCTACTTGTAGAAGCCATCTTAAAGAAATCTGGAATTTCTGTTTGTTTGCCAGTCACTATAAAATTCTTTTCTAAAATACAAAAGAATTTAATTCAGATGATAAAATTTTTTTTCACTTTCAACAGTTAGATTTCGCAAATTATCTACTGAAATGTTTTTTCCTTCCCCCTGGTCGACGTGGTGATTGAGCTATTTGTAGATTCCACATTTTGAACCATTTGTAATGGGTTGTTAAGTAATTCCTCATTCTGAAGTTCCATTGGATTATTATAAACACCGGGAATGATTAAATAAGAATACTACTTTTTTCCCCCGAAAGTCGTGCCGGAATATCCAGCATGCCGGATCTTAGGATGTCTGATTACAGGATGTTTACTATACTACTGAGTACATATAAATAATGTTTTTATAGCACGCATCTTTTTCTTTTATATTTTTATCAGAATTTCTGGTAATCCGAACTGGCACCGGTCCAAGTTCGGATTAGCGGGGTTTTACTGTGTCATTTAAATCGGGACATTATTTTATAGACATCCTGTATTAGTTTAAATCGTATGTAAATTTTGTAACTCTTGATGGGCAGAAATTCTTCAGCAATAAAATTAACTGCACGATAAGTTAAGTAACTCACGATAATTTGTTCGAGGTAGGGTTGCCAGTTTCATCTAAAGAAAACCACGGAAGATTTTGATTGATAATAGTTAGTTTTACTTTTATCGCTATATCGTCCTTTTTCATACCATACTAAACTATGTTTAATGTGCAGTAACGTTTTCGGTAACGAATTTGTTTAAAAAGAGGTTATTAATTAATCAATTTCATCATTATTCTCCAACTGTATGTGTATTACATTATTCTATTAACATTGTCTAACTAATTTTGCAGTCATATCCTGCTGGGCAACATATAACAATGATATGTTCCCGCACCATGTTGGTTAAATCAAAGTAAAATTGCGTAATTTGTTATTTCTGTTTGTATAAATATTTTTTTATAAAATATAATTATGAGTGTAAAATTATAATGTTTATATATTTAAGTAAAATAGGAGTGTAAGTTCATACAAAAATTATTAAGTTGATTTTAAATATTAAATATATATTTTTTTTAAATGTTGTATTGTAAAATGAATGTATAATGTTGAATAGAGTTCGGATCTCAGATAACAACAATAGCCAGACGCCATGGTGTCGTTTTATGACAAGCCAATGGAAAGTGGTGTATAATTAGAAATCGTAAAATAATAAAAATGTTGGAATAAATTTATGGCCTTAATAAAAGTGTTGGGATAAATTTATGGCTTTTCAGACCACCCAAACTTTAAGGCATATAATAATATTAAAGTATATGTAAGGGGCCATTTGCAGACTGTTAGCTAATAGGCCTATCGAAGGATAATGCAAAATCTTCTCACATCCAATAAGGGTGGACTAGACAAATAGTTCCACCCACTGCATGAGTTGGTGTGCCAGAAGAATAGGGTTTGAAAAAGAGAGTCTGAAAAAGATGTCGAGGACGCAGGAGCTCTCCTGAAAGCCCGTGCGATGAATCCAGAAAGCCCTAGTAATGCCCAGGCGAGATGGACATATCGGAGTGAGCCTAAGCAAGCCTAATTGAGGATGTCTTCCTGATGTTAAAATAAAGTGGATTGTTCTACAGAGGTCCGTAGCTATGCATCCTGCCATCCCGATATCGCCGCTCTGATAAGAAGCGAATTCCTGATGACATATGGATATGATCCTTAGCAACGCGACAACTCTGAATTTGATGAATAAAGGCCATCATCCCGTAGATGAAATAAGGTACTACCTTAAACTTTTTCTTTTACCACTTGAAATCATATGAGAAATTATAAATATCCTTTTTCTGATATTTTATGGTAGAGAGCAATCTGAGATCCAACAAAACCAATAATTAAATATAATTAAGGTAATTTAAAAATGAAAGAGAATTATTCTTTTAGCAAAAAGAAAAATATATAATAAGAGTAAATGAAAATATTGTCTTTTTTTTTAAAGATTAAATATACATAAAATAATGAGAAGCAAACAAAAGTGTTGCTTTCTTTTTTTTTAATTAATATTATGTATTAAGTATATAGTTGTGTTCAATGTAAATAAAATATTTAATCAAGTTTTAAAAAGTTTCTGTAATTATTTAATTGATAATGTTTAAGGTGTGTCAATTTATTTTTACAGCTTAAATTTTAGTTTAATTCATAAGTGGAAGAGTTCGTCTAAATAATTCACAACGCAAACTCTTAATTTTATTCGTAATTATTTAAATTTAATAATTACATTTTGACGCGAATTATAATTTAATTTTATTAATGCTTCGCGTTGCTCTTCTACTAGAATTATGTAATTACAATCACTTATGTTATTTGAATTTGTCTAAGGTATATAAAATTATATACCAATTTACTATGAGGTTGCATGGATGATTTGAACCAATTAACAATTTTGGATGTAAAGAAAATTGAAAGTAAACCGGTGTAATTATCTGTCCAGCATCCCCCCTCATCAAAGTAAAATGGTGCTATGACTCAGGAACGTTCATCTGAGGTCATTAGAAATAATAATAATAATAATAATAATAATAATAATAATAAAGGAAAATAAATTTAAGTATTATTTTAATGTCACAATTTTAAAGATATTGAAGGTATGTAAGTTTAATTGATTAAAATTTTATTAAAATTAATTTTATTATAAATTTTAGTGCTGTTGTTTTTATGTATTTATGCAATTTAGAATATTTTCATACATGTGTTGTAATATAGAGAAAATAGTATGAGATGCAAAATATTATTTTAAGAGGTATAAGATCTATTTTGAATTGATATTTTGAAAAAGTATACATTGATTACTAATATTTGTTAAAAATGACTCAGACGCTGGATATAGATACACGTATTAAGTTAGTGTCACCATTTGACAATAAAAAGAACAAAAACATTATATTTTTCTTAGAGGAATTTGATAATATTTTGAATTCGAAAGATATACAGGAAGAAACTAAATTATTAATTTTAAAGGCTAAAATTACTGGGGACGCAAAACATATTTTAAGTAAACAGATTGAAAAATATAACGAGACCAATTATAATATATTTAAAAATAATTTGGTGGAGTTATTTGGTACAAAACTAAGCTCCCTTAATGCTCAGAGCAATTTCCTAAATTTAAAACAGGCCGCAAGTCAAACGATAGAGGATTTCATTTTGGAGTTTAAAAAGGGTGTAAAATCTTATATCGAAAGTGCAGGCGAAAATGTGGATAATAAGGAAGAGAATTTTATCGAAATCTTAAAAATGTCGATTTTTTTAAATTCAATTAAACAGGATATTGCAGTAGATGTTCGTAAAAATGCGCCCAGGTCCTTCAAGGAGGCATGCGAGTTAGCAAAACTTATGGAAAGTGCGTATAATGAATCAAAGTTTGAGGAAATTAACGCAATAAATAAAGAAAACAAAGATCTTTATGAGAACATTATAGAATCAAGTAAGCAAAACAAAGAGCTAATCGAGAAATTAAAAGGGGAGATTGAAAAACTAAAAAAATCAAAGAAAAAAAAACATGCAATTAGAGATGATAGTGTTCCGCGGAATAAGAAACTCTTTAATAAACACAATAATTATCAGGGTCCCCATTTCAATAACAATTTTCATTATAATGATTATGAACGATATTATAATGATTACTACAATTCCTTTAATTACCCGACGCATTATGGGATGTATGATTATTCACAACCTAACTGGAATTCGGGAAATAGGGATTTTGGATATATTTATGAGAATTATGATCAAAATGGTTATCAATTTGAAAAGCGCAAAAGAAAAAAAAATGGGCAAAGAAAACAGCGAAATCGGATCAAGATTCGGGATTTTCAGAGACGGAAATCGATAAAATAAATAAAACAATCGCAAATATAACAAATGCAGACAAAGATAGTCTGCCAATTATATCACTAAGTATACAGGGCGTCGAAATACAAGCTTTATTGGATACTGGAGCTGCTGTTTCCCTTTTATCACCTTCTTTATTCAAAAAAATTAAAGATACAAACGTCAAAATCAAATATTTGGGCAATCAGATCCAAATTAAAACTTTAACGAATTCAAAGATTTTTTTTAAACAATGTGTAAAATTAACTTTTCGATTAAAAGGTATATTCACAACAGGCACATTTTATGTCACTAATGATGATTTTGATAGGCAGTACCAAATGTTATTAGGGTACGATTATCTCAAAGAAAATCATATGATTTTGGATTTATGCAATAAAACCTTAAAATTTAAAAATCAACAAATTAACTTAAACGTTGCAAGTGAAGTAAATAATTATGAAGTGAATAACATTACGCCATGTAATTCAGGGGAACATTCAAATAAAATTATGTTTGCCATTACAAAAAATAGAATTTTTCTCCAACCTGAAGAATCGAAAATTGTAAAATTAAAATGCCCAGAGGATATAAATATGTCAGATGTGATTATTTTTGACCCCATTCAAGAAAATAGTAAATTTTCATGCGAGACTTCGTTACACGAAGTTCAAAAAAATAATAACATAAATATTATAATAAAGAATAAACTGTTAGAAAAGTTAATTATTCAGAAAGGAACTAAAATGGGGGAAATTATAAAGAACTTTGAGTGCAAGCAAGATGACTCAACTGATAATATAGAGAAAGGGACATTTTATGAAATAAATAATTTAAATATAGAAGATGTAAGAAAATTGCGAGAAGCAGAAATTAAAGAGACGGATTTCGATTTAAGCCATTTATCAGAGGAAGTACAACAAAAATTTCGAGAAATTTTAATGGGCAATGTTCATGCATTTTCAAAAAGTTATCAAACATTGGGGCAATCAGCGTTTGTCGCACCAAGTTTTCAATTGAATCATCAATTCCCGGTACAAGCTAAGTCATATAAATTGCCGCAGGCAGTAAGACAGTATGCGAAACGGGAAATTGAACAATTGTTACAGGCTAAAATTATAGAGAAGACTGACTCCGAGTATGCTTTTCCAGTTATTTTCGTTAGAAAGAAAAATCCGAGTAATAACCCGAATGCAGAACCCAAGTTTAGAATGGCAACGGACCTAAGACTATTAAACCAAATTTTACAACCGTACACTTATCCGATGCCGGACGTAAAAGACTTATTACAAAAAATAAGCGGTAAAAAATATTATACGGTGCTAGACTTACATAGTGCATTTTTTCAAATAAATTTAAAACCAGAAGATCGTAGAAAATTAGCTTTTATTACGGAATTTGGAAAACATATGCCGCTTCGTTTAGCTTTTGGCACACGAAATTCTAGCGCAATTTTTGCAGAAGTAATTGATAAAATTCTGGGACATTTTGACAAAAGCAAAGTATCATACTACATTGATGATGTGTTTATATCTGCAAACACAATAGCAGAGATGATGAAAACCTTAGAAGAAGTTTTACAGGTATTAATAAATCATAACATGACAATCGAATCTTCAAAAATGCAAATTTGCAAAGCAGAAATAGAATTCCTAGGATTTAGGGTGAATCAAATGGGATATTCTCCATCACAAAAGAATATTGAAAAAGTGAAAAATTTAGTCAGACCAAAATCGAAAAAGGGGGTCAGATCTTTATTGGGTTTAGCGAATTATTTTCGGACACTAATACCCAACTATTCAGACAAAGTTAACCCTTTAATAGAGCTGACTAAAGATAAAGTTAAATTCAAGTGGAGTCCAGAAGCAGAAAAAGCTTTTCTGATAATTCAGGAAGAAATTGTACAAAAACCAACACTCAGACCCCCCGATTTTAACAAGGAATTTTTCTTATTCACGGATGGGAGCAAAGTTGCAATTTCAGGTGTTCTAGCTCAAGAAAAGGATGGTCATTTGCTACCTTTTGAATTTTTCGGGAGAAAACTTAGAGAACCGGAAAAAAATTATCCGAGTATTAAATTTGAGTTATTAGCAGTGCATGAAGCAATTATGCATTTTAAATATATGCTTTCAGGTAGAAGGTTTATTGTGTTAACTGATTCGAAAGCACTAACTCAGCATTTACATTTACAAGATAAATCGGAAATTATAAACAGATGGGTAGCAGATTTACAAGACTTTAATTTCGACTTCGAATTCGTCGAAGGAATTAACAATCCAGCAGACTATTTGAGCAGGAATTTAGATAATCTTACAACAGACAGAGAACTCCAAAATAATTTGTTTGCAAGTAACATAGCACTTACAGACGAAAATATTAAATCGGAGCAATACGCAGACGAAAAATTAAAAATTATAATAAATAAAATCGAAAAAGACAAAAATAATAGAAGCACGAAGAGATTTACTTTAAATCAAAATAAATTATTAATTTTAAAACCTGGTTCAGATAAAAAGGAGCTTTTAATTACCCCGGATTCATTAAAAATTGCAGCCATAGAAGAAGCTCATAAAGCGCATTTCGGATTTCAAAAAACTTATGATAATGTGAAAACAAGGCTTTTTTGGCACGGAATGTACAAAGATATTAAACATTATTGTGCAAATTGTGTGCAGTGCCTCACATCTAAACAACACACGACAATAAAAGTCCCTGTTAAAAAAATGGTGAAAGATCACGAAGTCGGTACAGTCCTGCATGCTGACGTCATTGGACCTTTAAACCTCACGTTAAGGAAAAACAGATACATTTTAATTATAATTGATTCGACATCGAGATTCCTGGAAGCTGTTCCCCTACGAAACGTAGAGTCACAGACTATATTAAATGTACTAAATAAATATTTTGCAAATTATGGGATGTGTAAAGAAATTATCTTTGATAACGCAAAATATTTACGAAGCGAAATTATGAAAGAATATTTGGAATCTTTAAACATACAAAGGAAATTTGTGAGTGTATACCGTGCGCAAGGAAATGGACTTTGTGAAGTTACCAATAAAATATTAAAAACATCAATTGTAGCTATGTCGAAACGCACTACCGAATGGGACATAAGACTGGATTTTTTTAAACTAGCGTATAATTCCTCGAAACACCGCGCTACGGGATATAGTCCCTCACTGCTATTTTTCGCAAGGGAAATAAAAAATCCCTTCACAGCCCATATTCCTTCCGAGGAAATATATACCCACTCTTATGTTAAAAGCAGAATACAGCATATGAAGGAAATCAAAATTCAATCCCTTGCAAACCAGGAGAAAATAATGCAAGAATATATAGATGAAGAGGCATACGAAAAAGTAAAGGATTTAAATTTGGGTCAAACAGTATATTTAAAATGTATTGGAAAGCCAGGCGCATTAGAGCCAAAATTTCAAGGACCCTACGAAGTTACTAAAAAGTTTAGAAACTTTAATTATTTATTACAATATGTTCCAGATAAAACAATAGAGCCGATCAAACGACATATGGATCAGCTGTACGCTCCGAAATATGCAACAGGTCATACAGAGGCGGAAATTACGAATTTACAGGGGTCTCAGAAAAAAAGTTAAGGGTGATAAAAATTACAAAATTAAATGTGGCATTTGTCAGAGAAAATCGCACTTAACTGAAAATTGTTGGTTTGAATTGAACAAAAATACGAGTCAAAAGGGTGACAAGGTTACTAAAAAGTATTATAAAACAAAAAATAAATATTCTGTGAATGCAGACCCAGATTTAAATGATCAAAAAGACCACCATAATAAAAATATGTCGTTATATGGTTATACACCATATACAAACTTATATGGGGATGTTATACAAGATCATTACCCTTTCCCCCCTCCCCAATATTATCCATGGGATATGAATTGGTATTAAAAATAAATCAAAATACATAATTAATCGAATTTAAAAATTTCAAAATTTTCAAAATTTAAAAATAAATTTTTCTCTTTTAGGTAAAAAAAAATTGAAACAAAATTAATAACTTGCATTTTAAAAATTCAAAATAATAATAAGAAAGGATAGGAACATGGGAACGCCAATTTGTCTCAGGGTTACAATATTGAGCAAATGTGCAGGGCGCACCCGAAAACATACTTATAAAATTATGAAATGTGCTTCACAAAACTTCACTGGAGCAGTGAAATACTTCTCTCCAGGCAAAAGTTATATATATTTTTTTTCTTTTCGAATATGAATTAGAAAATATAAAATCTTAACAAAGCCAAATAACATTAAAACTTAATTAATTTAATAGTGAATAATGTTGGAGTAATTTTCAAAAAAAAAAAAAAAAAAAAAAAAAAAGAGAATTTTTCTGTCTTCTATAA
Organism: Maratus speciosus; assembly: GCA_963932465.1. Lineage (NCBI taxonomy): Eukaryota > Metazoa > Arthropoda > Arachnida > Araneae > Salticidae > Maratus > Maratus speciosus. The sequence goes on along the minus strand of OZ010794.1, from coordinate 275,887,650 downwards.
GGGTAGCCTTTGCTAATAGCCTTACAATTTAGATGACAGAATTTCAGAATTACTCTTTAAAATGAGTAGGTGTAAGCTATAGGTTCAGGGTAGTTAGAACAGCTTTATAACATACTCATATATATATTTTTTTTCTTATATAAATATATGGTTGACAAGGAATAAATTATTAGTGCACTCTATATTAGGATAGCGGTCAGCTATAAGCCTAAATATAATAAAATATATAAAAAGTGCTAAGATTTATTCCGGTAGTTCAATTACAACTTATATGCTAAAGTCTAGAATTTAGACAGCAGGGATAAGTTTTATGAACAAAAGTGTTATAAAAAAAAATAATAATAATAAAAAAAAAAAGGATTTTGGTGTAGCACATTGTTTTTTTTTAAAAAAAACTTATATATATATGACAATGGACAAGGCAAGTTATTTCAATATGATTGCACACAAAATTATAGTAATAAAATTCATAAATAATTAATTGAAGCAAAATTAAAATTTTCTCACCAAAGGCTTTCTGTATAGGGTGCAATTTTGGCCTACGGCTGGGTATGCACCAACACCAACAAAATTTTTGTAGAAAATTTATCAATGGATCAGGGTATATAGTCATTACTTGGTCCTTAACTTTAGGATTCTTGGCTGAAAAAGGAATCGAAGAAAAAATTAAGTATGGTATAATTACTAGATGTTATGCTCAGAAACAATAAAATTAGTAATATTATATTGTAAAAAGCAGCATTTTGAGTTTTTTTTAGGAAAACTTTTGATTTTTAGGTTTTACACATTTATGGAGTGTCTAGCTCAGTGTATAGTTCCTAGATTTAATTCAAAAAAATAATAAATAAAAATATAAGTTGGTGTTGTTTTCAAAATAAATAACAAAAGGTATAGCAATTAGCATTTACAGTTAAAATTTATGGAATTTTCAGCAAAATTAACATTAGACAAACATAGTTTATATTTAACTAGATATATTTAACTTGATAAGCTAATTTACTTTTATTAACGGTATTCAATTTGAATTAAAGTAGGCTTAAATTCAAGTTAAATTAATTAATAACATTGTTGTAATGTAAAATTTTATGTAAGACTATTATATTTTTATTGTATATATAAAAATATGCGAATTTAATAATTAATAAAATGTATTAGCAAAATTATTTAAAATAAATATTAAATGACATCTTGCTGAAATCAGCTAGAAATTAGATTTTTTTTTTAAAATAAAATATTTTATAAATTTATGTTCGTTTAGAATTTAAGCATTTTTTTTTCTTTTCTTTCCCTTAGAATTAAATGCAATTCTAAATTTAACACATATAAATATACATAGGATTGATAAATTTGAGTGTGTGAGTTCATAATTTTTTTTTTATATATAATTTGGCTAATTTAACATAAGAAAACAAAATACATAAATAAATATATTTATATATATTGGCCTTATTTTTTTATTAAAATAGGTAGTATGGCTTAATAAATTTATTTACTTAATTTTTTTATAGTACGTACAGTAATTATTTTAAAAACTTGATCTATAAAAAAATTGGATGTGGTTGTTTGTGAGTATACAAAGATTTTTTCTGCTGGCAGAAGTTCTTTGGTCCGGCAGGGTACTCATAGATGGCTGCATACGATTTTACGTAGTAATTATCATTTGCTTTTGTATTTTTAAAATTATACAAGTGTATTAATTACATTTTTTTATAATTAAATAATAATTATTAATGTTTGATTAATAATAATAATTTATTATCTTTTATTTTTTAAACATATCATTAAATTTTAAACAGTAGAATTCACATACGGAATGTTAATGATAAATAAACTTTTGAATAAATAAATTTTTATTTCATTCAGTAAATAAATAAATATAAAAATTAACAATCTTTTAAGATAGAATTATTGGCTAAATAAATAATAATTAAAGACAAAAAAATTGTTCTCTTCTTCGTCAATGGCATTTTCTGACAACACTATTTAATTGTCTGAGCGAAGCGAAGGCTAATACTCAGCGAAATATTACTGTCCGGACACATTACTACTACGATGGATATTAACGCCATGTCCTACTAAAAAAAAAGCCTAATAAAAACCTTTCGTCAAGCATAACTCAGAAAATATTTGTCGGATTTCGTTTCTGATTGCACCAGAAGGTACCTATGAGGGTCACCTACTGAATGCACCTACTATAAAAAATAAGTTCCAAACCGTTTAAAAATTATATAGAAAAAACTGATAAAAAAGTACAATTTATCTGCATACGTCACAGAAATTTGGTGTGCGTCACTTTCACCGGTTGATGTTTTCGTAGACAACTGGTTTGAACACATGGAGCAAATAATAAAAAAAAAAAAATACGCACGCATTAATATTGAATAGATCAGTTTCAACCACGTGATCACAAACCTTGCAACAATCCGTGGCAACCAGTTTTGGTGGGAAAACAAATAATAATACAGTACTCCGTACCACGGTGACCGTTTTTAGCCTGTTGTATGACATACAATTGTGGATGATTAAAACAAAAGACATGAGTGTTTATTGCTCCGGGAGGTTATCTTTCTCTGGATGTCTGTCTGTCTATCATACAGCATGCAATTTCTTGTAAAGGATGATATTATTATGCAGTAAAACCTCCATAACTGACACACCCGAATAGTGGACACCTCTATTTAGTGGGCATTTTTTCGATTACCAACCCTTAAATAACTGTACATTTTTTATTCTCAGAAGCGGACACCTCCAAATAGAGGACAAATTCTGCCCTCCCGAGGTGTTTGCTATTCAGAGGTTTTACTGATAAAACCTCCATAGCGGACACACCAGATTAGCGGATACCTCTATTTAGCGGACATTTTTTCGATTACCAACTCTTAAATAACTGTACATGTTTTACTCTCAGTAGCGGTCACCTCTAAATAGAGGACAAATTCTGCATTCTCGGGGTGTCCGCTATTCAGAGGTTTTACTGTATATAATATTAATAGTTATTTTACAGGGCCACACAAAAGAATAAGAATATATGAAACGAATATAAACTAAATTCGGGATTGGTAGATCGCTGATGGTAATGTAATTTTAGGATGTTGTTACAGCCATCCGCAGCACGTTTTTAGAGTTTCGTTCATCTAACGAAACCCTACCTGTCTCACTCCTTTGTCTGTCTGTCTGTCCGTCTGTCACAGAGCCCGTTCTCAGAAACTATATATGTCGGAGACTTGAAAATTTGCATACTTATAGCTGAACAGCACACATCAAACGGCAAATAATAAAATTTTGAAAAAGTCTAATATTTAACCCTCCGGTCTCTAACTTCTGTATTTTAAGCAATTTTTCTAACTCAGCCCCTAATTAAGTTGGAGACATGAAATTTTGCATACTTATAGCTGAACATCTCACATCAAACGACAAAAAATAAAATTTTGAAAAACGTTTAATATTTAACCCTCTCGGCTCTAACTTGTATATTTTAAACAATTTTTTTAACTCAGCCCCTAATTAAGTTGGAGACATGAAAGTTTGCATACTTATAGCTGAACACTTGCGATAACACGATAAATCATAAAATTTTGAAAAGGTCATATTTAACACTCTGGGCTCTAACTTGTTGTGTATTTTAAGCAATTTTTCTAACTCAGCCCCTAAGCTAAGTTGCAGACATGAAATTTTGCATACTTATAGCTGAACACTTGCGATAACACGATAAATCATAAAATTTTGAAAAAGTCATATTTAACCCTCCGGTCTCTAACTTCTGTATTTTAAGCAATTTTTCTAACTCAGCCCCTAATTAAGTTGGAGACATCACATTTTGCATACTTATAGCTGAACACCTCACATCAAACGACAAATAATAAAATTTCTAAAAAGTCTAATATTTAACCCTCTGGGCTCTAACTTATGTATTTTAAACAATTTTTCTAACTCAGCCCCTAATTAAGTTGGAGACATGAAATTTTGCATACTTATAGCTGAACACCTCACATCAAACGACAAATAATAAAATTTTGAAAAAATCTAATATTTAACCTCTAACATTTTGTCTCGCGCAATTTTTAAATTTAAACTGTTTTGCAATACTATTTTTTGTTCATTTTGCATAATAAGTGTAATGTGACGCAATTTCTTCTATTTCAGACTTCTAAACGCATGTTAATAAATTTATTTTACAATATCCTTTCTCTTTCAAAATTCACATGTAAATATAGTTTTAATGGCGCAATTTCCAATAAGTGCCTGCTTTTTATACCTAATTATTTAATTCTAATTTGAAGGTTTTTTTCTGTTTATAATAGTAACGTGTAAATATTTTTTTTTATTTGAAGCAAACATTATTGTTTGCGCTGTTTATACAGTTGGCAACTGTTTAAATTAATACCATTTTCTAAAATATGTAAAAAATATCAGTCAAGATGCTGAATATTTGAATTTAAAATAGAAATAAAACCTCAAAAAATGAGTGAAATTAAAAAAATTAATGAAATCTGCACACCGGGATTTTCTATTGAATGATAATTTCTATGATGATTTCTATTGATTTATTTCTATAAAATGATCTAAAAATGATTAAATTCATATGTATAACTTTTGGTCCTATAAAATTTTTTTTAATGGAACGATTTTGTCCAACTTTAGCATTAAATATCTCTTAAAATAATTCTTCGATTTGAAAACTGTATGCATTAGCGTGTTGATCAATCATTTCGCTATAATACCACCGATTTTCATATTTTTGTATGCAATAGTTTTCTTAATATTAACGAAGAAAGACCTCCGGTCACAAAAAATTCAAAACCGGCGGCGGCGGCGGTGACAGCGTTAGTTACTTTTTTTAGAATAGCGAGATATATAAAAATGAAAACTAGTCTATCTGTCTGTTTGTAATTCTATAAAAATCCACAATTTGGAAGCCAAAATTGTGAAAAGATACGTACATGTGTATTAAAACATGGCCGAGGCAACTAAAGTAATCCGGAATCGAAATAATTTATAGTTAATTTTTAATTAATAAAAAACCACCAATTTAACAGCAAATTCTTATCAAATGTAAACATTTTTCGTTATAGCAGTTGCCAACAATTAAAAAACACAATAAAATTATTACTACAACAATTAATTTTCAACTGCAAGATATCCACGTGAAAAATGAAAATGAAATAAATAGTTTGACGAATTTTTAAAAAAGGTGAATAATTCGTCATAACTTTTCTATTGCAAGATATTCACGTGAAATATGAAAATGAAATAAATGGTTTGACGAATTTAAATGAAAGTGAATATAACTTCATAACATTTCTATTTCAGGGTTTCCACGTGAAAGAGGAAAATATTACGTCATATTGGAAATATAAAGGACGTGGTGGATATAGTATAACGTCATATGAGTGTGAAAAATTTATTGAAGCATGTTAAAAACCCGATTAGGGAAATATTGGCCTATTTTAACATTATTGCTCCAATTATAAATTGAAATAAGTTCATTTATAGCTGTATTCTTTTGCATCTGTTATACACATTTATGCATTTTCATATAGCGTTTTCATATGATTCATTCATACAACCTTTCGACTGCTTTTTTTAATGTTTGTTTTGTATTGTATGTTAAATTTTGAAATTGATTTTTCAGAACAAACATCCTTCAAATTCTGGGCAACGCCGGCACTTTAGTTTGTAACAGATAAATGGCTTTTGTACCTGTACATCTAATGCTAATATTACAAAGCGTTATGATATTATAAATTATATAATATTATTAATGCTTGTACGTTTGTGAGGTGTTATCTCTGAAACTACATAGCCAACTTAAAAAAATGTTGGTGGCCATCTCTGCTCCGAAGAAAAGACTATTTTAAGTCAGTGCAAGAACCTACATCCCTGCAGGAGCAAAAAAGTTCTAAAATTGCGATTTCTGTGATATTGATTGGTTTAGAAACTTTAAATTTGGTGCGGTAGTTACTTTTAAGATGTAAATACTCGTAATGAACGCTCTCTAAAAGGTTCAATTTGACGGATAAACGTAAAAATTTCCAGAAAGTTTCTAAACTATGATTTATTTGGAATACTGAAATTTTTGGGATACTGTTGGGGTTAGAAACTAGAACTTTGGCATGGCAGTAATTTATAAGATGTAAATGCTCGTTGTAGAACGAATTCTAAAAAATAGAAAGACTAAACAAAGCGGAAAAAGATCTAAAGATGATCTAAGTAACGAAGTACATGGAATTGTTAGGAATATAAACATGAAAATTGACATGGCTGTATTTATCATGACGTAAATTCTCGCAATAGAACAATTTCTAAAAATATCGCTATATAAAACAGTGCAAAAACAAAAAACTTTCAAAAATTTTCTATTTCTGTGTTACTGCTGAGCCCAAAATCTTGAAATTTTGCTTCGGGTTAGTTTTAAAATATGCAATTGTCTCTATGAATGGTTTCTAAAAAATTTAAAATTTAAAAAGATGAAATTAACGGAAAGCGATCTCAATTACCATTAATTTGGAATTATTAGGTACAGCACCTTTAAATATTTCATAATGCTGCATTTCCTCCGCAAAATATGCGATTTAAATGCAACAAAACTGATAGATACCCACCTAGCATTAAATAAATTGTGTAAATATTGAATAAAGACCTGTATGAAACAGTGAGTAGGTTGCCCGAAAGTACTTGTTACAGTGTTCCTTCTCTAGGCTTTTCTCTCTCTCGACAAGGCCACTAACAGAGTGAAGTGCCGTTTTAAATGTGATATGAATTTTTTATCCGATTCATTTTTCTAGACATTTTATCATAAGGTCATATTCTCAATTATCATTAGTAGCTTTTTTATATATTAACTTATTCTGGAGAAATTTTATAATCGGGTTCATATTGGCGTATGTTAGCTTGCATGATTTCCTGAATAAATATGTATGGATTTGTAAATTACTTCAAATGACACTTTGACAGCTCAAAAGTTATGCAGACGATATATTCAGATCTTGTGTCATACTTTATGTTGTAATCATTGCCGATTTCTTTTATTTAATACAGGCTAAATACAGCTCAACTTGTGCAGAATATGTTTGAAAACAAAACAATACAGCAATATGTAGTGGCCAGCATACACTCATCATTTAAATCCGATCGAGCATATCTAAAACACACTCTAACGAAGCATTGCATGCCACTGTTGAAGTATTCGGTACTTTGATACTATATTAGATTTTGAGGAGAGAATTCCTTAAATGTTATCGACAACTTCATTGCATCCGTGGAAAACAGATATTGTACAATATTAACTATTCCGGGGGAGCACACACCATATAAAGTATAGTCCATTCTTTTTAAACATCATATATTTGTCATTTAAAGTTACTCAAATTGGTGCGGAGCGTCTGATTATGCTCTTGACATCATTTAATACAGTTAAAATTCCGATATAAGTAATTTAGTATTTCATTTTCTACTTTACTTTTAATATATTGCGTACTTTCAATTTTATATCCATGCATGGCTGTCTTGAATGGTTTGATTTCCCATTTTTTTAAACAGTGTATAACAATTTATATATAAGATTTTGTAATTCTACGATTCGTTTATTTTCATCACTTCAGTTTATCGCAGTATATGGACAATTAAAGATAACATCTCATTTTCTTTGCTTCCACATGTTATTATTAAATCTATGTTCTCAGTAATATCGCTCAGACTAATCCCTCTGGGGGAAGTCCTAGTAGTATGAAATGAAGGTGCATTTTTAAGGTCAGCGTAATGCATATTTTGCATTTTGAGAGGCCGTAGAAGTCATATTTCCGTGTTGTTTACATTTTAATGGTAAACAATATCATGAATCAAAATTTGTGTTTGTTAGAAAGGTCTAAAAATATACAATGTAATCAGTTAAAGAAAATTATATGCATTTTTTCTTAAATCCTGAAAGGCAATTTTGTTTAGATTTGAACCTGACAGCATAAATGCGCGCTCGCTTCAGTTGCAGTATGAGGCAGGAGAATTCAAATGCTAGAATCGCCATTTTCCCCTGCAAAATAATAAAAAAGCAGAAGGTTTACACTAGATATGATACAAATACATACACTGTTTATGCATAGATTATGTTAAAAATTACATACAGGCATGCACAGTTAGTTAAGAAGAAAGTATATCAAGAAATTATACTAATTAATAAGGTAATTACAAGCATGAAATGATTTTAAATACATACTTTTGGAAGTCGTAAAATTTTGTCACAGCACAAATCACCTCGCAGAAAGTGATTAGTAGCTTGACCAACCCCTCGTTTCGGGAGGATGGGGGACGGTCAAAAAACTGGTTTTATTCTCTTCTCCTTCTTCTTTTTTTTTCTCTACCCTGTTTTGATTCTCGTATTGGGTAAAGTTGGAGAGCATTACGGAATAATATATTAAAGGAGATGAAATAGCTTGTATATTTTGACGTATCATACACGTTAGAAGTAACAAATAAATAAATAAAATAATGTAACCAGTTTGTATACAATATTTTTCTGATTATAATTTGAATACATCAGATTAATTATGTGAAAATATAACATGTCATACGACAAGCATTGTATTTACTTTTATTCAGTATAAAATGTGTTTTAAATAAAACACTGTGTCATAAGATTATATATGATGAAATAATATGTCAAATGTGTATGCCATTATTTTTCCTGTATTTAGGTTTATTTCGGCATATTAGTTTCATACAAAATTATAGCTTTGAATGTATTTTGGGCACTTAAACTGTAAAGTTACAAAATTATTAAACATGTGTGTGGTAAAGAAAAAAGGCTTCGAGAAAGATGTCAGATTTTCAGTACAGAGGTCTTCTATAAATGTGAATGTCAACAGACAACTATGCTATCATGTGTTGAACTTTCTGTTATAAAAAAATAGAAGAACTTCTTATAAAATATACCAGAACCATTGATAATTGAACTTTACAGACTTAGCTCAAAAACTGTGTAGATACACAGTCATGTGGACACGCACATTCTTTTATGCTTTCAAAAAAAAAAAAAATAAAACCAGCAATCAGTTTTTTTTTTTTTTTTCTGACGACCGGGAGAGATGCTGGGCAACATATAACAATTATATGTTCCCGCACCATGTTCGTTAAATCAAAGTAAAATTGCGTAATTTGTTATTTCTGTTTGTATAAATATTTTTTTATAAAATATAATTATGAGTGTAAAATTATAATGTTTATATATTTAAGTAAAATAGGAGTGTAAGTTCATACAAAAATTATTAAGTTGATTTTAAATATTAAATATATATTTTTTAAAAAATGTTGTATTGTAAAATGAATGTATAATGTTGAATAGAGTTCGGATCTCAGATAACAACAATAGCCAGACGCCATGGTGTCGTTTTATGACAAGCCAATGGAAAGTGGTGTATAATTAGAAATCGTAAAATAATAAAAATGTTGGAATAAATTTATGGCCTTAATAAAAGTGTTGGGATAAATTTATGGCTTTTCAGACCACCCAAACTTTAAGGCATATAATAATATTAAAGTATATGTAAGGGTCCATTTGCAGACTGTTAGCTAATAGGCCTATCGAAGGATAATGCAAAATCTTCTCACATCCAATAAGGGTGGACTAGACAAATAGTTCCACCCACTGCAAGAGTTGGTGTGCCAGAAGAATAGGGTTTGAAAAAGAGAGTCTGAAAAAAGATGTCGAGGACGCAGGAGCTCTCCTGAAAGCCCGTGCGATGAATCCAGAAAGCCCTAGTAATGCCCAGGCGAGATGGACATATCGGAGTGAGCCTAAGCAAGCCTAATTGAGGATGTCTTCCTGATGTTAAAATAAAGTGGATTGTTCTACAGAGGTCCGTAGCTATGCATCCTGCCATCCCGATATCGCCGCTCCGATAAGAAGCGAATTCCTGATGACATATGGATATGATCCTTAGCAACGCGACAACTCTGAATTTGATGAATAAAGGCCATCATCCCGTAGATGAAATAAGGTACTACCTTAAACTTTTTCTTTTACCACTTGAAATCATATGAGAAATTATAAATATCCTTTTTCTGATATTTTATGGTAGAGAGCAATCTGAGATCCAACAAAACCAATAATTAAATATAATTAAGGTAATTTAAAAATGAAAAAGAATTATTCTTTTAGCAAAAAGAAAAATATATAATAATAAGAGTAAATGAAAATATTGTCTTTTTTTTAAGATTAAATATACATAAAATAATGAGAAGCAAACAAAAGTGTTGCTTTCTTTTTTTTTAATTAATATTATGTATTTCTGTATGTAGTTGTGTTCAATGTAAATAAAATATTTAATCAAGTTTTAAAAAGTTTCTGTAATTATTTAATTGATAATGTTTAAGGTGTGTCAATTTATTTTTACAGCTTAAATTTTAGTTTAATTCATAAGTGGAAGAGTTCGTCTAAATAATTCACAACGCAAACTCTTAATTTTATTCGTAATTATTTAAATTTAATAATTACATTTTGACGCGAATTATAATTTAATTTTATTAATGCTTCGCGTTGCTCTTCTACTAGAATTATGTAATTACGATCACTTATGTTATTTGAATTTGTCTAAGGTATATAAAATTATATACCAATTTACTATGAGGTTGCTTGGATGATTTGGACCAATTAACAATTTTGGATGTAAAGTAAATTGAAAGTAAACCGGTGTAATTATCTGTCCAGCATATCCCATTATGAATGAAAAATTATTTGAATTGTAAGCACAAAAATCAAAACATCCTACAACTCAATGATGAACATTTTAGCGCAACATCCTGCAAAAATGTTTGTATTTAACTCCTTGATCTTCGCTCTCGATACATTCACGGTCAAAGCATAAAAGATGATAATAAATTAATGAAAATATTAAAACGTAAGATACAGATACACGAAATTAAAAATTTTATAATGTAGATATGGAAAGTCTACAAAAAGGTCAAGTTCTGATGATCTAATGCTACAGCGAAAGCACAGTTAATATTACACAGCTCTCACAATATTTTTGTATTTCTGATCGGAAATAAGCCGTTTTTACATTTGATGCGAGTGTGTATAACTTATTTTCGGCAAAATATGAAATTTTGAAGCAAAATGAAAAAAATATATATTTTTTAAACTATTAAAAGTGAGATGTGGTAGAAAAGTGGAAGAAAACGTCGTACGGGACACATTTAAACGTACACCGTACGATAGGTCTAAAAAGCACTAAAAAACGTATAAACGTACGAGAAAAACGCACAAACAGGCAACCCTACTTCAACGTGTCATGGAAATTTAAGTGCATTTTTCATTCAATAAAGTGATAATTTTTTACTAGTAACCGGGGTTGGCAGCTTGGTTACCTTTTTTATTCAGAAAATCTGAATAGCTATTTTTACTTTCTTTAATGAAAGACATTCTATAATAAAATTTCTTCTCCCCGAATTCCTGGTTATCATTTGGAATTGCTGAAGAAAAAAGAAATCCAAATGGATAACCCCGCTAGTAATTAACAGAATTCGGCAATTAAAACACCTTCAGGGACGGTGGAATATGTTATATTCCACTTAATTTTAATTAAGGTTGCACCAGACATTTTAAGTAAATTTTACTTTTTTTAATTTTTTGGTAGAGATGATATAATAAACTGCTTTGACTTATTTTGAAATAATTTTACTGGAAAATTCAGGTGTAATTTCAACTTTACAAAAACAGTATTACTCGTCCTTGAAAAGGTGTTAATTAATCATCCAGGCGCGAGTAACGCTCATATCGAGTTTCACATATTCAGGGCTCACAAATGGCCCGCCAACTGAATACCAATAAATTTTAACAGAAAATTTTATGGTAGGTTTGCGCTAGAATTAACTTTCAAAGGTGGTTCCGGGGCGGTTTGTAAGAAAAATCTAAGAGGAAATTTTTTCTAAAAAAATATCGGTATTCAGTTGGCGGATCATTTGGGAGCCCTGCATATTCTATACATTTCCGAGCAGCCACGGTAGTTTCGCGTTCCAGTGTTGTCAGTGAGCTACATTAAATAAAAATTCGGATTGCCCGATTCCCACCACTTTTTAAAAGCGTATAATTCGGCATATGCTCGCGTTATTTTATCTATAATTTAATAAATTGACTATTTCTACATAAAAAAGTGGTGGGAATCAAACAATCTGAATTTTAAAAAAGCAATCCCCTTGCAACACTTAAAAATATGTCGCGGTTTTATCCAAGATAATAAAAAAGTCGCCCGCGGGTAGAGGGTTAAATAATGTATTCTTGAAAAATTTGTGTCTGCTCGCTACATACTTCAGAAACTCATAAAAAAAAATAACAATTTATTGTATTCGAGTATGCTTTTTTACCACAAGATTTGGCAAATGTCTGGAATTTTTGTGGTAAAATTAGTTCAAGGAAAATTTTAACAGTTTATTTCTTTCACCAGAAAAATCAGATTTTTCGACAAGTTTTTAACGCAAACCCCACTCTAATACGGCAGTTTATAATTTTTTTGGGGTGAATCGTCGAACACTCTACTTCTCCCCAGATGGGCGATAAATGCGCCAATGTACAACCTTGGTATTTTAATATGGCAACCCTAAGATTTCTCTTGAGAGAGCTGTTGATGGTTTAAACTCCTTGTTTTGTAAACTGCTTTCTAATTAAACGCTTATTTTTTGTAAAAGGCTTTCTTATTGGACAAAAGAGGAGAATCAGTGAACAGTTTGAATTTTTTTGGAAATACGTTATTGATATTGCTTGCTGGAATGGATTTCGCGTTGAAAAGTTCTAACTGTTGCAGTCGAGTGATTTTTATTATTCGTTTTCTAATATCCTATATTTTGAAACAAATACGAATGCTTGAAAGGTGAGAATAAATATTCGTCGGTTATTTTTCTCTTATTTTTACCTGTATTTTTGAACTTTGATTGAATTATGTTTGAAACAGAGGCTTATTGTTTCAAGATGTGAATAACTAAAAACGATAGATTGAGTGATGCTTGTGATGCTTTTGAATGACATTCTAGAGTATAAGGTAAAATTATTTTGAAAAAAACTGGGGTTCAGGGGGCGGAGCCAAGTGATTAAAAAAAAGCCACTCTGATTAAAAATCAACAACATTGTTTTGCTCCTTTTACTGTAACAAACGTTCCTTTTTTAATAATTTGGGTAAGTGAAAATTTGTTTTTTGGTATTTTTGATAAAATGTATTCCTTTAACCCCTTCACGTTCGAATTAAATTACGGTTGAAAAATTGAAATTGCTTATTGGCACCACTTTTATGAAAAAGAAATATTCACCTTATTTAATGACAGGAAAAACTATACTAAAATATAGCCAAATTCACTATTTTATAAAACTGGTGGGAATCAAACAATTTCAGTAAAAGACACAGCCCGAGAATATGACGGGAGCGAGAATTAAGGGGTTAAATAATGTATTTCGAAACAATTTGAAATTTTAAGTATTTGTTTATTTTCACTCAAAAATACAGGTAAAAATAACCGATCGAATATTTATTTTAACCTTTCAAGTTTCGAAATATACGAGAAGAGAAAACAAATAATAATTTTGCGTGCTGTCTCCCGATGTTGCAGCTTCAGGAGATGTACGCAAAAACGCGCCAATTTGGCGATTTTTGAAATCGCGCCAAGAAGTAGAATATTCTCCGGTCGCACCATTTTTTTGTTGCGAACCAACTTATGGAATAACCTGTATTTGGTACTCACCATAAGTAAAGAATCAACAGAATTTCTCAGAAGAGGTGCTTCAACATATGCAACCGCAATGACAGATAAAATTTTAGGTATCGTGATTATTCACTCTATATTATAAAACGAAAACGCTGAAGTCATATTGATTCGGGCGACGACCTGAGTAATAAAATTCGATTACTGCATTTTTTTTTTTTTTTTTACTTCTAAACATTTCAGAATTTCAATTTTTATGACGGTTAAGTGGACAGTGAATGTTAAAGATTTTTTTTTCATCATAGAGGTATCAAATTTTGTGCAAATGTAATTATGATTTCATCATAAATATACAGAACAAAATATTCGAATATTAATACAATTTTTAAGTTAAAGAAATTAATATCATAAAACGAAATTTTAAAATGCTCCATGCATCTTAATTTTTGTAATTTTTCCTCGATTATGCATTTTAATCACTTAAAACTAAACAAATCAGTTTATTGATTTTTTAATCCCTTGAATAGTTACTTTCTTTAGAGACTTTTTTCTGAATTCCATATCGATTTTCATCAAAATTTTGACTTTTAATAAGATAAAAATAAAATTTAATTATCTTAATGACGTCGAATTTTAAAATGCATATATAGTTTCTTTAAAAGTAAAGAAAATTAATAGAAAAAAATACTGAACTTTCAAATGCAATTTACTGATTTTTTTATGACTTATATAATAATTTTATAGCATATATATTTTTTAAAAATCTACATGCAACCTCATTAACACTAGAACCATCGTAGCGGTCATTTTGACCAGTAACAAATAAAAATAGTTCGATTATAACCAGAAATATCTTTCTAAAATAAGTTTAAAATGCACCCCAGAGAAATAAGTTAAATAAATAATTTAAATAGTTCCAAATAAAAATTCCGGTGTAAGATATTTTTATAACACTTCAGCGAAATTTCCGGCGGTTCTAGTGTTAAGGAAAACTGACACGCTCGCTCTTAGAACAATAAAAATGATTCAGTAGTTGTTTGTTTCAGCTTAATATTCCATAAAAAAATTATAAATGAAATTAAAATTTCAATATTAAATAAATAAAACACGAATTTTACAGATATGTAATGAAACAAAGCGTTTAAACACTGAAATAATCACGAAGGTAACTAGATATCGTGAACTGTTTCGCAAGTGACTACTGGTATACGGTTAATAGGAAGTAACAAAAATGCTCATTGTATAGTGGTTGGGCAGTTTAAAAAAATGTACTAAATGTAATTTTTTTAAGCGGTCTCAGGACTCTTAAATCTTCAAAAGTTTCGAAATTTTAATTTTTTTGCATGTTAAATTGAAACCTTTTTTGAACATTTTGATATAATTGTTTCCTTCAAATTGCCATTAGAACAGAAGTAATGGCTTTTAGAATTATACCCGCTCAAATGCCGAAGCGTCGTTTCCGAAACTTTGAAGTCATTTTTCTTCAAATGACGTTTTGGGGCATAGCGCGCAGGATATCTCAAAAACGTCTGAATATTTTTTCATGAAATTTTCAAAACACATGTTTCCCGTCGTCTGTATAATCTGAAACTAAAATTTCCTTTTTATTGTTCAAAAAAATATTTTTTTTAGGTACTGTTGAAATTTCAAAATTTTGTATTAGCTAAATACAACTTTGTACTAAATGTATAAAGATGTTTTAAATACAAATTTATTTGTGTTCAGGTTAAATATTACAATCCGCAGCATAATTAGGAACAAAAAAATTCATTCTAGTTTCAAAATTTGTTTTTTAATCCTAAGTGTAAGCTGTTATACCAATTTTCTACTCTACAAATATCTGACAGTTTGGAGCTCCCTATAAATAGTAATTCTGCATCTTGAATTTATTTAAATAGGTGAATTGAATGAACATACTTATATCTTTCATTCCAAATAAAATATTATATGTGGAAAATGGGTTTTTTCTTCAATGTTTTTCAATTTTAAGAGTCCTGAGACCCCTTAATAAAAATAATTTGCATTTGTGTCCTTTGCACAAATTCGATTATTACTTTGTATAAATCCAATATGAGGTACCAGAAACTGCATAAGCGGGGCCTGAATACCGCCAGTCTAACATCCACAACTAAACAAAAACAGAAATTTTTGTCCAAGCCAGAAATTCTGCATGAATAAAGCGTTTAAATAAGTCAAAAATATCTTTTTAATTTTAGTGATGGAAGTTTTCCCCGTTCATAATCGGACACTGAGCAAAAAGGCATTTTGATGTCGCAGGGCTCCCAAATGGCCCGCCAACTGTATACCAATATTATTTTAGAAAAATTTTCTTTTTAGATTTTTCTTACAAACCGCCCCGGAATCACCTTTGAAAGTTGATTCTAGGGCAAACATACCACAAAATTTTCTGTTATAATTTATTGGTATTCAGTTGGCCGACCATTTGGGAGCTCTGATGTCGGTATGAACTGTATTCCTAATTTCGCAATATTTTTATTATAAGAATAACATAAGTTGTCAGTTTCGTCATTACTTTAATCATACATTTTATCTAACACAAAAGGGGTTAACTCATTAAAATCTGTCAGACCGAAACCTACTTACAAAGTTGGGCAAATTTGAAATCTCAATTATCCGCAATGTAATTACAACTTAATTGCATGTAATTTATTATACCGGGTGTCCCAAAAAGGACTGACTGATTTTAAAATTCAATAACTTGCAAACGGTGACAGATATTTAAAAAATTCTTGCAGGAGGGTTATGCATAAGGTCAAAAGTTTTTTTACAGTGATTTTCAATTTTAGTTCGAATTACAAACGATAGATGGCGCTGCGATCAATAGACGCTGAATTCAGGCTCGATTTTTGGTACTTCGTGGCCCGGATAATACATTTCCATCTCCTTTTTCAGCATGGAA